>CM054941.1:4952850-5119255 GCA_029168755.2 Tillandsia fasciculata | reverse complement strand
GGGGATAAGGGGGGAATACCCCCTTATCCCCTTTCCATACCCAAACGGGGATAGAATAGATGGAATCCGATTCCAATGCGTATGGAATAGGGGGTATGGGGGGGGGCATTGGAATTCCCACCCCCACTGGATTGGGCGGAACCCATTCAGGTTCGGGACGTGGTTCGAGAGAGCCTTTCTGCAGGCTTTTCTGCTTCAATCTTCTCCCCAACTTCATCTTCATCCCCTCTTTCCATCGCTTCCGAACTTCGGTTTTCTTTCATCACCTCAGCTCTCCGAGCTCCGATCACCTCGCGGCCCCCCTCCGGCAACCCTTTCTCCCCTCTGCGACCCCTCTGCGGCAACTCCTCCGTGCGTTCTGTGCTTCGGATTCCATCTTCGCCCTCGGCACCTTCATCTTCTTCCCCTCCATCTCATCATCGCTTCCGATCTCCTATTCTCATCGCTTCGGATCTCGGATCTCCGATCTCCTCCCGGCCCCCACGGCAACCCTGCCCATCTGCGGCAACTCCTCCGCGCCGCCGCCGACCCCTCTATGCGGCCCCTCAAAAGTCTCTGCGGCAACTCGTCCCGCTCGCGCCCCCCTGCGGCCCCCTCTGCGGCGACCTTCCACGTTCCGCGGCCCCCCTCTGCGGCACCTCTGCGGCCCCTCTGCGACCCTCTGTGGCCCTTCTCCGCAGCCGTGGCCCCCTCTGCGGCACCTTCTCCTTGCCGCGGCACCCTCTGCGGCTACCCATTCCGCGGCCACCTCTGCGGAACCTCTCCGCGCCGCGCCCCTCTGCGCCCTTCTCCGCGGCGCGACCCTCTGCGGCCCCTCTCCGCGGCGCGACCCTCTGCGACCCCTCTCCTCCGCGCCAACCCCCTCTGCGGCCCCTCTCCGCGGCGCGCGCGCCTCTCTGCGGCCCCTCTCCGCGGCGCTACCCCTCTGCGGCCCCTCTCCTCCGCGCCAACCCCCTCTGCGGCCCCTCTCCGCGGCGCGACCCTCTGCGGCCCCTCTCCGCGGCGCGACCCTCTGCGCCCCTCTCCCTCCGCGCCAACCCCCTCTGCGGCCCCTCCCGCGGCGCGACCCTCTGCGGCCCCTTTCCTCCGCGCCAACCCCTCTGCGGCCCCTCTCCCACCGCCCCCTCTGCGGCCCCTCCCGCACCGCGGGCCTCCTGCGGCCCCTCTCCGCAACGCGCCCCTCTGCGGCCCTCACCCCGCCGCGGCCCTCTGTGCGGCCCCTCTCCGCACCGCCCCTCTGCGGCATCTCGCGCCGCGGCCCATCTCCTCGGCGGCCCCCCTCTCCGCACCGCGCCCCTCTGCGGCACCTCACCCAGCGCCGCGGCCCCTCTGCGCCCCTCTGCGGCAACCCTCTCCGCTGCGTCCCCTCTCCGCGTCGCCACCCCCCTCTGCGGCCCCTCTTGCTTCTTAACAGGTTGTGATTCTTTTCACAAAGGTATGCCCCCTATATGAGTGCCTTATTCAGTGCTTCGATTCATCATGTTTAATGTTGATGGCATAATGTGTGCATGTCATTGCCATAATATGTGCTGGTTCTCATGTTATTGCCAATTTTGGTAGATTTGCCTGTTAGCAGAGTGTTCCAATGTTGTTGCATTTCATTGCCATAAACTATGGTTGGGCGTGGTTGTCACCTTGTTGCCAGCATATGTGATGTTGTGTGTATGAGGCCTATTCCCTGTTGCCATTTTTTATGACAAGTGTGAGTATGCAGCCTATCCCCTGTAGCTTCAGATATGGACGATGATGATGATTGCCATAGGTATTTGATGGATTGGCATGTATTTACTGCACCCCCATACCAATTGGCAATCAATTGAGTCAAACAATATTTTATATAAATTATTTAAAAACGGGTGATAGCATTATACACACGAACAACACATAATTGCAACATGGTGACAACCAGCACACATTATGCCAACAACCAAGGCAACCGGCTTTCCACCAGCACAAATCAAACTGGGCATACAAATATTAGCGGAAAATTGTCTTTGTTGGACAATTGCGAACATTAATTAGGACGATGATGATGATTGCCATAAGTATCTGATGGACGGCCACTGGCTTTAAATGCCAATGCTACCCCATACTATGTGGCAATCAAGTGAGTCCAATACTTAATTACAATTTTCCTCTATTTCTACTTTATTTATTAGTATCAATGTGGCTTCAAATACATTATATAACTCTTATTCCAGATGCGTCCCGCCAAGAAACACGCTAAGCATCAAGCAAGAAAAAGTGTGGCTTTCGACCCACTTTCTAATTTCGTAGCATCTCAGGAGGGTCCTTCTGGGCAGCGTGCCCAACATCAGACCCGAACACATAATTGGACTGATAATATGGACACAATATTCATGTCTTTGCTCACTGAAGAGCATACACTAGGAAATTATGTGAATGGGTCGTTCACTACAGTAGCGTGGGTTCGAATCAATGCGGCATTCAATGCTAGGACCAATTTACAACTCACGAAGGAGCAATTAAAAAATCGGCTAAAAGTTTTAAAACGGACATTCAGTCTTTATAACTATTTAGCCAACAAGAGTGGATGGGGTTGGGATTGTATCCACAATATCCCGACACCTGGTGATCCAACCGACTGGGATGATGTCATAGCGGTATTGACCCTATCTTGTAAATCATAAAATTTGTTCGACACAATTGTTTCGCGTAATATATGAATAATTGACATTATACTTATCTTATTCCTATTCAACAGGAAAATCCATCATATGCAAGATGTCGAGATAGGCCATTTCCGCCATATAAGGATCTCGAATTCTTGACAGAAAAAACCACGGCCACTGGCCGATATGGATTTGCATCCACTATGCCTGCAGCCCAAACAGTTGAGAGTTCATCCTCATCGTCCCCTGGTGAGGATGATACAAATCTTGGAATAAGAATGTCGGGTTTTAATATCTCACAAATCCATTTGAAGCAGGTGCTTCTGCAGCGCCTCAATATGCAAATATAGGGGCGACACAAACCTCCGACTACCCATCTTCAACTCCTGACATCCCCAATGTCGGAGGTAGTGCAAGCGGGAGCGGGCATAGCTCAGGAAGCAAACGACCACGCTCTCCACCACCCACAAACCCTCAACCCAAACCTACCGCGTCCTCTGGGGGACGCCGCCGCAAACCAGATGCCAGTATTAGTGTAATATCTGAACTTGTTGATCTAGGCAAGCAAAAACTTGAACTGGCCCGTGAAATGTATCAATATGAAAAGGACTGCAAAAGTAGTATTCCAACAATTTCCATTTGCATGAGCCGAGTCTATGCGATGCCAGGCATGACTCCAGAAAAAGCGCTGTGTGCAGGGGAAGCGCTCAAAGATCTTAATAATCGTGAACTTTTATGACAATGAACGACGATATGGCAATAATGTGGGTTGAGCGTCAAGTGTCAATCCAATCGTCTGTATATAGGCCATTTTTCCAGGACACTAGTTTTTGTTTTTAATGTGTATGACTTTGTTTGAATGCTGGTAGATGTACTTTTTAATCATCATGTAATATGCTCATAAGACATTTCAATTATGTTTGAATGCTGTTAGATGTATTTTTTAATCATCATGTAATATGCTCAGAAGACATTTCAATTATGTTTGAATGCTGTTAGATGTACTTTTTAATCATCATGTAATATGCTCAGAAGACATTTCAATTTGGTTTGAATGCTGTTAGATGTACTCTTTAATCATCGACTATATTAACAAGCATGCTTGAATTACTGTTATATTACAACGTCATATGTTGCGCTTGTCAATGTTGAATATATATTGTACTTACAGCATTAATGGGTGATTCGAATCATGGTCATGTGTTTTCCTCCAAAATCAATACCATAATAAGGGAGCTTTTAGATGATGATGACGACTATTGGGATGAGGTAATAGCGATGTTGGTTGAGCAAGGTTACTTTACATCTACCCATACTGTCGACAAGCAACCGTGTCGAACCCGCCCATTCACAGGGCACCAGGTGATATGTGATATATTGAATGGCCATCCTGACCGTGGGTACGACCAGTTTCGAATGCGAACAACGACTTTCATCGCACTTCGCGATGAGCTAGTCCAAAAGGGGTTGTTACAAAACACACGCCATATGACAATTGAGGAACAGTTGGGAATTTTTATGTTTTGTGTTGGACATGGGGTGGCTAATAGGGTAATCGCTGAAACATTTCAACATTCGGGTGAAACTATCAGTCGACATTTCAACAATGTCCTTCGGGCGATTGTGACGTTGAAAGACGATTACATAACACTTCCGGCGAATAATGTGTCGGTGCATGCCCGAATTAGAGATAATGTCAATTTTCACCCATTCAAGGTATGTATGCATTTATTTTTTTAGTTCACTTATTTATATGTCACCATTGTTCATTATAATAATTGCCTGCATGTTGTTTCATGTTTATTGCCAGAATGCAATTGGTGCAATTGATGGGACACATCTTCCGGTTGTTGTCAGCAAGAGCAAGCAACCGAGATTCCGGAATCGCAAAGGATTTACTTCGCAAAACATGATGGCTGCAGTATCCTTTGACCACCACTTTCTATTTGTCTGCACTGGTTGGGAGGGATCTGCAGCTGACATGAGAGTACTCCGATGGGCATGCGAAACTGGAGGATTCACTGTGCCTGAAGGTATATTGTACACAGAAATTTTTATTTTGCATTTCTTTATTGATGGGGAATATAGATTTTAACATTGTAAATGTTGTGTAAAATCTATAGGCAAATATTATTTGGTAGATTCTGGCTATGCAAATACACACAGATTTCTTGCACCATATCGGGGGGAGCGTTACCATATTAGCCAATTTGAGGGAAACACACGAGGTCGCACTCATCGAAGTCCGCGCGACCTATATAATCATCGACATGCACAGTTGAGAAATGTGGTGGAGAAAACATTCGGTATTTTAAAAAAACGGTTCAAGATCTTGACTGTTGCAACACCCTTTCCATATAAAGTCCAATGCCAGATTGCGATGGCATGTTGTGTTATACACATTTTATTCGACGACACTCCGGTGCGGATGCCATATTTAACGATGTCATAGAGGAAGAATCAAATGTAGAAATAGATGTCGAGGAAACGGTTCATAGTGTTGGTACTACTGAGTCACAAAGAGGCGACGCGTTGCGCACATTTATAACAGACGAGTTATGGAATAATCGCAGTTAGTTATATGTTTGATTGCAATGTAAGAAATATGTAATATATGTGATTGTATGATTACAATGTGTTTGTAAAATTATGTATGAATTCGAGTATGTAAAGGACTTTTCTGATGTGTATTGAACTGAATTATGCGGCATTCAATGGGATTGTATGTAAATGACTTATTATTTTCTGATCTTTATGACCATAATGGACTGAATTGTATGTGATTGAATCTGCTAATTATTATGTTTGTCCTATAATTGGGGGAATTTTTATTAGTGTAACGTCATTATTTCACACATTTGTTTGGTTCGTTATTTACTTGATATGTGGTCATGACATTCTGTTTTAATTTTATTTAACATCCGGATAGTTTCTTAAAAATTATATTGACTTGTGTATTATTAGTGCCTGAATTTTTTCAAATTTTTTTATTCACTATTTCACCATTTATAATTAATTTTAAAAAATAATAAAATATGCTATTAATCAACCTTATAATAATTTAGATTAATATTAAATTTTACTATAAAAATATTTAAAAAGTATTTAAGAATGATAGAATATTTTAAAATGAAAAAATTAAAATTTTCTTAGGTATTTTTTACTGGTTAAACAATCAAACATTTTAAATATTTTAATATATAATTTTCTATAATTTTTAAGTACTTTTATTTATTTATTATATATTTTTAAATATTTTTTACAATTTTAAATAATATTTTAAATTTATTATTAGGTTGATTAATATAATAAATTATTTTATTTATAAATTATATCATAAAGGGCAAAATAGTCAATACACAAATTTATCACTTATCAATTCTTCTTATTCCTCTATACTCAACCAAACACAAATTTTTCCAATTCTTCTTATTCTCCTTATTCCTATATAATTTACCAAACACAATTTACTTTAATCCCGGTATAACTCATAAACCCAACCAAACGCAAATTTACACTAATTCCTGCTAATACCAGAATCTATACCTATCCCCGGTATAACAAAATTTTTCTTATCCCCGAACCAAACGCTACCTTGGAGTGTACACCTAACATTGCTCTATCTTAAAAAACAATTTCACTGTATCACATGAGTTGTACCACACATTAACACCAACTTTTAAAACACAGAGTTGTACCACACATTAACACCAACTTTTAAAACCAATTTCACTCACATGACTTTGTACCATACATTAGCATCAACTTTTAGTCCCTTTTGGTCATGCATGTAACAAGTTGGTCAAGAATGAACAGGTCACCACCTTTTGATGCTGCCTGTACGTAATTCCCAAATCTTCGCTATCTCATTGGGTAGTGCCAAATGGCATTAATTATTGAACTAGTACATGCAGTGAGGTGGGGGCATTGCTTCCATGGGATCCCCACTAAATTATTATCTTTTCCTTTTATTTTTCAGTAAGGACTTGTTTATTAATATTATTTATTTGGAGGTGTACCACTACTATTACTCTATTTCATAAAATACTTTTCAGATTGTTCTTTCAAAAAAAAAAAAAACATTTTTTCAATAACTTTGTATCCAATTAAAATCCCTACTTTCTATCGCAGTAAAATTTTTAGGCCTTATTTTGATGTTGAAATAATTTATTCAAAGATAATTTATTTGGTACAAATTTTTCTAATTAATATGATTATAGTTAAGAAGGTTAATTTTTATTTATTCAAAAAGTTTTACTGATTTGATAAAACAGTATATTTTATTTACGAAATAATTTATTTTATTATAAAAAAATAATTTGAAGATCGAATATAATATTTTATTCTAAACATGTATTAATTTGATCATACTCTTTATCTATCGAATATACGAAATTTTTAAATAAATTTAAAAAATAAATAAAATAAGATAGTCAGTCATACATCCAAGCAGATTCTTAAAATATTTTATTTACTAATTAATTTATTAACTAAAAATGACTGTAACTAAAAGCAAAATTGTAGAGCATGGCCCAATTTCGGAGTGAAGTAGATGCACAATATAATATTTATTATCTCCAATAAAAGAGCTGTACATCATTTGGTATGGACATTCTATACCTAGTCCATCTTAAGATGGGTATTCATCCACTCGTTATTTCGAAATGACGAATAAAATTTATTTTATTCTAGAATAAATAGGATATAAGATGTACATCTCAAATGAGGTGTATACTTAGCTTTTTCTATGCTAAGATCAGATTTGGAGTTTCTGGTTTTAATTATACCTCAAAATCACATTGCAATTTTTCATTATATTAAAAACTTCATAAGCTTTAGTTATCCAGCTAATACCTCATTTAAAAAAAAAAAAAAAAAAAAAAAAAATCAATCTAACATTCTTTTCAAAATAATTTCTAATCTAATCTCATTCGGATGGATTAAAAACTAATAATAATTTAGTAATATTTATTTTAGTTTATGTGTTAATTAATTAGGTGGGTGAATTTTATTTTTCTTCCTCCTCTTTCGTTTTCTAAGGCACTATATATTTACTATGTAAGTTATATCACTTTTAACGTTACGTAATATATAATTGTATTATATTTATATCATATTGATTTTCTAGTCTACGTCAAGTATTTAACTATTTCGAATAATTAATTATGTTAATTATATAGAGTTATATCAATTGTAGTCATGTTAATATTATATTCCGTGTGTAGTCATATTAGGTATTTAATCATATTATATTATTTTGTATTATATTTATTTTCGTAATATCAAATCTTATTTTTGAATATATAGTTTTATCATATGTTTAATTATGTCAATTGTATATTTAAATTAAATAATAATAATAATAATTAAATTAATAAGTATTATTAAATAATTTAGAAAGTGGGGAAGGTGAGAGGAAGAAATTTTTTTTTCTCCCACCTAATTAACACACAAACTTTAATAAATATTATTAAATTATTATTTTGTTTTTCTCTAATGAGGTTAGATTATGAATTATTTTGAAAAAAAGGCTCTTGTGGAAAAAAAAAAAAAAAAAAATTCCAATGAGATCTTAGTTATCCAACTCTATTTTATAGATAAGTACAATTTTAAAATATAAAATAAAAATAAGTGAAAATAAAGCCTACCAGGTATTATGGTATCACTCTATAAGTATAGGACTATTTTTATTTTTATTTTTTTTTTTTGAGAAGAAGATAGTATGCTGATGCTTCATTCATAGAAATAATGAGTTAGGCTACAATAAAAGACAACGAAGCCTCTAAAAAAAAAAAAAAAAAAAAAACCTAGAAGTTAGTCCGAATAGCTCACAAGTTCTTGTAGGTCCGAATAACCGCCGCCGGACACCCTGCCTAATGATTTACGCTTGTCAAATATCCTATTGTTTCGTTTCAGGCAAATCTCCCACCAAGCAGTGGCAATCGTCGGTAACTCCCTTCTCCTAAAAATATCGCTATTATGACGGCAAGTATCCAAAATGATAGATGCAAATTGACTACTAACAGAGCAGACTTGTGCAAAAGGAGTCCTAATAAAATATTTCTGGTAAACTAACAACCCAAAAAAAAAAAGAGCAACAATTTCAGACTCATTCAGACAGAAAATACATCATGTCATCCCCACCCCAATAAGTATAGGAGTAATTAAAGAGAAAATACACAGAAAAAAGAGACCACCATTATATGTTTGCTTCCACGGATGTGCCATCACTAAAATTTCTCAACATATTACGTACTTTCATAATAAAAGTAATATTATTATTAGTGATTACTCAAAAACTCTTCCTTTTCATAAAAGTAATATTATTCTGCCTACGTCATCAGCTATGCCATAAATTATTGCTACTAAGAAAGAAAGATAGAGATGATGGGAGATGCATCCTCTTGTCATCATTTTTGTCTGATGGTGGTTCTTACAGCAAGCCCGATTAATAGTTTGGCGGGCGTCGAACTCATGATAATTAAGATTCAATAATATAAATCAACTGATGATGTTTTAGAAGTTAAATTATGCGAGAACGGTGTTTTCACTATAATAAAATTAGACTATAGCGACACTTTTAAGTATTTCTAAAATCTAGTGTCGCTGAGACACTTATTGTAAGTGTTTATATGCGCGCTATTATATGTTCAATAGTTGCTAGAATTCCCCACAATTAATCCTGTCTGTCAGTTTCAGAAATTGTACTGGAACTCTTTTTTAAGAAGTACGCTGAGATTTTTGTGAATTTAGCATGTGTTAGTGATGGGAAAAGATATCATTCCATGAAATCAAGTGGTTTTTAGCTTTTTCTTTAAATTTGTCCGTAAGCAAGCGTATGTTAGAGTATTTATTTTTTATTGTAATTTATTTATTTTTTTTTATGAGAGAAAGAAAATATACTATTCGTTTCGTTTATTTTTAAAATAAACTTAGCTGAAAATGTAATGCAACTAAACTTCGAACTCGAAATCTCAGATATTAACTATAGAAGAAAATAAATCCCAATCACATTCAATAGAGCAATCTAATCCTCAAGATAGGAAAATAAATTCAGCAGTGACATAGAAGGAAACTTTTCAAATAAGTCCTCTTTACAAGAAAGTTGATTGAATCAGCTTATAAAAGAAAAGATATACAACTGATTCTCTATACAATAGTATTAACATTATTAGCATTATTTCCCTCTTGTAAATTAGTCTCTAGAACATTCTCTTTTATGTATATATATACTTATCCTGAAAAATAATAAAGCGAGTCAATCTTTCAACCCAATACTTTTATTATATGGTATCAGAGCCAATAGCCTAACTGACAACATATATATATATATATATATATATATATATATATATATATATATATATATATATATATATATATATATATATATATATATATATATATATATTTGCTATGGAAAAAGAGAATCCTATACATGTTTCTCCTTTTCATGTAGTCTCCACCTCTTTACCACAAAATACAAGTACCAACCTTATCTCTATCAATGCAGCAGCTCAGTTGCCTCTTAAATTAACCTCTTTGAATTATCCGTCATGGCGCGCATAATTTAATGCACTTCTCTTTCGCTACGATCTAATGGGATTTGTTGATCGCAGCAAGTCATGTCCACCCTCAACAATTATGAATGACGGGAAGCTCACTCCAAATCTAGATTTTGCTCTTTGGGTGCGTCAAGATTAACTATTGTTGCATGCTATCACAGCGTCAACATCATAGAATATCATGTCCTTCATTGCCTCTGCTAAAACGTCACATGATGCGTGGGAAAAGCTTGCTCATCTCTATGCCAATAAATCTCGCTCTCGAATCATGTCTCTCAAAGATCGTCTTTCTTCTCTCTCACGAGGTACAAAATCTGTCTCTGAATATCTCCAACTTATCAAGACAATAGCTGATGAGTTAGCTATAGTGAATTCTCCACTTGATGATATTGATCTTGTCATTTATACACTCAATGGACTAGGTCCATAATTTAGAGAAATCTCAGCTGCTATGAGAGCACGAGAGAATCCAATTACTTTTGAAGAATTGCATGATAAACTAATTGACTATGAAAATTTTTTGAAGAAAGAAGAAATGTCACATGATGTAACAGTCCTCACAGCAAATTTTACTAGACGAGCTAGTGGCCAAGGTACCAATTTTCTTGGCCGCAACCATGCTCGACAAAATCTAAGATCTCACAATGGACAACGTAACAACAACCAACAGGGCCACCAAACTTTTATCGAAAAACTGAATCACCTCCCTCACATACGCAACGACGAAGAGGCATTGACCAATTGTCTACCAATGTTACGTGCCAATATTGTGATCATCCTGGACATACGGCGAAGAAGTGTTACAAATTGCATCCACCTTCTGAACCCATGGTCAATTTTACATCCTCTAACCGACCTGCTGTTCAAGATTGGTTGATGGACTCGGCTGCAACACATCATGTAACTAATGATATGCAGAACCTTTCGCTTCGCTCGGAATATCATGGTCCAGATGAGATAGTAGTGGGTGATGGGTCAGGTTTGCCGATTACACATACTGGTTCTTCTCTCCTATCATCACATTCTACCTCTTTTCACTTATCTAATGTCCTTTTTGTGCCTTCTATAAAAGAAAATCTTATCTCTGTTTCAAAATTTTGTAAAACTAATAAAGTCTTTGTTGAATTTTTTCCTCTCATTTTGTGGTGAAGGATTTGAGCTCAGGGGTGCCTCTCATGCACGGCCCTAATGACAATGACATCTATCGACTCTCTCAGACCAGTAGTGCTTCGTCAGTTGCATTCGCCAGCATCAAAACTTCCATGAACGAGTGGCATGGACAACTTGGGCATCCTTCTACACGTATTCTTCGTTATGTCATCAAGCAATTTTCTCTTCCTTGTACGTCAAGATCTAATTCTATCCAGAGTTGCGAATCTTGTCATTGCAATAAAAGTCATAAACTTCCTTTCTCTTTATCTAGTCTTACCAGTAGCAAACCTCTTGAACTAATTTTCACTCATGTTTGGGGGCCTGCACCAACTGTCTCTATTGATGGTTTTTCATATTATGTTATTTTTGTCCATCATTTTACTAAATATATTTGGTTCTATCCTATGCGACAAAAATTAGATGTTTTTAATATATTTTCTAACTTCTAAGCACTTGTTGAAAACTTCTTTAATACTCATATCGTCTCTCTTTACTCTGATGGTGGGGGTAAATATCAAAAGTTAAAATCATTTCTCTCTAAATTTGGTATTTCTTATTTTACCACCCCACTTTACACACCTGAACACAACGGCATTTCTGAACGTCGGCATCGTCATATTATTAAGACAGGCCTCACCCTCTTACATCAAGCATCTCTGCTCTCTATATTTTGATCCCATGCTTTTTCTGCCGCTACATATCTAATTAATCGCCTGCCCACTCCTATTTTAGATTTTAAATCTCCTTTTGAAAAATTATTCGTTTCACCTCCTAATTATTCTAAGCTTAAGATCTTTAGATGCTTATGCTACCCTTGGCTTCGTCCTTACTCTAAACACAAACTTGAATCACAGTCTCGTCCATGCATTTTTATTGGCTACTCACTTACACAAAATGTCTACAAATGTTTTGACACAACTACTAATAAAACATTTATTTCAAGGCATGTAGTATTTGATGAATCTCAATTTACTGCTACTTCTATTATTTCACCAACTTCACCTTCTAATTCCGTGCCTTGTTCTAAGACCCCGGTACCTAATTAAGTCATCATGCCACTCCAATATGCAACCAATACACTTAGCACCACATGAGATCTTGTCTGTTGAGAGTAATCCCACAAGCTCAAATTCTTCACCATCAGCTACCAACTCTCATCCTATACTTACTCCACTAACAGAGCATACCTCTCACACTCTACATGATCATTCTTTAAACCTTGAACCTTCAACCACAAATGACTCCTTACTACTTTCCTCTAATTCTATTGATACTTCCAACTCTCAGCCTTCACCACCACAACGGACCCATCGTATGGTCACACGCTCACAAAATAATATTTATAAACACAAACAAGTCTTTGCCACCACCACACATCCATTACCTCCTTCTCTTGAGCCCACAACTATCTCTCAGGCTATGAAAGATCTGAAATGGCGAGAGGCAATGTCCACTGAGTTCAACGCCTTACTACAAAATTGCACATGGGAGCTTGTTCCTGCAACATCATCCCAAAACCTTGTTGGTTGCAAGTGGGTTTTTTGCATTAAGCGTCGTTCAGATGGAAGCATCGATAAGTATAAAGCTAGACTCGTTGCGAAAGGATTCCATCAACGCCCTGGCGTCGATTTCAAGGACACTTTCAGCCCAGTAATCAAACCAACAATTATTCGCTTAGTTTTAAATATAGCCCTTGCTAAAGGGTGGCATGTTCACCAATTAGATATTAACAATGCATTCCTTCATGGTACTCTTCATGAAGAGGTTTACATACAACAACCTACTGGTTTTATTGATTCGGCGCACCCTACTCATGTGTGCCGTCTTCGTAAAGCTATTTATGGGCTTAAGCAAGCACCGTTTGCATGGTACACTGAGCTTAGCTCTTTTATCACTGCTAATGGGTTCATTCAGTCTAAATCAGATGCTTCATTATTCATTTATTCTTATGATGGTGTCATTATCTATTTGCTAGTATATGTGGATGATATTTTGATCATAGGTAATAATGTCGCCTCATCTCTAAGTTCATTCATGCTCTATCCAATAAATTTTCTCTAAAGGACCTTGGACCCCTGCAATATTTTCTTAGTGTTGAAGTGATTCCTACTCCAAGTGGGCTCTTTCTTTCGCAACATAAGTATATTCGTGATCTACTTGACCGAGCAACTATGTGTGGTGCAAAGCCGGTGTCAACGCCAATTTCTTCTACTCCACTGGTTCTCAATGACGGCTCATCTTCGACTAATGCTACAGAATATAGACAACTTGTTGGCGGCCTTCAATATCTCTCTCTTACCCGACCGAATATTTCTTTTACCATAAATAAATTGTCACAATTCATGCATGCTCCAACTCAAAATCATTGGACAGCATTAAAACGCATTCTTCGTTATCTCAAGGCTACTATCTACTATGGTCTTCATATCAAGAAAAATTCTTCACTTCATCTCCGCGCCTTTTCGGATGCTGATTGGACTGGTAATCGTGATGATTATACCTCTACTACTACCTACTTAGTGCTTTTGGGTCATAATCCTCTCTCTTGGTGCTCTCGTAAGCAACGTTTCGTAGCTCGGTCATCAACAGAAGCAGAATATAAGGCGGTTGCTGCCACCACAACTGAATTAGTATGGATACAATCCCTCCTTCAAGAACTTGGAATTAAGATAACAAATCAGCCCACTATATATTGCGATAATATTGGCGCTACTTATCTCTGTGCTAATCCAGTATTTCACTCTCGTATGAAGCATATTGCAATAGACTATCATTTTGTTCGTGATCACATATCTAAAGGATCGCTTCGAGTTTCTCACGTATCATCGTTTGATCAGCTAGCCGATGCGCTTACCAAGCCACTCTCTGCTAATCGATTTCAGCTTCTACAATCCAAGATGGGTGTATCCGATAGATTCGCCATCTTGCGGGGGCGTATAGAAGAAAATAAATCCCAATCACATTCAATGGAGCAATCTAATCCTCAAGATAGGAAAATAAATTCAGCAGTGACAAAGAAAGAAACTTTTCAAATCAGTCCTCTTTACAAGTAAGTTGATTCAATCAGCTTATAAAAGGAAAAGTATAAAGCTGATTCTCTATACAATAGTGTTGACATTATTAGCATTATTTCTCTCTTGTAAATTAGTCTCTAGAACATTCTCTTTTATGTATATATTTACTATCCTGAAGAATAATAAAGCAAGCCAATCTTTCTTTTTTGAAAAAGGTAGCTTGCTACCACTTCATTCAAAATATTTTGAACTTAGCAACACGGAGAGGCAACTGGGCCTCGAAAGTATATAAAAAATAAAAAAAATAAAAATAAAAAAAAAAACCTGATAGTTACGAGCAACACACCACCCAGAGGCTACACAGCAACGCACCGTTTCCCACATTTGCTGCAGACTAGTCCTCCTATCCTCGAAAATTCTTGTATTACGCTCCAACCAGATCGTCTACCAAACCGCAGCAATAATTGTACTCTCCCTCCTTCCGACAGTCCCCCCAACCAGGCTACTCAGTTCCCACAGCTCTCGAGCCGAGCCACAAATACGAAAGGATAGTTTATTTACCAAAAGCACACCCAGCAATGCTCTGACCCCCTCACATTCAACCAGGAGGTGATCAATTGTCTCGGTGACCATCAAACAGAAGACACACCTATCCTCGCCACTCTAACCCCGTTTAAGTAGATTGTCCATCGTAAGAATCCTACCTCTTAGTGCAGTCCAGACAAAGATCTTAACTTTCAGCGGAGCCTTAATTTTCCAAAGCCGGTCGTAAAGGGAAACCTTAACTCCTCCATCCTGTAGGAAGGTATATGTCGATCGAACAGAGAAGTCCTCCTTAATAGACCACCTCCACCGAATTACATCCTTGCCGGTGTCGGGGGACTTATCAGCCAGCGTCTCTTTCAGGTCGCGAATCCAAATACAATCCCTTTGGGTTTGGGTCGGAACCCCTCTCAAAATCTTACTCCATTTCCAACCTCTGCTTCCAAAGCACTCCCCAACCTTGCAGTTTTTGCACATAATGTCCTTAAAGACGTTGGGAAATTGTGAGCAAAGGGGTGTCATACCACCCCACTTGTCCCGCCACAGCTCCACGCCTCTACCATCCCCGAGCACATAGTGGGCTCCACACTTGAACACCTCTTTAGTCCCCAGGACACTTTTCCACCACTGAGAGTACGGGGTAAATGATGCCCCTTCCCTAAGGGGTGTCCTCCTAACGTAGTAATTCTTCCAATTGAGTGGACCCCAAGGAAAGCATCGTCCCGAAAGCAGTTTCCACCACCACTTCGTCAGTAAGGCCACGTTCATACATCCAAGATCCAGGACACCCAAGCCACCCTCTTTCCTACTACGACAGACCAGTTTCCATTTAACCAGACACTGCCCCCCCCCCCCCACCCCCCCCCCCCCCCCCCCGCCACTGCAGTGCCTCCTTTCTAGAAAAAAGCTCTTCTGAGACCTTCCATTCTGTTGATGACCCACTTGGGTGCACGAAAGACCGACAAAAAATATAGAGGCAAACTAGACAAAACCGAGTTCACCAACACTAACCTGCCACAACAATTTCGCTTGCCACCCCTGGATCCGCCTCTCGAATTTGCTGATAATACCTCGCTATCCCTCCTTCGTAACCTTTTTATCTGATAACGGCAGCCCCAAGTACCTAATAGGGAACTGACCCACCTTGCAACCAATTAACTCCGCTAATCTCGCCCCCCTAGCCCCTTCTCAGCCCAGATAAAAGAGTTTCGATTTACTCCTATTAATCTTCAAACCCGACGCCCACTCAAATAACAGCCACATAAAACGCAGATTGCGCACTTGCCTCGCCTTAGCCTTACAGAAAAGATAGTGTCGTCCGCGTACTGAATAATAGCAGTCTGACACTCCGGAGAGGGACCCACCCCGTTGAACAGATTATTCAGCACCGCTCTCTCTGTCAGTCTCACGAGACCCTCCGCCACCACCAAAAAGAGAAGCGGGGATAGTGGATCCCCCTGTCTCAATCCTCTGTTAGGCTTAATCCATTTTGTGGGTGTTCCGTTCACCAACACTGCTACCTTGGAGTTGGCTATACACTGCCCAATCCAACCGCACCACTTCTGATCGGCTCCCAACCAACCCAACACCTTGAGAAGGAAGCCCTAATCCACCATATCATACGCTTTTTCGAAATCCACCTTAATCCCCACACACTCAGCCCCATCTTTAACCCCCAAATTAATGATTTCGCTAGCCGTAACAAAGGAGTCCAGTATCACTCTCCCTTTCAGAAAGGCCGCCTGTGACGTCGAAATGACATCGTCCAAAACCCTTTCAAGTCTGTTTGCTAATACTTTGGAAATTATCTTCTGAACTCCATTAAGCAAACTAATCGGCCTTAAGTCTCCGGCGGCTTTAGCCCCTTCTTTTTTAGGGATTAAACAGATATAAGTGTAATCTACCAGCCCCGTATTCAGTTTCCCCTCGAATAGATCTAAGAAGATATTATGGATATCGTCTTGAATTATTGACCAGAATTTATGATAGAACCTTAACCCAAAACCCGTCCGGCCCAGGGGCTTTATCCCCCCCTAATTGAAAAACCGCAATTTTAACCTCCTCCCTACTAAAGGGTACAGTAAGTTGCTCCGGCCGAAGAAACGGTCGGCTACCGAATAAATTAGTCCAATCCCCTAAGGCCTCCCTGGCAACCCTGACCGGCGCGAACACCTCCTTGAACTTAGCAAAGAAGTATTCTTTTTTCTCGGTCTCTCTGCACGCCCTGAAACCGTTCTCCTCGACCTCTTCAATAAAGTTACTCCGCTTACGACCATTAGCGACTGCGTGGAAGTACCTTGTGTTGTCGTCCCCTTCTTTAAGCCCGTGTTGTTTGGCTCGAGATTTCCAAAGAGTTTCCTTCTCCGCTACTATCGCCTGCAACTGCAGCTTAAGAAGTTTACGCTTCTCCCGCTGTGCCCCCGAAAGACAATTCGCCTCCTCAGCTAGATCCAGCGCCTTAATCTCCTTCGAAAGTTCATATTTAGACTTGGAAATACTATGAAAATTTGTAGAACTCCATTCCTTGAACCTCTTCCTACAATGCCTGAGTTTAGCAGTAAAGGTGAGGATGCTCGACCGTTGACCAGGCACCTCTGCTCACCACCTGGCCATTATGCCATTGAAGTCCTCCCGCATGAGCCACGCATCCTCAAATCTAAATCTGCGTGGCGATAGGTTCGCGCCAGTTGAAAGCAGGATTAGAGTGTGATCTGAAGTCACCTGGGGAAGTGCAACCACCTTTGCAAGGGGGAAGGCTTGGTCCCACTCAGTAGACACAAGAAAACGATCCAGTTTAGCTAAGGTCGGAGACTCCTGCATATTGGACCATGTAAAACACTGATTCCCCAGCGGCATATCAATCAGCTCCAACTTGTTTAAAAGATCCACAAACATGGACATAAGTTTACCACTCCAACTCCTTCCCTTCCTTTCCCGTTGACATTTGGTAAAATTAAAATCCCCGCACATGATCCACAAACCTCTGCAAACCCCTTTTAGCTCAGCCAGCTCAAGACAAAAGTCCACCTTGCCTTCCCACGTCGGTGGGCCGTATACATTCGTTAAGAAGAAACTAGACCCGCAGGCGTTATGCGTCAGCCTAACGGTAATGGAAAAGCGTCTTACTAGAACCTCGGAACACGTGAAATCCCTAGAGCTCCAACAGGTTACAATACCTCCCGAAGCTCCCGAGGATTTAACAAAGTGGCATTTATCTACATGAGGCCCAGCAAAAGAGCGAAGGAAAAAAGTAGGAAATAGACTCCACTTTGGTTTCTTGCAGACAGTACACAGCTTTCTTCGAAGTAAAAAGTACATACTTAACTAGTCCCCTCTAACCTGAGTTATTAAGACCCCTAACATTCCAACTGCAAATATTAAACATAGAGAAAGAAACACCCACTACATAACCCCTAACCCAGCGCCACCCTCTATGCGAAGCCCCAAAAATCTATAAAACTTTGCACCTCCTGCGAAGCCGCCACCTCACGGCAAGTTCCAATCGCCCCCTCAACCTGTGCGCTCTTCAGACGCTTCTTGGTACCCTCGCTGACCGCACTCTCTCTCCGCATGGTTTTGCGCACGATCGCCCTACCAAGCAGATGCTCCTTATCGTAGTTCCTTGCCAGTCGAAGACTTCTTCTAAAGCCGACAGTCCCCTCCCTGGTAGGACATTTCCCCCCGTAGGAGACAGCATCCACGGCCTCCCCTGTAGACTCAACGAACACACCGTCCTCCAAGCACGCTGAAACATCGATAACTTCGTCCAGCATGACCTTCGACCTGTCACACCAATCATCTACGCCAAGCCTTCCCCAGCACTCCGATGCTGGACCGAGATAACCCACAGAGTCATCCCGATCCACGCCGGATCGAAACCCCAACCGCCTGAGCTCCGTCGCCGCACCGACCCACCCCCCCCCCCCCGGCAGAAAAAATGCGAGAACCCGGTGCAAGGACTCCGCCACCAGGTGCGCCCCTCCAATTGCCACCGCCGCGCGAACGAAAAGGAAACTGACCAATTCCGGTCCAAGCAGTAACAGCAAAGAGGCCACCAAGCCCGACTTGGTCCACAGGCCCAAAAGGCACTGCCCTCCCCCAACCGCCCAACACCTAAAAGAATGGTTCTGGGCCTCAGCAGGAAGGAGGCTCATCTCACACGTCGAACCAACCACAGGCGAGGCCCAGATCCCAGAAGACCCGCCCCCACACCCAATCGCGATGAACCCCAAACCTCTCCATTGACTTCCGCCTCAACAAGATCACCACTAGATCCGTTCGTAGCAGAGCGCGAGGTCCAAGACATCTGTACTCCCTCGGCCACCCGCCTTCCGGTCGCCCCTGTGGCCAGCTTTCGCTCCTCCCGAGGTTCGGGCTCTGCCTCCACAACAGTCCCCCTAACACCTATCATACACGAAGACCGCTCTATCCCCGCTGCCTTCACCATCTCGGCACAGTACCTCCCTCCCCTCTCGCCAACAACTCGCTCCACCAACCCTGACCCCGAGGCCCTATTTGAAAAATTACCCAAACGATCCTCCTCGCGACACCCAAATTACCCGGATGCAGCAGCGACGACCCATCCAATTCTTCGAAAGCCCCTGCCAGCCGGCAATCGCACGAAACCTCCTCGGCCCGCGGTACGACGAGACCCGAGCAGTTCAGTGCATGAACGACGCTCCGCAAACTCTGGCCGCTCGACCCCACCACCAGCCCCACCGCCCTCCACCGATCCCTGATCTCCGACTAGTTCCAGGAGTCGCCATGGCCGGAGTCCCCTCCATCCCCAGCCACGCTGTCGTCAGCAACTCCGTCCGCCTGGTTGGACCACCTGGCGAGCTGACGACCCAAGGGATCGGTTTGATCCCTCCCTCGTTGGGGTCACCTCCTGCGAAAGGTATGCCCCGGTCATCCCCGCCGAAGGGAGTCGTACTCACCAACAGCACCCGCTGTCACGCCCCGGGTGCAAATCAGGACCCGGGCCCGTCTACAGATCCGCCGTGCACATGGGATTTCCCGCGTACACGAAGCGCTGGTAACCTGCTCAAATATTAAATGCGCAATAAAAGAGCATAATACAGAGCTGAAATAGAAGAACCACATAGTATCTCAGACTGGAACTACAAGTACCACTGTAATATGTACAATAATCTCCCAGCTCACTAAAATAATACAACCAGCTGGCGGAAGCCAGACCCAAAATAAAAGGAGAATCTCACAGTCTGAGTGGGGGTACAACGTCTATCTACAGCTCTCAGTCTCCCAGGAGATCTATCTATTCAGCGATCCCCTTACCTCGATCAGCTGCCGATGGCCTAGCAGCTCCCGCAGATGACTCTGCAAAATAAAGGAGAAGAAAGAAACAGAAAACAATAATGGGGGTGAGAACTACCAGATAAACCAGCAGCCTCCCCTAGTGGGTAAAACCTCAACTCTGACGCACCCACTAGGACTACTAGAGGCAAAAGGGAAAAGGGGAAGTGGTAGATACAAAAGATGCTGAAACAGGAAAACTATCACTATTATGCTGTCAAAACTGTATGCATGCATCAGAAATAGTATCTGACCAATAAACCCAATCTAGCAACCGATACACGATCGGTATTGCCTGCTCAAGAACCAGTATCTGATCGGCACACGGCATCGATCCCATAATATCCAATCGACCGGCACACGGCTCGGTCCTAAGCCTACTCCGGAGTGGCACTCGAGGGGAGCGACCCACACGAGTAAAATATCTCTGTCATCAGTATCACAAGTATCTCTGTAGCACATGTCTCAATATAGCAGGACTGGATCATGACTATGATCAAAGTGGGAAACTCCATCCACTACAGAACCCAATCCCCAACTGATGCAATAAATAAACCAAACTCAACCCCAATCTGATGCAAGGATAAACATCTGGTCAACCGCCTACTGTCCGCGGTCACCGCAATACCCCACAAGTCCACAATCTAGCACAACCTTGGCTACACTATCCCAAACCCCTGCTCACACTTGAGCAACAACATATGAATGCAAAGGACAACAATGAAACATGTTCAAATCCCAATATGATAGTGTAGCAATGAATAGTGGCCTTACCTGATGTCCGGGCATGCATGCAACTGTCTTTATTTTTAAAAGTTGTAAAATAGTGTCAAAGGTTTAAAACAATTGATTTACTGAATAAAAGTCATTTGCATGCGAGATCATAGCCTTTGTCTCAATCACAGTGTCCCAATATAAGTCATCATATCATTTGTGGGGTTATATTAAATTTTAGGGGAGTTTGTCCCAGCGGTCCTTGTCATTTGTCATATTAATTTGTCCCAATGGTTCTCATTAATTGTCCTGTTAGTTGTCCTGTTAGTAGTCCTGTTAGTAGTCCTGTTAGTAGTCCTGTTAGTAGTCCCAATGGTTCTCATCAATTATCATGTTACTTTGTCCCAATTGTTCTCGTTAATTGTCATATTTTAGGGGATTTCTAGTAATCCCAGTGAGCTTGTCAAAAATGAGGTAAGCAACAACCGCCCACCTCGAGCAGCTCAAACAACACCCCAGGTAGTCTCCTGGTTGTCCACAGTCCTCAAATCCTGCAAATCAACGCTCCCGGTATAAATACAAATCCCAAAAAGTACAATATTTGCTGTTTTTCAGACAGCACGGGAAAAGAGGAATTTTTCACCTCTAAAATGAGCTCCTAAAATCCCAGAAAAATCACGGTTGCGTTCCTCGCGAAGAGTAGATCAAAATCGACTCTTTAAACGCCTCGATCTGACGCTCCTACGTCAAGATAAAAATCGGAGAAGTCGGTGCTGTCCAAAAATTATCACAGTAAAAAGGGGGGTCAAAGAGGACCTAAAAACTGTGCCAAAAGTACGAAACGGAGCAAAATGATCAACACGGAAATCGAAGCCCTACCTCTTACGGTCGCGCTGCCGCAAAAATCGTCCAAAAATTCCACCTGGTTAGCCCGCAGTGAATTTTCGACGGAACTGCGACGGGAAATGGGCCTAAAAGAAAAATCGTCGCAGTGCGCCGCGTCGCAGATATCTCACTATCTGTAACTCCTAAATTCTGAGATTGTAGAGAGAGAAAGAAGAGAGAGAGAGGAAAAACTTTCGTATTGGGACTTTTCTCTGATTCTCTCTCTAAGGCTCGGAATCCAAGGTGCAAAGAGAGGGGGTGGGACCTCTTATATAATGGGCCAAAAGGAATATTCCCACACGGGATCCTGATCCGAACACGAAACACCAAAACGAGCCAACCAAAACGCGCCACGTGTTGCCCAAACAGGAAACAGCCGGTGCAAGGGCCAATAAAATCGCCACGTGTCCACGTGGGGCGTGTGTTTGCCCGCGCTCCGGGTTTTCCGGAATCCTGTCGGCCAATAGGAGCACGCCACGTGTCAATATCCCACGTGCTTCTAGAAGCCGGCCAGCCAATGGGGAAGCGCCACGTGGCACGGAAGGTTTTCGGTGCACCCGGTGCACGCCATGCCTGTGGACCGCGCCCCGCGCCCCTGCCCGCGCCTGCCCGCGCTGCCCGCGCTGCCCGCGCCGCGCGCCTCCGCGCTCCGCCGCTGCCCCGCCGCTGCGCCGCTGCCCGCCGCCGTGCGCCGCCGCCGCCGCCGTCGCCGGCCGCCGGAACAGTAATTCCGGCGGAACAGTAATTTTTGCCGAAAAATAAAGTGAATATACCATTTTGACCGTTTTCGCGCGCTGAGTCCGATTTCGCCGTCCGTTTCGCCAAATTCTCATCCGAAATTTTGCAAAAAGCTCCCGGAAAATCCCATTTGCTCCGATTTTCGCGCAGAGTCAATTTTAAATATCCAATTTCGATTCTACAAGCTCCGTTGCACTGTACAAGCTCCCCTAGTCACTGTTTAGTTTCTGCGGGAGTCCGGATCATCACATCCTCCCCCACTAAAAAGAGTTTCGTCCTCGAAACGAGACTAAACAATAATCCTCAGTCCGATGTCTCGAATAAGTAGGGGTGAGCATCCCTCATCTCCGACTCGAGCTCCCATGTAGCCTCGCGCTCGTCATGATTGCTCCATTGGATTTTCACATAGGGAATGGCCCGATTGCGCAATTCTCTCACCTCTCGATCCAGAATTCGCAGTGGGCGCTCCTCATACCTCAAATCCTCGCTGATCTCCAGCGGTGTGAAGTCGATGACGTGCGATGGGTCGAAGACATACTTCCTCAAAGTAGAGACATGAAATACATCATGGACACCAGCAAGCCTCGGAGGAAGTGCAAGTCGGTAGGCAACTGGCCCGATACGCTCCAATACCTCAAAGGGTCCAATGTATCGGGGGCTAAGCTTCCCACGAATGCCGAATCTCCTGATTCCTTTGGACGGCGAGACTTTCAGGAATACATGATCACCAACCTGAAACTCTAAGTCTCGTCGCCGAACATCGGCATAACTCCTTTGTCGGCTCTGGGCGGTCTGAAGATGCTGTCGAATCACTCGGACCTTCTCTTCTGCCTCTATCAAGACATCTGGTCCCAAGGTCCGCCTCTCGCCCACGTCACTCCAATAAAGCGGTGATCGACACTTGCGTCCATACAATGCTTCAAACGGAGCCATCTGAATGCTCGCTTGAAAGCTATTGTTGTACGCGAACTCAGCTAAAGATAAGTGTCGAATCCACCCTCCGCCGAAATCCAGGACGCAAGCCCTCAACATGTCCTCCAGGATTTGTATCGTCCGCTCAGACTGCCCATCAGTCTGCGGATGAAAAGCTGTACTGAACCTGAGTTCAGTCCCCAAGGCTGTTTGCAAACTCCTCCAGAAATGCGAAACAAACCTCGGGTCTCTATCTGATACAATGGAGGCTGGTACTCCATGTAATCTCACTATCTCATCCAGATATAACTGGGCTAGTCGCTCAAGTGGCCACGTAGTCTGCATGGGCAGAAAGTGCGCCGACTTGGTAAGTCGATCCACGACTACCCAGATAGCGTCTGCTCCTCCCTGTGCCCTAGGAAGTCCGACCACGAAATCCATCGTAATGTGGTCCCATTTCCACTGGGGAATTGGGAGACTCTGTAACTTGCCAGCTGGCACTCGATGCTCAGCTTTCACCTGCTGACAAGTTAAACACTGAGCCACAAACCTCCCAACATCCCTTTTCATGCCATTCCACCAGAAGTGTGCCTTGAGGTCTTTATACATCTTAGTCCCACCAGGATGTAGGGTATAAGGTGTATAATGGGCCTCTCGCAATATCTGCTCTCGGATCTCCGCATCCGCTGGCACACATGCTCGGTTCCTGTACCTTAGTACTCCCGAGGCATCCACCGTAAAGTCCCCAGACTGATTACTCGGAATTTGATCTTTAATCCTGGTCAAGTGGGGGTCCTCACTCTGTTTTTCCTTGATCCTTTCTAGCAGAGTGGGCTGCACGACTAAAGATGTCAGTCTAGCAGAGACCCCAGGGGACACAACCTCTATCTCGAGCCGTCTCATCTCCTCTAATAGCGGTGCCTGGTCTGTGATCAACATAGACAAACTTTGCACCGCTCTCCTACTCAAGGCGTCAGCGACCACATTAGCTTTGCCTGGGTGGTAGAGAATATCTACATCATAATCCTTTAATAGCTCTAACCACCTACGCTGCCTTAAATTCAGCTCCTTTTGCGTGAACAGGTATTTTAGGCTCTTGTGGTCGGTGTAGATTTCACAGTGCTCTCCATATAGGTAATGACGCCAAAGTTTCAGTGCAAACACTACAGCAGCGAGCTCCAAGTCATGGGTAGGGTAATTCTTCTCGTAATCTTTGAGTTGCCTTGATGCATAAGCAATTACCCTCCCTTCTTGCATCAACACACAACCAAGTCCACTGTGTGATGCGTCGCTGTAGATCACATATCCTTTTCCCATAACAGGGAGGGAAAGGATAGGAGCGGTCATCAGTCTATTCTTTAGCTCCTCAAAACTTTTCTGACAATCCTCACTCCAGATAAACTTCACTCCTTTACGCGTCAAGCGAGTGAGGGGTGTGGAAAGCTTCGCAAAGCCTTCCACAAACCGACGATAATACCCAGCTAAACCCATAAAACTACGCACCTCAGAAACGGTCGTCGGTCGGGGCCAATCTCGGACTGCCTCAATTTTCGCCGGGTCTACCGCCACACCTGCGGCGGAAATCACATGGCCCAAGAAGACTACCTCCCGAAGCCAAAACTCGCACTTTGCCAGCTTGGCATACAACTTCTTTTCTCGCAGAAGTTGTAGCACTATCCTTAAGTGCTCCTCATGCTCAGCATCACTTCGGGAGTAGATCAAGATATCATCAATGAACACTACTACGAATCGATCCAAGTATGGTCGGAAGATTCGGTTCATTAAATCCATGAATGCGGCAGGGGCATTAGTTAGCCCAAAAGGCATAACTGTAAACTCATAATGCCCGTACCGTGATCTGAATGCCGTTTTCGGAATATCCTCGGCCTTCACCTTCAACTGGTGGTAACCGGATTGCAGATCTATCTTAGAGAAGACACAAGACCCTTGCAGCTGATCAAAAAGATCATCGATGCGCGGCAAAGGGTACTTGTTCTTGATGGTCACTTTGTTTAATTCCCTATAATCCACACAAAGTCGAAGTGACCCATCTTTCTTCTTCACGAATAGCACCGGCGCTCCCCAAGGCGATACACTCGGCCTAATAAAGCCCTTATCCATTAAATCTTGGAGTTGCGCCTTAAGCTCTCGTAACTCAGCCGGTGCCATCCGGTAAGGAGCCTTTGAGATTGGCGCAGTTCCTGGAACTACGTCAATCACAAACTCAATCTCCCTATCTGGCGGCATGCTAGTCAGCTCAGGTGGAAAAACATCCGGAAACTCGCGGGCAATTGGGATATCCTTGAGTTCCGGCGCCGCCGTAGGCCCCTCAACAACACTAGCCAAAAAGGCTACACACCCTCGACGGATCATCTGCCTCGCTCGGGAAGTCGAAATCATAGAGGCAAAGAAAGCACTCTGACATCCCCGGTATACCAACATCTCCTGGCCTGGCTCTCTAAAAGTGACGGTTCTTGCGGCACAATCAATAGTCGCAAAGTACCGAGCCAGCCAGTCCATTCCGAGGATCACATCGAAGTCCTTCAGCTGTCTCAAGACCAACAGGTCTACTGGCATAATCCAGGACTCGATTTGCATCGGGCAGGACCAACAACACTCTTCCACGTGCAAGGTGTGATCGGGAATCTTAACCTCTAATGCACGTGGTAAAAGTCCTACCTCTAACCCATGTAATGATGCAAATGATCTACTAATAAAAGAATGTGATGCTCCAGTATCAAATAAAGTACGAGTCCTAATGCCAGAAAGTAAGGTGATACCTGCCACCACATGATCTGCTGCCGAAGCGTCCTCTACTTGCGCAGCATACACTCGCCCACTCTGAGCTGGAGGGCGATAATCCGTGGGATGGGAAGAAGATGGTCTGCTTGCTGGAGCATAGGGCCGCTGAGCCGTCGACCGCTGCTGCGATGAAGATGGAGCCGATGCTGAAGAGGGAGTGGCGGGGGCCGAAAAGGGGCACGAAGCTCGAATGTGCCCAGGCTGTCCACATCCATAACAGCGACCCCACCGCTGGTCGCAGGTGCTGGGAAAATGCTGGCCTCCACAGAAAATACAATTACCGGGGGTTCGTGGTTGTCGGGGTTGCTGTTGAGACTGCCGCTGTCGCTGAGGCTGCCGCTGCGACCCACGTTGCGACGGCTGTGATCTTTGCTGCTGCTGCCGCTTCTGGGACTTCTGGGATCCACCAGGTCCTCGTTGCTCGGACCGTCCTTGGCCGGGGAACTGTGACTGCGGCGGTCGTGGCGGCCTCCACGAACTAGATTGTCCCCCAACCTCCGGTGCCGGTCGCTTCGCCCCCGGGATCACTACGGGAGCTGGAGCTACCTCCTCCATCACACCTCCCCGCACTCAACATAGAGTGCCTGCTCCATCGAGGCCTCCAAGGTCTGCAACCTACGCGAGCGAACCAATTGAAAAAGGTCCCGGCGCAAACCTCGCTCGAACATGTAGATCCGGTGCGCCTCATCCCTGGCCACGTTCGGTACACATGCCAATAACTGATTAAAATTGGCAATGTACTCGTGCACTGGCCGATCTCCTTGGCGGAGGTTTCTCAACTGTTCCTCCAGCCTCTGCCGGACGCTTTCCGGGAAGAAAGCCCCAAGAAGGAGATTGCGAAATTCCGCCCAGGTCAGGAGCTGAGCCCCAGGCGGACCAGCCGGTCGAACACGCCGCCACCAAGCTTCGGCGTTGTGTTCCAAAAAGTTCGTTGCCAAAATTACCTGATATCGATCCTCGATAAACAACGTCTCAAAACGTCGCTCCATCGCCGTGATCCACGACTCTGCCTCCCACGGCTCAGTACCTTGCCCCGAAAAATGGGGTGGGTCAAACTGGCGGAACCTCATCAACAGGTCCACCACTCCCCGCTGCTCTGCCGGGGTCAGAGATCCTGTCAGCCCAGTGGCTGTCCACCAGTACCCCGAGTATCAGGGGATGCCGGGGTCACCGGTACAACTGGAGGATTCACAGCAGGGGAAGAAGGTACGGGAGAATTCTCCGGGGGTGCTACAACAGGCTGCGCCCTCTGTTCTAACATCTGCGTCAGCCGGCTCATGGCCTCCTCCTGACGCCGAACAGCTTCAGACATCTGGGCCATCTGAGCCTGCAGCTCTTGCACCTCACTCTGCTGGCCCTGCTCGGACTCCTCCTGATCGGACTCAGGGGAATCTGGCTGAGAGCGCGTCAACATCCTACGTCGCGGAGGCATCCTATCACAAGAAATCACACTCAGTATCAAACCCCACACGACCCAATCTAGCGAAAGTCAAAGACATCCCCCTATTTCTGTGACTTTATGTTGTCTGCAGCCAACATAACTGTACACCAGAAATTTGGGTATGTCGGTCTCTCTTCTCTCACTGGAAGAGTCAAGCAATAAATCAGCGACTTTCGCAAAATACCACGTCTCTCATGCCCTATTATCCTAGGGTCTGCCAAAAGCCTAGGGTTTCCTAAGTCCCAACTGAACTATCCCTAAGCTCTGATACCAACTTAATCTGTCACGCCCCGGGTGCAAATCAGGACCCGGGCCCGTCTACAGATCCGCCGTGCACATGGGATTTCCCGCGTACACGAAGCGCTGGTAACCTGCTCAAATATTAAATGCGCAATAAAAGAGCATAATACAGAGCTGAAATAGAAGAACCACATAGTATCTCAGACTGGAACTACAAGTACCACTGTAATATGTACAATAATCTCCCAGCTCACTAAAATAATACAACCCAGCTGGCGGAAGCCAGACCCAAAATAAAAGGAGAATCTCACAGTCTGAGTGGGGGTACAACGTCTATCTACAGCTCTCAGTCTCCCAGGAGATCTATTCAGCGATCCCCTTACCTCGATCAGCTGCCGATGGCCTAGCAGCTCCCGCAGATGACTCTGCAAAATAAAGGAGAAGAAAGAAACAGAAAACAATAATGGGGGTGAGAACTACCAGATAAACCAGCAGCCTCCCCTAGTGGGTAAAAACCTCAACTCTGACGCACCCACTAGGACTACTAGAGGCAAAAGGGAAAAGGGGAAGTGGTAGATACAAAAGATGCTGAAACAGGAAAACTATCACTATTATGCTGTCAAAACTGTATGCATGCATCAGAAATAGTATCTGACCAATAAACCCAATCTAGCAACCGATACACGATCGGTATTGCCTGCTCAAGAACCAGTATCTGATCGGCACACGGCACGATCCCATAATATCCAATCGACCGGCACACGGCTCGGTCCTAAGCCTACTCCGGAGCGGCACTCGAGGGGAGCGACCCACACGAGTAAAATATCTCTGTCATCAGTATCACAAGTATCTCTGTAGCACATGTCTCAATATAGCAGGACTGGATCATGACTATGATCAAAGTGGGAAACTCCATCCACTACAGGAAACCCAATCCCCAACTGATGCAATAAATAAACCAAACTCAACCCCAATCTGATGCAAGGATAAACATCTGGTCAACCGCCTACTGTCCGCGGTCACCGCAATACCCCACAAGTCCACAATCTAGCACAACCTTGGCTACACTATCCCAAACCCCTGCTCACACTTGAGCAACAACATCTGAATGCAAAGGACAACAATGAAACATGTTCAAATCCCAATATGATAGTGTAGCAATGAATAGTGGCCTTACCTGATGTCCGGGCATGCATGCAACTGTCTTTATTTTTAAAAGTTGTAAAATAGTGTCAAAGGTTTAAAACAATTGATTTACTGAATAAAAGTCATTTGCATGCGAGATCATAGCCTTTGTCTCAATCACAGTGTCCCAATATAAGTCATCATATCATTTGTGGGGTTATATTAAATTTTAGGGGAGTTTGTCCCAGCGGTCCTTGTCATTTGTCATATTAATTTGTCCCAATGGTTCTCATTAATTGTCCTGTTAGTTGTCCTGTTAGTAGTCCTGTTAGTAGTCCTGTTAGTAGTCCTGTTAGTAGTCCCAATGGTTCTCATCAATTATCATGTTACTTTGTCCCAATTGTTCTCGTTAATTGTCATATTTTAGGGGATTTCTAGTAATCCCAGTGAGCTTGTCAAAAATGAGGTAAGCAACAACCGCCCACCTCGAGCAGCTCAAACAACACCCCAGGTAGTCTCCTGGTTGTCCACAGTCCTCAAATCCTGCAAATCAACGCTCCCGGTATAAATACAAATCCCAAAAAGTACAATATTTGCTGTTTTTCAGACAGCACGGGAAAAGAGGAATTTTTCACCTCTAAAATGAGCTCCTAAAATCCCAGAAAAATCACGGTTGCGTTCCTCGCGAAGAGTAGATCAAAATCGACTCTTTAAACGCCTCGATCTGACGCTCCTACGTCAAGATAAAAATCGGAGAAGTCGGTGCTGTCCAAAAATTACCACAGCAAAAAGGGGGGTCAAAGAGGACCTAAAAACTGTGCCAAAAGTACGAAACGGAGCAAAATAATCAATACGGAAATCGAAGCCCTACCTCTTACGGTCGCGCTGCCGCAAAAATCGTCCAAAAATTCCACCTGGTTAGCCCGCAGTGAATTTTCGACGGAACTGCGACGGGAAATGGGCCTAAAAGAAAAATCGTCGCAGTGCGCCGCGTCGCAGATATCTCACTATCTGTAACTCCAGAAATTCTGAGATTGTAGAGAGAGAAAGATGAGAGAGAGAGGAAAAACTTTCGTATTGGGAGTTTTCTCTGATTCTCTCTCTAAGGCTCGGATTCCAAGGTGGGAAATGAGAGGGGGTGGAACCTCTTATATAATGGGCCCAAAAGGCATATTCCCTCACGGGATCCTGATCCGAACACGAAACACCAAAACGAGCCAACCAAAACGCGCCACGCGTTGCCCAAACAGGGAACAGCCGGTGCAAGGGCCAATAAAAAGGCGCCACGTGTCCACGTGGGGCGTGTGTTTTCCCGTGCTCCGGGTTTTCCGGATCCTGTCAGCCAATAGGAGCACGCCACGTGTCAATATCCCACGTGCTTCTAGAAGCCGGCTGGCCAATGGGGAAGCGCCACGTGGCACGGGAGGTTTTCGGTGCTCCCGGTGCACGCCATGCCTGTGGACCGCGCCCCGCGCCTGCTGCCCGCGCCTGCCCGCGCTGCCCGCGCCGCGCGCCTCCGCGCTCCGCCGCTGCCCCGCCGCTGCGCCGCTGCCCGCCGCCGTGCGCCGCCGCCTGCCGGTCGCCGCCGGCCGCCGGAACAGTAATTCCGGCAGGAACAGTAATTTTTGCCGAAAAATAAAGTGAATATACCATTTTGACCGTTTTCGCGCGCTGAGTCCGATTTCGCCGTCCGTTTCGCCAAATTCTCCTCCGAAATTTTGCAAAAAGCTCCCGAAAAATCCCATTTGCTCCGATTTTCGCGCAGAGTCAATTTTAAATGTCCAATTTCGATTCTACAGGCTCCGTTGCACTGTATGAGCTCCCCTTAGTCACTGTTTAGTTTCTGCGGGAGTCCGGATCATCACACCCGCACGCTCACGATGTAGTCCCCCAAGGTGATAAAAATATTTTTCGGTATGTCTGTCGGGTCCTCTACTGCAACTTGGCACATGAAAAAGTTGATATCGAGCAACCTCCGACTGTTGTCGTCCGCCCTCAAGTATCTCCCGAAACCATTAACAATAGCTGCCACCTTACGCTCCGTCCAGCATTCGAACGGTAAATTCAGTAGTTTGATCCAAACCTTATAGGTAAGCCGCGCTCGAACCGCATCACGGAAGGGGTTCCAGATGAAGAACCGAAGCCGGCAGTGAGGCAAACGAAGACCCTCCCTCCTCACAAGGTCCTCCGGTTGCACCCATTGAGGAAGAAATACAACAGTCTCTTCCCCGAAATCTCGCCACCAGGAAATCATTCGAGAAGCTGCTGAATCGTCCGACCAAATCGTTGGCGATCGTACCCTGCGGATAATGCCCCAGGTTGGCCGGGACAACCGTGATTGCCATTACCACTCTCCTACCTTGTTGTTGCCTCGTGTGGAACCCCTCCGTGAGAGGGACGAAGACCTTCGACGATTGCAGGCGAAATCTTGCCGCTCCAAACATCTTCCAGCTAGTTGCAGCTCCCTTCGCGCAACAGTTGCGGGCGAAGTGTCCGACCCTCAAGCACCTCGAACACCTCAACGGATCTCTGCAATCACTCACCCAATGATCTCTAGCAAGGCATCGAAAGCACCCTCCCCTCACACCTCTTCTACCACCCTCCCAACTGGCCGAAGAACGACCCTACCTCCTCAGCTTATGGAAGGGAGAGGACCAGCTCTGCTCCGAAGGTTGCAAGAGGACCTCTTTATAGGACTTTGCACCCTTAAAGCCCACCTTCACTCGGGGATCCTCCTTATACCCCTTGGTCTTCTCCGCTTCCCCGCTACACACCCTCCATAGAGCCGAAGTTGTGGCTTCGTCCAAGACACTACTCCTAGGCAGTGAACCCTTGCCAAAGGTACAACATGTGACTAGTGGTTTTCCTCAATAATCTGCCCAAGAGATCTTGGTTCTTGTCCCCTTGCCCTCAGTCTTCTCCACATCCTTGATAAGCTTAGATTCCTTAGCATACTCGAAATCACGCGCCTTTCCTCTAGAGCGCAACTTCGATATCAGCCTTTGACAGCTACCCTCCTGCTGTTCGACCGACTCTGTCGATCAACAAGACCCATTCCCCCTCCTGCAAGCCGAGTCCTTGAGGGAATCCACGGCTGACACTCTTCTCCACTGGCCTCCTCTGTAAGCCCTCTCCTCCTCATTATGCACTCTTCTCCACTTGAATAGACTAATCCTTCTGGTCTTGTCAACTCCACTGTGCTCCCCTCTCATCTCTTTTGGTTGAGAATTTGTAGTGAATTCTGGAGCTCCTCTCGAACCTACTTTGATGATAGCCGTATTGTTCTTGTTTGCTTCCTTGTGTTATCTTAGCTTTTGACAACAGTTACTGTTGACGAACTCGCCAATCCTGGTTTGAGAACAATATTCAGCTTCATAGTACCTTGTTCACACTCCTTTTCGCCTTTTCTTCAATCCCTTCTTCCTAATAATGTCTTTTAGGGTAGCAAGCCAATCTTTCAACCCAATACTTTTATTATATTAACCACTAAGCCCTTTGTCACGTGTGCTAGAGACGATCGATGTGATTTAAAATGTTCTGTCCGGTGCTTCAAATTCTTGAGTGGCTCGCGTATCCACTTGACTTGTTCTCATTCTGTTGTTGACCGGAGTTATTATTCAGCTCTTCCTGCTTGTCGTCTATTACAACTCGATTCTTCGTGACTATTGCAACTTGATTCTCCCTACTGTCGGAACTCAGCTCTTCCTGCTGATGTGCGAATCGATTCGATATGACTTAATTTTATCTTTATTACGCTTTTTTGTGACTTTCTTATTTGATACGTCATTTGGGTATTGATCCATGGGCTAACCCTAAAAAGATTAAAGCAATGGTTCAACCCTTGCCTTCCATTTAGCTGCACGGAGCGGCAGTACCTATTGGCCTCCTGCTGCAGCAGTCAACCTTATATATAGAGAAGTGATCAGAATATGTGTGATATATATATATATATATATATATATATATATATATATATATATATATATATATATATATATAACTTATTCAAAATTTATATGCTATGTGAGCTAGCTTTAATACATTCCTTTTAATACTAATTTTATACACTCTGCTAGATCTCGGAGAGCTACTTTAGTTCGAATTGTACCGCTTTGGAGGTGAGCCGACAGAGTAACGAGTGGTTATTGTATCGCTAAAGATGATTGTCGAAACTTCACACGTTGAGAGAATGATATCTAGCATATCTTGATTCATAGGCCTCATCTATACTCTTTTACATCTATAATTTTCAGTTTTTATTCTTTGTATGTATTTTAATATTATTGTTTAAAACTTGTGACTTAAAATACTTCTAAAAGAGATCTTTTCACTAAGAATAGACAGATTTTTTCAACAGCATACGCTGCTACCACCAAACACATAAAAAAAAAAAAAAAAAAAAAAAAAAAAAAAAAAAAAAAAAAAAAAAAGGGGGGGGCAGGGGGGGGTGTGTTAGAAATCATGTGTGGACCCCCCTGAATTTAGAAGTAAAAAAGAGGGAAAAATTATAATTGTCTATTCTAGACAAAAGCCACTACTTTCCCACCAAATCCAATGAGGGTAGATAAAAGATGAGAAATCAAAAAATTATATGTAGATGCCTCATTTTTCATCTTTTTTTTTATATAAATCTCTTTAGGTTTGAGTTTCCTTGTTAGCAAAGAAAAATACTTTTGGTATACTTAATTGGAGCGTACATCTTACGTACCATTCATTTTAAAATAAAATAAATTTTACTAGCCACTTCAAAATGACTAGTAAAAAAAATCTCACCTTTGAATAGATGGAATGTATCTCTTATACTCTATTTTAGATGTACAGATAGCAATGCTCGTTAGCAAAAGTAGCTAGACAGTTTTCAGCTTAACACAAAGTCTCACATTGGGATCCATCCCTATCAAATATCATCCTGTTGCATAGAAATGTCAACCGGTCGGATTCAAAATGAATTATCAAAAATTCGAATCCAAACCCAGCTACCCATCAAAACTCAAACCCGAACCCGAAATCCGCAGATTTTTCAGATTTGAAATATTCATAACCAAATCTGAATCCAACAAAGAAATCAAAACTGAACCAAAAGCAATCATTTTTCTTTATCAAATTTCAAAACATATCATACTCATATCAAAATTTTCAAAATACAAATTTAATTTCTTTTATATTATGTAATATAAAATCAGTTCGGGTTCAGGTTTAGATAGAAAACCAATAAAAATCATACTCGAACAGTGGAACTCGAATCTCTCCTGTTTTCATTTTTTATATTCATACGGAAAACCAAATTCTTTTAACATTGGTTAGACCCACCTTACTCGAATTCAAATTTAGATAAAAATTCGAGTATCCTCATCCATTTGCGCTCAGAGTTATAGAAAAATCATACCTACGTGTCACGAATTTAAACAAAATTACTTGTCAAATCTGTACGGCGCTCGTCTTTCTTCACAAAGTGAGAAAATCTCTTCGCTTGCTAGTTCGGACCTACTCATCCTACAAAAAAGTGCAAGAAGAAAAAAATTGGAAGAATGCAGTATTCTATAACTCAGAGTCAGTGGCATACAGGTCACAGTTAACATGCAAGATAAGACATGAATAAAATGATCTGGAAATTGTCTTTCTAGTCATTAAATCAATAAATTGATTGATTGGGTTCTTATGGACATGATCTTTAGTAGAATGTACAGAGGCTACAATTTCTCATGCCTTAAATACTGGATCTTGAATGTGATAAAGCCTCAATTGGCATGTCAAAACATAAAGCATGGATCTTGTCCCCCTATATTATATGGATTTTGTACTTTGTCTCCAGGAGCCACTTGATTGTTGGTTTAGACTCTTAGAAAGTCAATTTGCTAAATTTAAAATATCTATAAGCAGGAGAGCATTGGTAACTTACTGGAACAGTTGATAAAATATCTCTCTGTTCAGTCTCTGAGACTCAGTTTCCAATTCTGCTATGAGACTCAGTTTATAATATAGAGTTTGGAAAGCTGGAATGAATTATACAGAGCAAGCTTCACTACACTGACTGCAATTACTGGTCCCTAAACTTTCAGTCAAGTTTTAACAAAAAAAAAAGAAAAAAGCCTGCACCAAGTTCATCCATACATTCATCAACTACAACCTCATCTGCTCTCCATTCATCTTATACTCACAATCAAAGAACTCATTTTCTACATTGAAAAACAAAACGCCACAACTTAATAAGTGGTGGAATTGAAATATATGATGAGACAGAGTTTGATAGATGCACCGTGCATGGACGTACAGATGCGCGAGGTGTGGGCAATAGTCTTATTCAAACAGTAAACAATAATCACTAAGGCGAAGAATGTCGAGTAAATGCAAGTATACAGAACCAATATAAACAACAGGAGGAAAAAAGAAAATTGAAGTAAAATTAAGAATTCTTGTAACAAACTAATTGCATGGATTTGTTGAATAACACGGAGATTGAAACATTGCAATTTTGTAACATAGTAAAACTGGTAGAGAATACATTACTCCGTGATCTAGAAAATCTCAATTAAGCAGCCAATGAACACATGCGGCATCAGTGTGTTTAATCATTAGTTGCTGCGTTGCCACGCATTTGTTAAAGATCATCGCCCTGCTGTGAATAAACACTGAAAAAGTCTAAGAACAGAAATAAGAAAAATAATAGTTTGACAAATTGGCGACAAATTGAACTACATACTATACACTTGGATCTCTTGCAAAGTATTTAACAATTGAATGATCATAAATTAAGGAACTTTAGAATAAACCATCTAATATTGAAGGTCAACATCATTCACTGAAAACAAGTGCACTTCTTGTGTATAGGAATAACTTGGAGATTTTTGCTTATGGGATGTATCAAAATATGAGCAAGTGGAATAGTCCAATAAAAGATTTTGCCCAGTTATGTGACAAGAAAGACCAAAAGCTTACAACTCTTCGCCAGAGTTTTGAATATTTCAGGATGATCTGGAAAGACTACCGAATCGGAAGCCACAAAACACAAAAAACAAGTAGGAAAATAGTTAATTTTTTCTATTTTATTTTCTTTTTCCTGTTTTTTTTCTAAATTTTCTTCCTTTGCCATGTTGTTGCTGGGACACTACTGATGATGTGCGCGGTTCAGTTTTGTGAGTTGTGACCACATAAATGCATAGGTAGGGGACATCTAATTATTGCCCAGTTGGTCTTGTTTTTTTATCAGCTTTTCTATTCTGAAAAGCATCAGCTAAGAATTTGGCAAACAAATGTCTCGAACCTCTACTATGCTAATGGGCCCACAAGAAATGGGAGCTTCACTTTTGCCACCATGATAAGCTGTTGAGGAGATTTCAGTAAAATGTTGGTGCTTCAACGGCACTTTCGCAAAAGATCCAGATGGGTCAATCAAGCCCTACATATTATTCTGGAAATAGCATTCGTACTCAAGCTGGGCTAATTAAAAAAAAAAAAACTCTGGACCACGCAATCTTTTAAAAAGATTTAATACGTACTACAATAGTCAATAAATATCATATCTAAATATCATATCAACAGAGTTGCAATGACGGGTGCATCCAAATCAATAATTCAAAATTTTAAGTGCAACAAACCTGACTATGTTATCGCAGATGGCCAGGATCATTCTGTTTGCATGTCTTCTGGCAAGGAAATCGATGAACAGCAATGATAGTATCCACTTTCATCGAACTTGAACCTCTGAGAAAGATGCATTTCACGGATGAGATACTCGCCCCACTCCTTCGAGCCATACACCTTAAAGATGTGCCTTGCATCGAAGAAATCATTTCTTCTATTTCTTTTACTCCTAAAAACAACAATACTGAAGACTGAGAGATCTAACATTATAATTCTTTAAATATAATATTTCATTAAATGTTGCGAACGAGAAGCACCTTTTTCTGTGCCTCACATTCATCAAAGTGGCATGCAACTGCAACTCAGTAAGACAGAGAAGAGATTTATTACTATGATAGATAGAAACAGAAATGGAAAAAAATTTATAGACCTTAACATTCTTCTATCTTATGACATTTCTGGTAGTCAACTCAAGCCATGTTCTCTTATTGATGCAAAGACGGACAAGATTTACAAGTAATTGAAACGTAAGAACGTTTTTACCTTCAAAGATTGCTTTGCATCCTTGGCAAGAACTAGGCCTGATTCAACAAAAGCATCAATAATCACCTCTGTTTAATATAGAAAGTCAAGGAACAACATCAATCCAAGAAGATGATACATCTTAACTTGTCGACAATGGAAATCTAACGATAGGTTCATTAATGCGAAATTGCTTTAGGATACGGCAAGCACGTAACAAGCGTCCTTCTCCACCAACTTCCAGAACTGGTGCATATAATACTCGGGCCTTAGCCGGTGAACCTCTCATGCATGTCTGAAATCAAAATTATCCTCTAAATTCACAAAAGAAAAAGGCACTAAAAATCATTCTTCATCATAGAATAATATAATTTCCCTATAGTAGATGTAAAAACAACTGGTGTGAATATAAAGAAACAGAGTAGTTAGTGTGTATCAAAAACACATTTCTTCAAAAATAGCAATAATAGTAATTAAGATGCTATAAGAAACCTTAGGGACAAGTTTTGACGCACAACCTATCAATTTTGACGTCTTCTGACATTGCCAGGAAGGTCGAAGAAGTGGTTAAGATAGAAGGTATTAACTTGGCAAGAAAAGTATTCAGCATAGAAGCCTGTGATCTCAGTTATTGGGAAAATTAAATATAAATGGATTATCTATCACAAGAGGAACTATACTACCCAACCTGGTTTCTTTCTCAATCCTTTTATATTACTTAAGCCCCTTCCAAGTTTTGACTCTTGTGGAACAAGATATGACGAGGACAAGGTCATTCAAGAAAGCCCCTAAAGGGTACTAAATCCAACCTTAACTGTAAATAAGTTCATCCTGCAAAGCAACTGACAGCTGATGTTTGATAGATTTTCATTGATATCCTAGCGTCATCCAGACTACCAGAGAATCTAAAACCAATCTAAACCCACCCTTTAAAGGAGGGGAAAAAAAAGGAAGTAGTTATAGTTTGAAAACTCTGTGAAGATCAAATACCGAAACAAGATTATTTTTCAGCTTCACCATCGAGAATGCTTTATCAATTTTAGTTTCATCACAGAGCGTACGTGATAACATTTGAGATCAATGAATTTCATCAACTGATAAAAGCCATCAGCAATGCAGCTCCTGCTGCTCACTATCACCCAAACTATTACTGCTCACTATCAGTAATAGTTTGTAGCTTAATAAGGTGGAATAAAATATGACCACTATCACCCAAAGTCCATTCTGGCATGCAATGATCTTGAGACCAATGTTTGGAAGGTTCAAATCCATCCATCAACCCCAGCTCTTTATTTTAATATTAAAGAAACCCAAGTACCAGCAGTGAAATTATTAAACATTTTAGTTCTTCTAGTGCCCTTAGAGCAATAACCCCAAGTTATCTTTCTTAGGCTTCCAATTAATTCAAATTTTGAAGATTTTGGTATGATTTTGGTATGAAGTGTGAGTTAAGAAATAGAAAAGTAATTCCAGAACTGCCTACCATTTATAACAATTTGCAACTTATAGTCTTCACTTTGACATTACTAACTAATTCAGAACACTGATAAAAATCAACATATTTCTTTTCAGTTTAAAAGATAACTAGAACTTTAAAGTAGTGATTAAATAACCATTGTCACAATATCTCATTCACACTTAATTTTCATAGACCAATGGCTGGAAGGTTTCAAATCTGTAACCATGTTTAGGATAAGAATGAGCTGAAGTGAATGATATAAATATCCACGAGAGGACCATTTATCTTTATCAGTTACATGCAACAGAACTTTTTCCATTATCGAATATCGAAAATTAGCATAATAAATAGAAGATGAAGACAACGTAGATCAAACTACTTACTAAAACCAAAATAAGAAAAACTCACCAGCCCTCTAAGCTGTATAGAAATTGGTCGGTTTTCCAGAGCATCTTTTACTTCAGAAGATATTCTCTGCATTGAGACGACACAACATTTATAGTTTAAGGCAACAACATAGCAAATTTCTATCTCAAGCTAAGAACATCACCTGCAGAACCTCAGCAGCAGCAGCAACACGGTCCTTGTTCCATAACTTGAGCATAAGTACAGTTAAGTGAAAGGTTTTGGGTTTGATGAATATGGATCTATCGATGCCTAAATCTGCAATTGTGCTATAAATAGAAATTAATGGCCAAGTAGAAGAAGAGAACATAGTTCCATCCAAAAGAACAGATAAACTTGCTATAAAATGTAATGGTGATCACTATTAAACAGGACCTTTTCATGTTATAATTTACGAACTACAAAAAGTTTATATCCTTGCACATAGGAAGAACGGTAGAGAGAGCTTGTTTAAGAGTTATCTTGCAATCTAGGACCCAACCTACTTTTTGTAAATGTTCAGTCCCATCGGATCTGTAATCATGATCTCATGGATATTTATACCCTTTTTCTTGACTGATTTTCTGGTAATTATATACTCGGGAGAGCATTCAGTGAATTGAGGCTCAGGTTTTTGAGAGACTGCTCTCTTCTCTACTGTTCTTTTAATTATAGCGGAATATGTATTCCCTTTCGGCACATCAAAACAGGCTTCTTTAAAGCCACTGTAATTCGGTTATCCTTTTTATTTTCCTATCTCTTTTCTCACTTCTCTCTTGATTTTGCACTCCACGAACTTTGCATTTCACAATGCTCTTTAGTAACGGCTAGTTTAGCAAATTATCATCGAGTGCATATAAGCGTTAATATACTCTGTTGGAAGTAGTGCAATAATTTGAACTTCCATTTAGATAAACTGCTACCCCTCGTACAGTCTAAAATTCTAAAATAAGCCTTGTGCCAAAGGAAGAGCACGAAGAGAAGATTGCAAGAATTATAATTAGGTAGAAAGATAAAGATCATTCAAACTTGCCTCCTGTTTCTCAGCAGCAAGACGAATCATTCAAAAACGACTCATAAATAGGACGCAACAAAATGAACTAATGATGGCCCATCAGCCAGTAGCTAGCCATAACAACCACTTCTAATGACAATAAATTAGCAGACTTTGCAGCTGTACGAAGCAACTCAAGACAGGAAAATCCAGAAAGAGAGCATCTCTAACTAGCCAGGCATATCTAACTTACCATTTACATTCATGACGTCTCTCCTGTCAACTAGGCTATATAAAATGTTTTTTGATGGCGAGGGACTCCGAAGTCATAAATTTATCTATTTGACCAGCAGCTAATAGTTAACGAAGGGTTAATTACAAATTTACTCCCCAAATTTGATTTAGATTTAAGTTTATCCACAGAGTTTCACTTGTAACGAGTTATTCCCCGAAATTTGGCTCCAATTTCATTTCATCCTTAGTGCTTTAATCTAGTAGACACTATCAACCTTTGTAACCCTAAAGGAAGGATTTAATTGTTATATAGAGCAAACTTCAGAGACTAAATAGTAGAAATGAAATCTTGGCTCTAACAAAATTGTTATTAGAGCCAAGCTGCTGCTTTTTTTATTAACAACTACGATAATAATTACTGGAAGTCGTATTACCTGATACAGAAGAGGCTTTTGAAGCCGATTTGGAGTCCGTAGTATCAGTCTTTACACTTACATGCTCCTTTCCATCTTGGACTTCAAGATTGATGGCAACACTTGGGGTTTCTGCTTGTTTGTCCTCGTAATCAATTTCATCTGAAGTATCTTCATTAAAATCGCCATAGGGGTCATCATTATCTAGGCTAGTAGTAGCATCACCCAATATGGAGCTCTGGAATTGGTGGAGCTTCGCTACAAGATCTGGGTGGATAGCCAATGGAAGAGATATGAAGTGAGAGTAATCGAGCATTGGGCTCTTCACTGCCTGAAATTACGAGGATATGAAGATTAGTAGCTAATAGATTAATGAAACTAAAATAAATTGAAAGAAAAGTATTAAGTACATATAAAATTAATGAATAAATGGATAATTGTAGTAAATCTTGTAGAAACTAGCAAAATATTTACCATAAAGATAAATACGGGCAACAATCTAAACCAAGTTATATGTTAAAAGCATCGTCCTTCTTTAGAAGGCAGGACCTGGGCACGCTAGTGAAGTTGCCCAAAGCAATAAGTGCTTAAAAGTTACAAAAAAAGTGTCAATCTTCTGATTACGAAACATATTTTGATAGTTTCCATATATCAGAGTAGGTTGGAGGATATTGTACAACCTATAACGATAATTCGTACAATGTGGTTAAGCGGCACGGTGTTTCCAATTCTAACACCACATACTCTCAAAAAGCAAAAACTGTAAAATGCCAATACTCTAAATCAAAATTACACCTCTCTCACTCCAGTAATCCCTTGTGACTCCCTCGGTCACACCCTCTCACCCATTCTCCGCCACTCATCTTATTTCCCACCTTTCCTGCCCAAAACTCAAGTAATCCCTTGTGACTCCTTGGTTGCACACTCCTACCATTCTCTAACATCAACATCCAATGAGGTAACAAAATACAAGTTCAAACTGTTTTATTCATGAAGGATAGCTACCTCTTCAAGTACACTAGCAATTTTCTCCGATGCTTTAGTCACACTTTCAACAGTATCCCCCTCTACAACTGCAAAAGAAGAAAAAATAAAAAAGGTATTGCAGGATTAAAATCAGTCGCCGCAAATACTATTTCATTTAGATGAAGTTGGCGAGTTAATATAGGAGGAAATTGCTTTATGTGAGATTTTCACAAAAGGGCAATAATTATCAGCAGTACCAATAGTTGTGTCCCCTTTAGCAGATGGGAATATGATTTTGACTCCCGCCTCTATCTCGATTTGTTTCTGCACTGATCCCCTACAAGGCAAAAGGAAGAAAGATAAGACTGTTGCCGAATTGTATCCAAATCACGGGAAGCAATATCCTTAGCCCAAGAACAAGGAAAGAGAAGGTATCACAAACTTAATACCCTTTTCCTTTTACAAACCGGATCAAAGGAGTGTCTACCTGTAAAAAAAAAACAATGTAAGATAAAGAGAGTAAATACCATATATGCCATTTGTATAGTAATAGTAGCATTTTTGCGACATCGTAATCTAATAATAGAAAGCCAGCTAGTTGCAGGATCAAATAGATTGCCTATTATGATTGATGGAAATTTTACAGTCCAAAATCCGCGCCGGTCAAATTAGCAAACAGTCAAACAGGCTTGCAAAGTAAAACTTGATCAAGATTTTCTTTCTTCTTTTGTTATAAAGATCAAAGGTTCAGAAAGAAAGTAGAGGATGAGATGAAGCAAAACCCCCATTTCACATGCAAGTATGCAACCATCTTCTTTTTTCCCTTTTGGAATAGGAAACTTACATGGCGCTCAATTTGCTGACTGACATCCCCTAATAAAGTTCAATATTGAGCTTTATATCATCCGAATGCCCATTCCTCAACAAATAATATCCCCAAAAATTTCCCTAAAATAGATTTTTTAAGTTAAGATCTCTCTCAATGGAGAAGAAAGAAAGGACTGCAAAAGGATGTATGCATAGCACAAATTACTGTATAGAAGATTTTAGCAACAATTTGCACCCAGTATAGGAGGCCGTCTAGATACAAGTATTTTATGTGTTTCATAGCAGTGATGAAGCAACTAGTTGATTGTGAAGCCTATAAGGCAATTCCTTTAGAATTGGACTCTTCTTTTCATTGCAATACTGCATTCATTTATTGCAATACAGACATACAAACCCAAACATGAATCTCGTCAATCAGATTGTATCCAACGTAGTGAACCAATCTAAGTAAATTATCAGTAGTAACAAAAAAGTGAAGGATGCAAAAGAAATTCCCCAGTATGTTAACATCATAGATGCTAAATGATATGTCAGTGCCATGTCGTATATTAACTATGGTTATATATGGCAGCGGTAGAGAGGTTTCCATAGTTCCCGGGAAAATATCTAGCCTCTTCTCAATGAACCATAAGCTATTCTTCCTGAAATTTTATTTCATTGTTTTTGGCTCACTATCTTCGACCGCAACTCAGTTTTCAGCACTAATTTCATCTATCAGATTATCTTGGAACTCTGTCAAAAGTTCTGTTTTCATGCTTTTGGGCCTTATGCATGAACTTATTTATTCTGTGTTTGTTGCACTTTGAATTACAAATGAATTGCAGTCGTGGCCATGCAATATGGGCCACAATAAAGATAGTAGTGTTTCTCTCGAAGGCAAGGGATTCATATAATGCGCGAACATACCTGAACGGAAACTGAGACCTTTTCAACTGTACTAGCTAAATCCAAATCCTCGTTGGAGCCTAGTTCTTTGAGAGTTTCTTTTATAACTACTTGTTGGATGGCCTTACTTTTAGCCACACCGCCCATTTCGCATGTATAGGAAACAGCTTCCCTTTCTTCTACAGCCTTCAATTCATTATCAGCTTCTATAGCACTAGTAGTCGATAATTCAAACTCGCCACTAATTGATGCACCAGTGTTTGAGCTCGGAAGTTGACACTCTGAATCAGATCTTTCATCATTGTCAACTGCATAAGAGCGATTTATCAGATCAAATTGAAAATGTATTGATTAGCATGAGTTATGCGCTAAAGATGATATAACTTGAAATGGATATACTGTTATGAACTAGTAGATGCAAAAAAAAAAGTGAACAAGTCAAACCTTCATTTGGAACTGCTTTCGTAGCGATTGGCCTCCAGACATTTGACCGGCCCTTTCTCCCGCTCATTTTCACAAAAGTTGAATTCTCTTGATGGAAAAGTCCCTGCCATATCAGGATAAGCAGATCGTCAAGAACAAATAGATTAGTGGTTATACAAAGATCTAAAAACATATTTAGTTAAATATCTTCACAACTATTTTGTACCCATTTGTAGCATTAGAAAGATGCAAGAGCTCGCCTGAGACCACTCACAAAGATATCCATTCAGAACAAGATACTATGACACACATTAAATTTTGCCATCACTTTTGCATCCATTTTGCAGAGTAATTAAGAGGGATATCTGAGGTAAATCTAATGCTACCAAGCAATTTATCATTCTTCCTACTCTGACTCTGCAGTATCATCTCATCTCTTCCCACAATTAACTTTCCACCAACACAAACTCATCAAAGAAGGTACAAAATTAAGATTGGTGCAGTTAGAGAGAGAAATTTCAGGGGGTTATAAAACCTGAGAGTAGCGTAGAGGATGAGACTGAGCATTCGCAGCACAAAGAGCCCTACAAAGTCGATTGAGCCTGTAAGGGGAATTTGGAGTGAGATATTATTTCGACCAAAAATATTATAAAATAAAATAAAATAGAGGGAAAAAGAGTGCTTGCCGGTGGCACTACCTTGCGAAGGACCTGCCAGCAATCATTTGGCGGCTGGAGGTCCGGCGGCCGGTGAGAGAGAAACCGAGCGGCTGACTTCTCTCGCTCGCTGTTAAATCTTTAGGACTGGCGTCCGAGTGTGATGAAAAAAAATGTGTCATCTCTCGATTTTTTTTTTTTTTTAAATCTATTTTTTACCTCCTCATAATTACCGAACTTTAGGAGGCAACGGCATTAACGGAGGAGATAAATTGACAAAAATACTCTTACCTTATATTGGAGAGAATGAGTTTTAGCTTATTTTCCACCATTCTTGAAGAGTATTTTGAGTATATCCAATAATATTTTTTAAAAAATTAACGGTTCACTTACGGAATGGTGACGGCGGGAAGGTAAATACATATTTCGGTAATTACGACGGAACAAAATATAGGCGTTTAAAAGACAGTGGACAAAGTGAAAAAAACGGAATATTATAGGAAGGTTTTCTGTAATTTAACCTTTTTTTATATATATTTTAACCTTTTTAAAAAAAAATTATAATTAGTCAAATAATTTTATTTTTAAAAATAATTTAATTTTGTCCAAACTCAAGACTAGATAGAAAATTAAAAAATAAAAAATAGCCCATCATTTAGGGAGTTTAATAAAATTAAAAACAAAATGACACATTATTTTTTTTTTTATATATTAGGGATGTTAATATTAATTATAAAATATATAAATATAATTATTTTGATTATTTCATATAATAAGATTTCTTGATAAGTAAATGATCCACACTCTTTCTCTTATACTATTTTTTTTGTTTTTCATACATAATTTTAATAATTATATAAATATTTTAATAAACCACATATAATACTAACAATCTAAATATCTTAACAATCTTTTTATATAATTTTAATAATCAAATAAAATTTTTAATAACTTTCGTATAATCTTAACAATCTCATCAAAATTCTCACAATTTATAAAAAAAATTTCTTAATAAAGACAGGATTAAATAGCCAAATTAAATTTTAGAAGAATTATTTAGCAAATTATAATTTTTTATAAGATTATTGTGAAAAAAAAAATCACCTTTTAAATTATGTTTATTATTAATTAATAATAATGATGATAAATTTAAATGGACTCCCATTTGAGTGTTTTTAGAAGCAAGAAGAGTTGCTTCTGGAATATTTTTTTTTGTCATTGATTTAATCCTAAAAAATTATTTAATTATGCATAATAATGTATCCTACAAATAATCAAAAAATTAAAAATATCAAAATATTGATATTTTTTTGTAGCACTCAAGCTCAGTTCATTTAAATCAATGATCCACTTCATCGAGAATTATTATCTACACTATTAAAAGTATTTTTATTTGTTTTTAAAATTGTAAATTTTAATACCAGATGTGATATGTTATAAAGTTTAACGGAATAAAACGATTTAAATCATATAACTATTTAAAGTATGTTCAGTATTTTTTTATCTAAAATTAAATTTGTTTTATTATTATATTTTAAGATTATTTGTTTATTAGATAAATAATATTAAAAATTTATAAAATTTGGCTTTTAAATGATTCAAATAATGCAGATCATATCTAACAAGTCGATCGTTAATTCGAATGTCTTATTATCGAAATAATTTGAAATTAAAAAAAAATTATGTACTTTCAAAAATAGTTTAACTGAACTTCCATTTGAATAAAAAGAAAAGAAAGAGAAAAGAAAATTAAAAAAAAATAAAAATAAAAAAAAAATTCTCTTTTGGATCAAAACTTGAGGAAATGGAAAAAAAAATTCAGAGTAGAGAGAAAATAACTTTCTATAATCATCAATTTTTTCCTCTTAAAAAATAAAGAGAAAGAGAGAGAGAGAGAGAGAGAGAGAGAGAGAGAGAGAGAGAGAGAGAGAGAGAGAGAGAGAGAGAGAGAGAGAGAGAGAGAGAGAGAGAGAAAAAATAAATTATTTTATTTCTTTTTTTGTTAATTTTTTTCCTCTTTAAAAAAATGAAGAGAAAGAAAGAGAAAGAAAAAATATATATATTCTTTTTGTTCCTTCCTTCAATCCAAATAACTGGATGAAAAAATAACTTTTTTTATTTATTATTATTAGTTTCTTTTTTCTATTTCTCTCTATCAGAACAAATAAAGTTGTAGTGTCCTGATTTTTCCGTACGACCTGTATAGGTGGTCAGCGGTGAAAAAACATCTATTATTGATGTATCGAGTCCGTTGTGTGTCAAACGGATGCCAAAAACGGACTCAGCGCGCGAAAACGTTGAAAATCGGCTATTTTTGGACAAAACCGACCTAACGGGCCAATTTTTCGAATAGGCCGGTCCACGGCCCACGCGGTGTGCACCAGGAGCACCGGGCGCTGCGGGGTGGACACGTGGCGGGCCGTGATTGGGCGGTAAACAGGCGCAGGGCATGACTCACGCCGGGTGCGGCGCACCGTGGACCGCGCCAGGCCACGTGGCGCCCGCCCATTGGTGGGCGCATTGACCCGGCAACCCGGCGCGGACCGCGCCCCGTGCACCGCGACATGGACCCCGCCGCGTGGACCGCACGGGGTAGGGCACGTGGGGCGATCCGGGCGGTCCGGGCGCTGTGCACTGGCGGCCTGGATGGCCGCCACGTCACTTCCGGGTGCGCACAGTAACTTTCGGGCGCCCGGAAGTTGCGCCCGAAACCCGTTAACCCATTTTTCTTTGGTTTTGGTTATAAATAGCCCACTCTTGCCTCCATTTGAAGACTTTTCCCAAGCCATTTCGTGCCCTTCTTCGACATGGAGCTTCGTCTTTGAATCTTCTTCGATTTTTGGGAGCACGGAGATTTTTTGGAAGGCATTTCGTCAGCTTTCTCCTTGACCTCGCGAGCTTCGACGTGTCTTCGTTTTCAATCTTCTTTGTCGACGCTTCTTCCGCGAGCTCCCCTGGGCTAACGGGAGGGACTTTTTGGCCGATTTTTGCGGCAGCGGTTCCGCAAGAGCGGAGCTTGTCGGATTTTTATCTTCGCACTCGGTGATCGGATTTCGGGCAGTGAGGACTCGATTGACATCTACATTTCGCGAGGATCGCAGTCGTATTTTCATTGGAATTTTTGGAGTTCTTCTTGAAGAAACCGAGTGGAGTTTTAGGGTGCATTTGGACTTGTTGGATTCATGGGTACCTGAGGATTACCCACGTTCTGTCTGGACCTTGGATCGGCGCACTTTTCTGGTGGGTTGCTTCGTCTCCAAAATCGATGGACGATTCATTAATTCTATCTTTTAGTTAACATGCACAATTGTGAGATGTGTTAGGGAGCATGCTAGAGTGAGAGTTGATGTTGTCTGGTGTTATTATTGTGATCATGTTGTTTAATGTTCCTATCTGTGTTGAATTAAATATTATTATTGAACTTGACCTAACACCCTGTCATATGATGCATGTCAACCAGACCAGTAGAAAACTCCAACTTGAGCTAGTTTATTTATGCTGTAGAGACTTCCACTGATATTCCTTCACCTAAAATTAGAGTGTCCCTCGCCCAGGTAGTGGGCTGAGTGGTCGGGTTGTTGTGGGATGCGTGTTACACTCATGCTTGGGGGCCGAGTGGTGTTTGGTAGCTGTGTTTAGATCAGTACTAGTCTTGGGAGCCGTCTGAGTCAACGGTGGGTCCCGACTGTCGAGAATTTTCAGCCAGTGAGTGAGAGAGGTGATGTTAGTTACTGTCGATCTTGTTGATCGTGGATTTGGATTATAGCCTGCATGAGCCACTTTGAGCTCGACAGAGATGCGCGGATACTTTTCTCGGTGGGGTCGCGCCCCTCGAGTGTCACTCCGGAGCAGAGCCTGTTACTTTATTATTGCCACTCCGGGGCAGAGCCTGTTACTTTTGTATCGCGACTTGTCAACGCAGTCCCTCTGACCGGGCCTTTTGGGCAGTCACGGACGCCTACGTAAGTCCAGTCCTCCGTGGATGTCATGGCAGTAGGTAGGCGCATGTTTGACTGGACCCTATGTGGCAGTCAGTGTAAATTGGGTGATTGTTTTATCTAGAGATAGCAGATGCATCCTGTTTCATCTGTATCAACCCTTGAGCATCTAGATAGAGGCATAGCAGCTGTAGAGTATTTCTTTCCGCCTTTCTTTATAGTACTGCATTGGTTATTTTATGCCTCTAGTAGACTTAGTGGGCAAACCTCGGGCTTGGTGGCGGTACCCACTAAGAACTACTGTTGGTTGTAGTTCTCACACCCACTGTGGTGACTTTTTTCAGGGACCCCTTCTCCAATTCCTGCTGCTCCAGTTGTTTCCAATTCCTGCTTCTCGAGTTGCTGATCCTTCCGACCGAGGTAAGGGAGTCGCGAGCTAGATCCATTCCCATCTCCAGCGAAAGGGTAGATGTACCCCTGTTGATGATTTTCTAGTACTGTCAGCGTTTGGTGGTTTCATGTATTTTTATTTTGAGAGTTTTATTTTGGAGAGACTTATGTAGAGTGAGAATCTGACATGTACTACTTGGGAGTTGTATATTTTATTTCTAGCAGTTTACTTTCCTGCTCTGATATCTGTATATTTGTTATTATTATCTTTTGCAGGTTAGTCGTTTCGTCTATACGGGGCTGTCCGTATGGGCGGCGGATCTGTTGGCGGGCCCGGATCGCAGTTTCAATCTCGGGGCGTGACAAAAGTGATTTTAAATTCACTTTATATTAATCACTAAATATTATTATCTTTAAGACCACTTGAATAATAGGCAAAAATATTAAAAAAATAAAATAAAATTTTAAATTTAAAAAATTCAAATAGACTATATTAAGTTTAATGGTGCTGATCATTAAGTCGAATACTTTATCATCGAAAATAATGCAGAAATATTTCTGTTTACTTCTATAAATACTCATTTGTCTCTCAAAAATATTTCTTTATTACTTCACCTGTATTTCTTCCAATAAAAAAAAAATATATTATTCTTAAATAAATTCTTTAAATTTTTTTGATATTATGTATGTGTTCCCTATGTCTCTAATCTATTACTTATGTCATTTTTATTTCTAACCCTAAATTTAAACTTTTGAAAAATTTTGAAAAGAATTAACAGTGCCAGGACACTGCCTTGATAACACTCAGCCATGTCAGGTCACAAATTTTATTTTTAAAAAATCAATTTGGCCTCTCTAAATTCTAAATTTGTAATATTTTAAATTTTTACTATAAAAAAGTTATATATAATTTTTAAAAATTTGAGAGTTCCGTGACACCGTGAGTCTCACAATGGCACCATTCCTGTGCCTCAAGCAAGTAGCTTACCGGCACGATACAGTTATTATATCGATGACATATTTAAAAAAAAAAAATTAAAATTATTAAGTAAGTTTTTAATAAAATTTAAAATATTTGATAAAAATATATAATAAGTAATTAAAAAAAATTATTACTAAAATAAATAAATATTTCATATCATTCGATACACATGTATTTTTTATAATCAGCACTCATCAGTACGACTCAATATATATCATATCTTACTATATTAGTATATTTTAGACATGACTCCGTAGCACGACACTTAAATCCTTACTTAACGCACATTGCTGGTTGAGATCCCAGCGCCTCGTTTACTTTTTCTAGCAAAAGCAGAGTTTTTTTTGACTCATGTGAATGATACACTAACAGATTTTGCTAAGAAAACAGAGTTACCGACCACGAGACAGTATTATTTACTGTAGAGAGTTACAAATTTATTCAACTCATCAGCGATATGTCTCATTATTCTTCGAGTGTGTCACAGAAATTTTTACACATACTGGCATTGCGATTCAGCATCTGTCTTATGCCTTCGACCCATAACTGTTTGTCGAATCGATTTCTGCACTCGAACTCGATCAGCCGTTCTGCCGTTTTGATCCCAAAGTAAGCTCGCTGGTCGCATCCGTCTTCCAGCACTCTGTCAGGCCATACTGGGATTTCTGAACAGACATCCATTACTACACCTGATAAAGAGAAAGAATTCATTTACTGAAATTTAGATGGACTGCGTGCGAAATCGCAATATGGAAATTGTTCAATTTAGTCTTACTCTTTTTCTTTTTCACGAATGTGCCGCCCATGTGCGTACTTTTCATTTTAACAATCACCTGTACAGCTTATTTTCGGTTAATTCGCGATTCGCAGGTCTAATAAGGTTTATAATCGGAAAGCAGTAAGGTAGCAGTTGGTAACGGGGATAAGGGGAGATAACCACCTTATCCCCGTTATTATATCCAAACGCAATATAAAAGGGTGGGAATAGCTAAACCCACCCCTAGCTGGTTATCATGGGATAACCCGCTAAAGGGTGGGTATAGCAATTCCCACCTCCAGCCGAAATAACGGATAAATATTTAATATTTAATATTAATATTAAATATATTTAATATTAATATTAAATATATTTAATATTAATATTAAATATTAATATTTATCTAAATATTAATATTTAATATTTAGATAAATATTAAATATTAATATTTAATATTAAATATTAAATATTAATGTTACAATTTAATATTTAATTGTAAATATTATTTGAAATTCAAATATTTATCTAAATTAAATATAAGGTTGATTAATATCATAAATTTATTTAATTTTAAATTATATCGTAAAGGCAAAATAGTAAATAAAAATATTTATCCCCTCAATTCTTCTTATTCCTCTATACCCAACTAAACATAATTTTGTCTTATTCCTCTTATTCTTCTTATTTCTATTTAATTTACCAAACACAATTTTTTTTAAATCCGGTATAACTCTTAAACCTAACCAAACATAAATTTATACTAATTCCTGCTAATATCATAACTTATACCTATCCCCGATATAACTAAATTTTTTTTATCCCGAACCAAACGCAGCCTAAATGCCCAATGTGTTCAATTAATTTGTACCTGCAAGCTGGAGTTTATGTAGACTGAAACTTGTTTCCAGTGAAGTACACCTGCAGCAGGAAGCTTATCAGTCGAAATTTGTTCAAAGATGCAAAATTGTTTTAAAAAATTCAACATTTCACGGCCTGAAAGAAGCTGACACCTTTTCTTGTGAGTTTAAGAAGCTCGCCTCCTCTCGAAACGAAAACTAAGGGTGATGAGTATTTATCTGATTCTTTCTCCACTCCAATGAGAGCTGTAGCCCCTTGTATTTCCCTGTGGAGTCTCGCTCTCAGCGTCGCCGCGCCACGCAACGCTGCATTTGATACAAGATTCAACTTAGTTTTAAGCTTGTTTTTATACACTTCTGACTTGACTTGGTAGCAATTCAACAGTTTATTTGAAACAAAATTGTCGATTGATTTCATTCTCCGCGCGAACTGTCACGGTTGTACGTTCTCTTTTCTTTACATTAGTACAACAAATAGTTAGAGTTGTTCATCCACTCAAAATTCACATGAAAAAAAGTGAAAGAAGAGCGAGCACCAGTCGCAGCTCCAGCAGTCAGTGCCATGATATCCCCGCAGGTCTGCGCATTAACCGCGGATCGAACCACCGCCGCGATCTGGTCATGCCTGGCCCCCATTACCTGCGCCATCTCCACGCAGTGTGACGCCACGAGCGCCGCGGCGGACGCGATCGCCGCCGCCATCTTCGCGCTTCTGTCGTTGCTGTCGGATCCATCGGGCGAAAACACTGCACCACCAGTAACAACTGCTGCCACTGCTGCCGCGACCCCCGCCACCGATGTGGCGGCGTACGATTGCGCATTGCGTGTTCGAGCCTCAGCCCGCTTCTTCTCCTTCTGCTCTTTGAGCCATCCTCCCAATGTCTTGGCCCGCGCTCCGGCGCGAAGAAGCTGGAATTTCAAAGCAAAAGTAGTAATATACATATATATGGAGTTACTGTGACGCCCCACTTCCCAGAGGGTCATCCATCCTAGAATTATTCTAGCTCTAGCACGCTTAATTCTCATAACTCTTTAGATTTTGCTACCATCCAAAATGCTATAGCCGGGTTAAGAGATGTAGTCCTATTATATTATTTATATATATGACTAATACACATTCCGGGGCTATCACATTCTTTTCCCCTTTAAGCTCTGACGTCCTCGTCAGGCTCAAAGACACTCACAAGCACCAGGCGATGTGAGACTCGTCTCGCTAGCCTTAGCTGACCTTGTGGGGAGCTGCACTCCACCCACAATGGTCATTAGCCGGGAAGAGAGCTAGAGTAGTTCTAGGATGGGTGACCCCCAGGAAGTGGGGGCGTGACAGTTACTTTAAGTGTATAAGCAATGAGTTGAATGTTAATTAAGTGTGTATATATATATTGATTCCACCTTCATCTCTATATTATCTCTAGGGGAGATTGGTGGGCTTATTACTCCTACTACTCCTTTCTCAGTGACCACTGGGAACTGAAGTGCTATTTTTGGTCTCTGCATCAATCAGAACATGCCAAAAACTAGAGCTTTTACTACAGCAGAAAATTTCAAAATTCACATTTTATTTTGTTCAGTTTCTAACTGTTAATAAAATAATATATGAAAGCTTAGAAATTAAAACTTTAAAAGTGTTTAAGTGAAAAGTTATTTTTTCTCACAATAACTTACAGATTCATGTGAAACAGTATTATTCTCAGCTGGGCGTGAGCTCATTACTGCCTGCAGCTTCTTGGTTTCAGGATCAACGATCTGATCTCTGCTCTCCAGCAGCGTCAGCGCTTTCGAGATCTCCACCGCCGACAAGCTCCACGACCGCGCCAGAAACTCCATCGTCTCCGTCGGAGTCTCCGGCGGCCGCAGCGACGACGCCACACGAAAGCTGGTTATAAGTCCTCCGCCTACAATATTATCTTCTTCCTTTTCTTCTTCCACTTCTTCTTCTACTATGTTCTCTAGCCGCAGAGATGGGCTCTTCGAGAGGTGGTGTTGAGTCATATTATGGTATGAGCATCTCTCCATATCAATTAATTCCTCTACATATATATTATGGTATGTACGTAGAGGAAGAGGACACGTACGTACGTACCTCGACAAGTGTTTAGGATGTTTAAGTGTGTGACCTTTTTATGAAGGAAGCTGTAGTATATTGGGAATGGGATGAGCTTGCATGTTTTGATAGGCAACAGGTGTTTAGGTAGTAGTAGTAGCAGCAGTTGCAGTGTAGGAATATCTATATCAAGCAAAGTTGATGGAGAAATTCATGTGCTTCGTTTTTTATTAGGGTATATATATATATATATATATATATATATATATATATATATATTATATATATATATATATATATATATATATAGGGATAATTGCCTGTGTATCCCTGAAATATGAAGAAATATCTGATTTACCCCTCTTATTTTTTTCTTTTCAATATACCCTTCATACGTTCCACCGTTATTAAAAATATCCCTACCGTTTTCCTTTGTTAAGTTAACTAGGGTTAAACTAGAGTTAAATAATAATCGGAGTTGAAAACTATCAGATATACCTATTTTGCCGGGTTTAGGGTTTAGGATTTTTTAGGGTTTTAGGGTTTAGGGTTTAGGGTTTTTTAGGGTTCTAGTTTTAGGGTTTAGGGTTTAGGTTTTAGGGTTTAGGGTTTATGTTTTTAGGGTTTTAGGGTTTAGGGTTTAGGGTTTAGGGTTTTAGGGTTTAGGGTTTAGGGTTTAGGGTTTTAGGGTTTAGGGGTTTAGGGTTTTAGGATTTAGGGTATATTTGAAAGGGCAAAATAGTAATTACACACAGATAACGGCAATTCCAAACTGTATACTAACAGAGTTTAACTTCAAGGGTATTTTGGAAAGAAGTTGGAACGTAAGAAGGGTAGTTTTAATATTAGCCTTCTAAGAGGGGTAAATCTGAAAACAGAGAAATTTTTAGGGATATGTAGGAAATTGCCCCATATATATATATATATAAAAGTATACATCTTTTTAGGAATGTATATTTTACACCCCACTTTATTCTGGAGTACGGTAAATTTCACTCGTCACTTGATATGACGAGTGAAATAATATTCATTCCAGAATAGAATGAAGTGTAGAATGTATATCCCTAAAAAAATGTACACCTAGCATCTCTCTTTTTATTAACCAATGCTAAAAAAAACAACTTCAGAGTGAAAAGCTTACCAACACAACTCCACATTGAGAAGTTTCCACATCTGTTGTTATAAATTAGTTTTGTCTCTATCAAAAATTATAATTATTCTACATTTTAGGTTTTAATTATTATTTTTTTTAAAACTACAAGATTTAAAATTATGTTTGGAAAAATACTATTGGTATATTTAAAAGTTGGGTATAAATCTTGCATTCAATCCATCCAAAAGTTGAGATAAATTTTTTTTTTGAATTTTTAGTATTTAAAAAATAAAGATATAATAAGTTTAGTAAGATTTATATATCCACTTTAGAACGCACAAATGGCATTATTTTTGAATTTATTAAATATGTTACATGTTATTCATTCAATTGAATTGCACGAAGATAGTACTGGATGCTAGGTACGTAATAAGTTTTAAGGACTATAATTTTGAAGATACAGAAATTTAAAAATAAAGATTTTTTTTTTTTTTTTTAGAAGGAGGGTTTATTTATATATATCTCATTATTTTTTAATAGTTTAAAATTTTGAAGTACAATAGTTATTTTATATAATTTCACATAGTATCAGAGTAGGAGCTGCTGAGTTCGAGTCCCGCCAAACTCCTAGTATAATTAATTTCCTCCTATTTGATTCAAGTCTATGTCTTGAGCCTATAAAAAATATCAGAGCCCATATGTGAGGGGAGCGTTGAAATATTAAAAATATTATTCTAAATAAAAAATATGATTAAATGTCTAGAAAATCATACCATCTTCAATTTCCAATTAAATCACGTTTTTGGAAATAAAATAATTCTTCTCTCAATTATATATACTATTTTATTCTATCAAATCTGATGAGATTAAGGAAAAACTCCTCGTTTGCAATATTAAAAAAATTTGTGATAGGTTCTATTTTGGTGTGAGAACAACTTATTCGATAATAACTCGTGGTATAAAAAATTTTTGTTACATCCGTAAGTAAATTAATGCGAAATAATTTACGAAACACATGTAAATTATTAGATAATCGTTCATATATTTAAAAATATTATAAACGTTTATCGGAATCCATGCCTGATGAAACGCGTTCTCAGATTTTATCGTTCCTCAAACACCGACAATAAAATCGCCTGAATTGAATGCTTCCAAATCTAGATTCGTCGTCTAATTAATTTTGCTCTGAATGGGGTAGGACAAATTGACGGCAGTAATCCGACTCGGGACCACAATTTTTTTATATTCTTTATATATTATGTTTAATTAAAGTTCCATAAACCCTAATTAGACTTGTATTGAATTTCTACACATTAATAACTCTTACCCAATAGATATTTTCAGAGTCTATATTAAATTGTTTAATGATCCTATTAAATTAAATAGTCCATAATATAATTATAAATTTATATATTATTTTATATATAAAAAAAATTAAATCCAATATTTTTGGCGTGCGAGAAGATCATTACAACCATAATTCACTAGGATAGTGCATAATTAATGACCTACTATGTTATATACCTTATTTCGAAAGAAAAAAAACAAACAAAAAAAAAAAAAAAAAAAAAAAGTAGAAATCAGATCTAGTAAAGGGGAGGGCGAGGTTCCATGGGGAGTTATGAGAGACGATGCTGGCCATTCTCAGTTGCTTCAGTAGTTGCATTGTACTTGTGACAAGTCACGCGATGGACGTGAGGCTGGTGCAGTAGGGCTGGATCGCATGTCATGATGTACATCGGAAAAGGCTTATAACGAGGGGAAGCAGAAGTGGCAAGAACAGTAGAACTATCGGAATCCGTCGTGATTATTGCTGCACAACCAGTAGTAGCAACGTCGACTACAGTGATAATGACGATCAGGCAGACAGGCTCTGAGTACGGTGGTGACAACGTCGACGACAACGCGCAATGCTGGATGGAATCGATGATATCGACCGGGATAGATAACCTATCGTCTAAAAAATAGAGTAATTGGAGTAACTTGGCTCCGATACCAGTCCCCGCGGCGACTTCGAATTCTCCGTCGCCAGCGCGGAATGCACCGGGAGAGCCGAATGCGCCGGGGAGTCCGGTCGCGCCTTCCCACGGGGGCGGAGGGTTTTCGCCGCCCTCGTCTCCTCCGGGCCTTCGTCGCCCTCGTCTGCTTCCCCTGTTCTGAAAGCATCTGGAATTGAGATTGCATAACCAACCTACCGGCGCCTCGCGCGCGTGAGCCACCCAGACGTCGGCCGCGGCGCCTCCGCCGACGAGTTCATCCGCATCCACGCTGTCTCCGTTACCCAAACCCCCCGCTACGTCCCCGACCCCGACCCCTCCGTTACCTCCCCCGCCGTCTACTTCCCCATATATTCCATCAATATATTCCTTGGAGCGTTTTCGGACTCTGGTATCCAAATTTCAGCTGATTTCCAACAAACCATCTTCAGTTTGAGGGGGGGTGTTAAAGGAAATAATTGTCATCATGTATTAATGGCGCATTTTACAACCTTCTATATTATACTTGATTTGGGTTTGATTTGGGATAATTGTCTTTCCTTGTACATCATTATTATTTCCTTTATTGCAGGATTCTTATTCCAAATTACCTTGTACAACTTGTAGAACCTCTCTATATTAAGAGAGCATTATGATGAATAATAACAGAACATTATTCTCAAATTACTTCTATCATGGTATCAGAGACAGGTCGGATCAATCCTAGTTTGCGCCGCTACTCGCAAGAAGTTTTCTTCATCATCATCTTTTTTCTAGTCAAGGTGTTGTTATTCTAATCTTTGAATTTTCATGGCATCTTCTTCTATTCTCCCTACTACAGCAACTTCCTCTATGGCATCATCAGTTTCCTCCTTTGCTCAACTAGATGTCAAGCTAACAGGGACGAATTACCGTGAATGGTCTATTTCACTAAAGCTATTATTTGATGCCCTTGATCTTGTGAGCCATATTGATAACACTCCAACACCAACAGATGAAAAGAAAATGAATGAATGGGCTGTTGCAGATCGACGAGCCCGTGGAATCATTTCTTCATCTGTTGATGTTGACATTCGCATGCAGTTAGTAAATTTTACTACTGCACGAGAGATGTGGGCACATCTCCAACGTCTATATGAACAATCAAGTTACGCTCAGTCCTATGCCGAATTTCAAGAGTTGTCCCTTGCCCATCAAGGAGAGCGTACCATACAGGAGTTTTATACATTCATGCAAATTCGGTGGCGTCAACTTGCGACTATGGAGCAACCCCTGTGTCGAGCTTGCTCTATCTGTGACTGCACCACAAAACAAAAGCTGATGCGCGACCAACAACGCCTCTTTCAATTTCTTATGAGGTTACGACCAGAATTTGAAGCCTTACGGGGTCAACTCCTTCATCGGTCACCCCTTCCCACGCTTGATACAGCTTTGGCAGAGCTTATTGCTGAAGAAACTCGACTTCGTGTGCTTCATTCGTCTCAACCTTCTCAGCCAACTGTTTTGGCAGCAGGTGCATCACCTCCCTCTCAACTCTATATTGCTCCTCTTTCTTCCGGTCCTCTGAAAAAGGATAAGCGAAATATTGAGTGTCATTATTGTCATAAAATGGGACATACTATTCGAGAATGTCGAAAGAAGAAGCATGCAGATCTCTTTCGACAATCTTATTACACCACACCTACTACCGCTGCCACTGCATCCTTGGAAGCATCGAATGATGTAGCTAACACAGTTACATTGAGCATGCCACAATTAATGCAAATGATTCACAATTCACGACTGCAACCTCCAGCTTCTAGTGCAGATAGCTCGACATCAAGTATATCAGGGTTTGGCACGCTTTCAACATCCAATCATACAGGTACATCTGTGGATTCTTGGATTCTTGACTCTGGCGCATCCTTTCATATGACACCTCACATCTCTTTTCTTACGGCACCTACCCCTCTATCTACTCCTATTAACATTTTTACTGCAGATGGATCCTCTCTTCCTGTTGCTCACAGTGGAGCATTGACTACTTCAGTCAATCAGGGTCGCTTTTCTATACCCTCTGTTTTTCATGTCCCTAATCTTTCATTAAATTTATTATCCGTTAGTCAAATTACGGATAATAATTGCACTGTCACTTTCGACTCTTCCTCTTGCTTTGTTCAGGATCGTTCAACCGGGCGGCTGATTGGACAGGGCCATAGACAAGATGGACTGTACTACATGGATCATTTACATCTTCCATCTGGTTTTGTGTCTGTGAGCATGACGTCTACCTCTTCTGATATTGATCGTTGGCATCGTCGTTTAGGTCATTTATCTCAAGACAACTTGGACATTTTAATTAGAAATGGAGTTCTCGGTAGTGTTTCATCTGTTAAATTTTCTTCATGTTTAGAATGTAAACTTGCTAAACATTCTACTAAACCTTTTCCCGCTAGTGAAACTGTTACCACTAAAGCCTTCGAACTTATTCATTCCGATGTTTGGGGACCTGCGCCTATTCCTACACGCATAGGAAATAGGTATTATGTCATTTTTGTTGATGATTTCTCGCGTTTTACTTGGATATACTTTATGCACCACCGTTCTGAACTCCTTAAAATTTACAAAGATTTTACTACTATGATTAAAACTCAATTTGGTGCTTCTATCAAAATTTTTCGATCTGACTCTGGTGGAGAATACCTATCACATGAATTTCGACGCATTCTCGCCTCTCAAGGTACTCTACCCCAGCTTTCTTGTCCCTATGCTCACCAACAGAACGGTGTGGCGGAGCGAAAACATCGTCATATTTTGGAGACCGCTCGCTCTCTCCTCATCGCTGCTTCCGTTCCTCACGAATTCTGGGCTGATGCCGTTTTCACCGCCGTCTACCTTATAAATCTCATGCCCTCCAAAAATTTATCCGGCATCTCCCCTAGTGGACGATTGTACTCTAGGCAACCAACTTACTCTCATTTAAAAATTTTTGGGTGCACTTGCCTTGTTCTTTTACCTCCGACAGAACGAAACAAACTTTCTCCTAAATCTGCTGTTTGCGTCTTTTTCGGATATAGCCCTGAGCACAAAGGATATAGATGCTATGACCCAGTTGCTCGTCGTCTTCGTGTCTCTCGTGATGTGATATTTTTTGAGGACATTCCATATTACACTCGCACTATTTCTAGTGATACTTCTAAACATTCAACTGTGATAAATCTTTCATTCCTAGATTTGCCCCATTCTTGTGAAAACCCGATTACTTCACATGACAATAGTTCTTGCTCACAGACTGTCATTGCGGATGGCACTAGTACAGTTCCTTCGTCTATTCAGGCTTCTTCCACCGCCCCTGTGGTTGACGATCCGATCACTTCCGAACGACGATATCCTTTGCGAATTCGCAAACCAAAAGAATTCTTTGGTTGTCTAAATTCTCAGTCCTTCTCCTCAGACTATCATACTTTTCTTGCCTCTATACATAATCATCAAGAGCCACAATCCTTTCGTCAAGCTGTCGCCATCCCTGAATGGAAAGCGGCCATGTCTGAAGAACTTGATGCTCTTCAACGCACTAATACCTGGGATATTGTGCCTCTACCCGCTAATAAAATTCCTGTTAGTTGCAAGTGGATTTATAAGATTAAAACCCGATCTGATGGTTCAATAGAACGGTACAAAGCTCGCCTGGTTGCACGTGGCTTTACACAGGAACATGGGTTTGACTATGAAGAAACTTTTGCTCCTGTTGCAAAAATGACATCTGTTCGAGTTCTTATAGCTGTTGCTGCAAATCGTCAATGGCCACTTTACCAGCTTGATGTCAAGAATGCCTTTCTACATGGTGATCTTCGTGAAGAGGTTTATATGCAGCCACCACCTGGGTTTCCTCATCCTCCTAACCATGTTTGTCGGCTTCGTAGGGCTATCTATGGCCTTAAGCAAGCCCCGAGAGCTTGGTTTGAAAAATTTCGCACTGTGATTCTTGCTGCAGGTTTCTCACAGAGTGAGAATGATTATGCTATGTTCATTCACACATCTGGTGATAGAAAGACTATTCTTTTACTCTATGTTGATGATATGATAATCACCGGAAATGATGTTGAACATATTCAATATGTTAAAAATCATCTTCAGCAACAATTTGAAATGAAGGATCTTGGGTATCTCCGATATTTTTTGGGCATTGAAGTTGCTTATAGTCCTCGAGGATATCTTCTATCTCAACAAAAATATATTACAGATTTATTATCTCGTTCCGCCTTGACTGACGATAAAATCACTTCAACTCCTTTGCAACTGCATCAGAAATTGACTCCGACTATGGGAGAACCCTTAGAAAATCCCACTCGTTATCGTGAATTGGTGGGTGCTCTCGTTTACCTAACAATATCTCGACCTGATATCACTTATGCAGTTCACATAGTCAGCCAGTTTATGCAAGCACCTACCTCCGATCATTATGCTGCTCTTCTTCACATCTTACGATATCTTCGAGGAACAATTAATCGGGCTCTTTTCTTTCCTTCCTCCTCAAAATTAGACCTACAAGCCTACACTGATGCTGACTGGGCAGGAGACCCTACCGACCGTCGTTCCACGACTGGCTTCTGTGTATTTCTTGGTGATTCACTTGTATCTTGGAAGTCCAAGAAACAAGATATAGTATCTAAGTCCAGTTCAGAAGCTGAGTATCGTGCTATGTCTACTGCCACTTCTGAAATTGTGTGGTTGCGACGTCTTCTCTCTGATCTTGGTATTGTTTTGGTTGCCCCAACTCCTCTTTATTGCGACAATCAAAGTGCTATCAAAATTGCCAACAATCCGGTTTTTCATGAACGTACTAAACATATTGAAATTGATTGTCATTTTGTACGTCATCATTATCTTGCTGGCACCGTTACACTACCATTCGTTCAATCAAGCAATCAAGTCGCTGATTTCTTCACAAAAGGACATACGTTACAACGGCATAAATTCTTCTTATCCAAACTCTCGGTATTTGATCCACCTTGAGTTTGCCGGGGGGTGTCATCACGTATTAATGGCGCATTTTACAACCTTCTATATTATACTTGATTTGGGTTTGATTTGGGATAATTGTCTTTCCTTGTACATCATTATTATTTCCTTTATTGCAGGATTCTTATTCCAAATTACCTTGTACAACTTGTAGAACCTCTCTATATTAAGAGAGCATTATGATGAATAATAACAGAACATTATTCTCAAATTACTTCTATCAGAAATCAGATCTAGTAAAAACGTTTTTAGACAATATATAATTTATATTTCTCGTCTACCAAACTGAACAAATTTTTTTTTGGAGTAAACGAAAAAAAAAACATACTTTATAAAATATTTATGCATTTTAAAAAAAGGACCTATATTATTACCAATCAAGATAAATTTATGGGCGATTCTAGATATACACCCTTTTAGGGGTGTATATTCTACACCCCATTTCATCCTGAGATAAATATTATTTTATTCGTCACATCAAGTGACGAGTGAAATTCACTCCATCCCAGAATGAAGTGGGATGTAAAATATATACCCCTGAAGGAATGTATATTTATATATATATGTATATATAAATATACACCCCTTTAGGGGTGTATATCTTATACCCCACCTCATCCTGAGGTGGGGTGAATTTCATTCGTCACTCAATGTGACGAGTGAAATAATATTTATTCCAGGATGGAGTGGGGTGTAGAATGTACACCCCTAAAAGAGTGTACATCTAGCATCCCTCATAATAAAAAATACTAAATATACATTTCAAATGAGATATATATCTTACATCTTATTTATTTTAGAATAAAATAAATTTTATTTATTATTTTAATATAATAAATAAATAAATATTTATTCTAAAATAAATTAAATGTAGAATATATATATATATATATATATATATATATATATATATATATATATATATATATATTTGAGTGTACAAATAGCATAACTTTTAAACAATAATACTAGCTAGGTTTAAACAATAATATGTTGAGGGGAAGAGTGTGTGTATTGGGTTATGTAGTAAGTGGGTGTTAAAGTCTGTGTCAACTGTCCCTTCTTTTCCACCGTTTTCCAGATAAAGAGAGATGAAGCTGAGACAGAGAAAGAGGGGAGAGCCCCAACTGGGTTTCTGGAACGGCGTACCTCATGATGGTTATGTATAATCTCTTTTTAAGTGGCCCCAACAACAATCATATGTATCCATATGTCCATTTTTAATGTTAGCATGGCTTGAACACTCGGAGGCTCCTTTATTTTAGAAATAAGATCTAAAATAAAATTTTTACTATAATAAAATTATATTATATATAATAATATTTTTAAATATTTTTAAAAATTTTAAAAAATATTGACACATATTATTAGTGTCGCTATATGTGCAGTCGTTAGGGTGTATAGCGACACATTATCATAATGTGTCATAAAAATATATTTCTATAATCTAATTTTAGGTATTAATGGAATATAGATAAGATACTTACACAAAAATGTCACAAAAATATGTCTTTATAATCTAATTTTGTTATAGTGTTTGTGTGACGCCCCCCAATAGTCCCATAACGAATATGGATGAAATTGTGATTAGGTTTATATGAGACATGGACACTAGTAATAATAATTAGACTTAAACATTTTGGGTTGTGGTTTGGGCTCAACAAGTTATTATTGCTAGTGGGTCGGATCGTTACAGTTTGTTTCAATCTCGTTCTTCAAAATGACGTTTAGTTTGTATATAAGCGATAACGGTTTATTCTAAAAGTAGGTATAAGTTTAGAAATAAATAGGAACTAAAATATATTTGTATTTGAATGGGTATAAGAATTGTACCGAAGAAAAAAAATTATATTTGATTGATTAAGTAGGAATAAAAAGAATTGAGGGAATTAAATATTTTATTTTTCATTTTGTCCTTGTCATTTAAAACATATAAAATATTTTTATAATTGCAACTTACCTATGCAATATACAAATTTAAATAAATTTAAAATATGCTTTATAAATATATATATTTTTTAATGTTGAAATGCTTATAAATAATAGCATATTAATTATTGTTAAATTTTTTTTATAAAATTAGAATTTATTTATTTTTCAAACTATTAGCTCATATAAATAATAGCATGTTAATTAGAATTTTTTTATAAAATTTATTTTTTCAAACTATAAATAATAGTATGTTATTTATTTTTCAAACTATTATTTTTTTTTTTTTTTTTTTATGGAATTCGAAACAAAAGCAATAGTGTTTGGGGATAAAATGAGGGATAACCCCTTATTCCTTCTTTTATCCCTGATCCAAATAATATTCAAACAAATTTGGTTATGAATGGAAACAACAGTTCTCGTCTTTCTGTAATAAACTGGTATAAGACTGTAACTACTATTCCAACATTTTCCGAAAACAAGACTTGTTTCATTTGAGAATAAGGTTAATTAAAATAAATATAATTTTAATTATTATATTAACTTTTTAATTAATCTAATATTTTAACTAATTATCTAATAATTAGAAAATTAACTAATTAAATTACTAAATTATTTGTCTTTAATTAAATTATTTATTATTAATAATACTCATTATTATTAATTATTTTATCAATTAATTGAGAATAAGTAAATATAATTTTAATTATTGTATTAACTCTTTAATTAATCTAATATTTTTACTAATCTAATTATTTTATTAAGTAATTATCTAACTATTAGATAATTAACTAATTAATTTATTAATTTATTAAATTATTTGTAGTTAATTAAATTATTTATTAATAATACTCATTATTTTTTATTATTTTATCAATTAATTGAGAATAAGTTTAATTAAAGTAAATATAATTTTAACTATTGTATTAACTCTTTAATTAATCTAATCTAATTATTTTATTAAATAATTATCTAGCTATTAGATAATTAACTAATTAATTTATTAAATTATTTGTAGTTAATTAAATTATTTATTAATAATACTCATTATTATTAATTATTTTATCACTTAATTGGGAATAAGTTTAATTAAAGTAAATATAATTTTAACTATTGTATTAACTTTTTAATTAATCTAATATTTTTACTAATCTAATTATTTTATTAACTAATTATCTAACTATTAGATAATTAACTAATTAATTTATTAAATTATTTGTAGTTAATTAAATTATTTATTAATAATACTTATAATTGTTAATTATTTTATCAATCAATTGGGAATAAGTTTAATTAAAGTAAATATAATTTTAACTATTAATTGTACTAACTTTTTAATTAATCTAATATTTTACTAATTTAATTAATTTATTAACTAATTATCTAACTATTAGATAATTAACTAATTAATTTATTAAATTATTTGTAGTTAATTAAATTATTTATTAATAATACTTATAATTGTTAATTATTTTATCAATCAATTCGGAATAAGTTTAATTAAAGTAAATATAATTTTAACTATTAATTGTACTAACTTTTTAATTAATCTAATATTTTACTAATTTAATTAATTTATTAACTAATTATCTTACTATTAGATAATTAACTTATAATTTATTAACTAATTATTTTATTAAATTATTTGTAATTAATTGAATTATTTAATATTGTCAATTATTTTATCAATTAATATTTAGGATTATCCGACAATAATTAATTAAATAATTTAAATTATTATTTAATGAATATTTTTATATTAATTAATTAGATAAATTATTATTATTTTAAAATTATAATTATTTTTATTCTCACTACTATAGTCTAACTATTCAAACTTTGTTTTTCTTATTTCCAGAAATAACCTAATTTTTAAACAAACACAAAATTAATTTGTTCATGTTTATTTCTGAGCTTATATCTATTTCTGAAATAAATAGTAATAACTTTTATTTGAAAATTTCATTAATTATCACTTGTGCTCTCACAAAGTAGGTTAATTTGTGTCCCTACTTTTTGCCTAGTGATTGTTATCCAAACTCTTGTCCAAAAAATCAGGTAATTAATTTTTGCTTTTGTTTTAGAGGTTGAAGGTTCGATCATCATATATATATATATGAAAATTTCAAATAAAAGTTAATTCTAAATTTCTTTGTTATGTACGTAAGGTTGTGAATTCAATTCCCACATTTGACATTTAACGAATTTAAATTTTCATAATTTTTCCGATGGTTTAAATCCCTATCTTTTTCATTGAGTTAAATCTGAGTTAAATTATTATCTTTTTCACGTATCTTTTATATGCATGAGTAGGGATGTTAATATATATTTTAGACATATTTTTTTTTATTAAATTGATCTTATGAATAACAGTTTTCAAACTAAATCAAATCCCCATTTTAGAGACCAATCCTTTTGGGTAACAATTTTCAAATAAATCAAGTCTCCATCATGCTTTCTTTTCTTCTTAATTACGGAAAGATTATGGAACTTTGTTTTGACCAAAGCCATAAACATTAGCATTTATTTTGATACTAAAATTGTGAGATTATTCAAACTCTTACTTATAATTTATACGCAATTTTTTTTCAACTTTTTTGAGGAGGGGCACTGTGAAGTTGCATTCGTGAAAATTACGAATTCCTCGCTCCTCGCTCTTCATACTTTCCGCTTTCACACAACCCCTATGTCATCAAACATATGTGGGACATTATATATATATATATATATATATATATATATATATATATAGTCCGGCTAGAATATTATCGGTAGCACCAAGCAATTAGTGCTATCAAGTTTTTAGCCCTTGAATTAAAATATGTGCGCCGGTCCTAATATTTTTACTATTCAACCAACCACCCACTAAATCCTAGGGGACCACTATTATCCTAACCGCACATTTTTTAATCCAATGACTAAAAACTTGATAGTACCAATAACTTGGTGCCATCAATAGTATTCCAGCCTAATTATTAATAGTATCAGATAATTGGTGCTATTAAGTTTTTAACTCTTAAATTAAAAGATGTGTAGTTGAGATGATAGTGGGTCCCTTGAATTTAATAGAAGGTTGAAAAAATAATAAAATTTAACGGATAAAAATGATCAAAAAGGTTGATCTAAGAATAGAAAATTTGATAGTACCAATAACTTAATACTATTAAAAGTATAGTAGACCGACTCATATATATATATATATATATATATATATATATATATATATATATATATAATGGATGAGACACACTACTATAATACAAAATTAAGGCCTATTAAATGAGAGCATTACCATTAAGCCATGATTACATTATTGCCATGGTGCTCTCTCTCTCTCTCTCTCTCTCTCTCTCTCTCTCTCTCTCTTCTCTTTTTTGTTTGACTCTGTTGCCAAACAAAATTATGCTAAAGCTAGCCTAAAAAAGCTTATTAATTGCATGACAAAGTGCTTCTTTGGTTGGTTTCTAAATAAAAATTTCTCTTATTCGAGCAACATAATTTAGACATTTGATACAAAAATACTACTTCTAGAGAAAAAAAATTACATCTATTCTAGAATTTCTTCTTCAATAATTATATAAAAAAAAATTACAATAGGCATTGTAGATATATTTTTGAAACTCTAATTATAATTCCCTACAAAAGAAAAGAAAAGAATTACATTTTTCAAAATTAATAATAGCCAGATGGCTGAATATGTGTAGTACTATAAATTAAATTACGTTTATAAATTAATCAAAATTTATTATAAGTCATACGTGAAAATAATATTTAGAATATCATATATATATCAGCAATCTATAAATGCTAAATAACAGAAAACCTCCCTGTAATATCCCGTTTTTTCACTTTGCCCCCACTGTCTTTTAAAAACCTATATTTTGCCTCCTCGTAATTACCGAAATATGCATTTATCTCCGCCGTCACCATTCCGTGAGTGAACCGTCAATTTTTTAAAAAATATTATTAGATATACCCAAAATACCCTTCAAAAATGACGAAAAATAAGCTAAAATTCATTCTCTCTCCAATATAAGGTAAGGACATTTTCGTCAATTTACCTCCTCCGTTAACATCGTTGTCCTCTAAAGACAATTCGGTAATTACGAGGGTACAAAATATAGACTTTTAAAAGACAGAGAAGCAAAGTGAAAAAACGAAATATTACAGAAATTTTTTTTATAATTTAGCCATCTATAAAAGCAGCGTATGGGTCCCCACGGCGACACCATGATCCTACTCACCTTTGAATAGATGAAGAGAGGAGGTATACTTGGAACCAGCTTTTCCGGTTCTCAGTGCGAAGATCACTTCTCCAAAGCAGCCACAAAACCTAAAAAACTAATCATTGAAAGAGTAGTAGTGTTAAGTCTAATCCAACGCACTGATCAAGTTGCTTTAGATTTTGATGCACCATCATTCATTGCTTTAGTCTCAAATTATGTAGCTGGGGCCTCTCGTGTCTTATTATAGCAAATCTGCAGCTGAGCGAAAAGAAGATAACAAAACAGTTTATAGAAATAAATATATTTTGATTTACTTTCGCGTGACACAAAAGTTGTTCGTGATTGAATCGTTGTGATCGACACACCAAGTCTGAATCTACTTAATTACTGTTTCCACTAGTACAACTTTTTTTGTGTAATATTTCACAGGTACAACTGATTCGCAGCACCACCATTAAGCCCTCTGCGCTATAAATTTTATTTTGTTTTATTTTACTTTATTTTATTTTATTTTATTTTTAATGATCAAAATTTTGATTTGTAATGCGGCACTTCTATTTAATATGATTTAAAATATTTGAAGTCGATAAAATGATATATTATAATTTTTTTAATATTATTTACCTATTCATCCAAATAACAGATTTGAAAATTTGTTTTAATGATAAATAATAACTCTGTTTAGTCAAATTTTTTGATACAAAATTTTCTAGAGTAACTTATATCAAGATCCCATTTTGATCTCTTTTTTTTTTTTTTTTTTTTTTTTTTTTTTTTTTTTTTTTTTTTTTTTTTTTTTCTTTTTTTTTTTTGCCTTAATACTATGTGATTTTAATTTTATCACTTAAAGTATCATTTGATTTTCTTCTTTTTTTTTTTTTTTGCCTAAGTTATCACATTCTTTGCTGATCGCAGCAAATCTCAGAGCAGCTTCAAATTGCACTACTAGACCCTGAACCTCAATTCAAGTTTCATTTTAAGCTTTCCACAAAAAAAAAATAAAAAAAAAAAAAAAATTGTTTTTGTCCTCGTTAGAATAAATTAATATTGTTGCTTGCATTAAGTTTATCTGTATGTCCATATACTACAAATATTTGTTTTTTTTTTTGTCTTATATTTTTAAATTTAATAATCTAATTTCTGTCGGAGACAAGTTTATAACTCAATGCATGATATGATTGAACTATGAGATAAAATAAAATTTTGAATGAATATCATTTATCCGATGATAGTAGATACATGCACAGATATTAAGGTGAAATTCTTTTTTGGTAATTTACAATTTCATGAAGGGACTCGCTATTACCACCTTAAAAAGCTGTTAATGATTTGGCATGCATAATATGATAAACCTACGTGGAGAACCAAAGCATTTTTCATTTGAAAATTTGGAAAAATTCTTTAATAATTTTTTGCCAGTAGAAGCAAGTTTAGACCTCATTTGGCACCATTGTTTTTTTTTAAAATATTTCTCTCTTACCGTCGTTGTTAAATGAGAATGACTAAATTCCAAAAAAATTTGAAAGCTACAAAAAGAAAAGAAAAGAAAAGAAAATTTTCACATAGTGACACTGCCCAGGCCTTAATCTGCAAATTGCGACAGTACATCATGCCAGTCAGACGATTGGAAGGGATTAAAAACCACATCCACAATGAATTCTTCAATTTTGAAGATCCCTGGCACTATCTGCACAGTTGCAGAATGCAGATACTTACACTACACTCAAAATCGAAGAATTGAAGGGTTCCTTAGGACTTGCTTGGCCCTACCATCTACGTGCTAACGCAGCGCACAATGCGAACCGTATGGTTTGGTACGATGTTTCTGCTGAGCATCGCTCTAAGCACCATTGGATGGGAGGCGCACCATCCATTGTTCACTAGACAGGCATATGAAGCATTGCGCCGACTGGTAAAGCTAAAACAGAACTAGCACTTGAAACAGGCGCGGTGTCTATGATGTCCTGACAAAATTGAAGGGACTTTGACAAATTCCGCAGCAACAGCAGCAGAGAAGGAAAAACATAAAAGTGATTTTCAAGTAACTGGGTGTGCCTTCTTTCGGGAATTTGAGTGTGTAAAGTGAGCAGCGCAAAACTATACAGACTCCTAGAAGACTTTTGTACCCAATGATGTGAAATGGCTGAAAGTTTCGGTGGAATATTGGGTAGACAGTTGCATGACCGCGACTGCCGTCCCACCCAATACTTGGAAGAAGGATCAGCTAGCACCAGCACCTCTCGACACATCGGTGCGCTAATCCTAGCGCTTGCATGTGCGGAGAGCAAGGTAAAAAACTAGGCAAGCTTACAGGGTAATGCCCTCGAACTTCGATGGCATCAACCTTTTTAATACGATTCAAAATCCATCACATTACAGTAGCCAACTTTGTAACAAGATCCCGTAAGTCTCATTTAAGTTTTCAGAATGCAAATGAGCGGGCGGGGCAGCACGCTAACAGTAACAAGTGATCTAGATAAACAGTTAATAATCAGATATAAATAAAAGGAAAAGAATAAATGAAAATAAAAACAACAAAGCAATGCGGCTGCGTACCTGCAGTTAGCATGGATTGTTAGAGTAACTCCTAAAAGCTAGCATGCCCACAACCGGATTAACTTTCCTGAAAGAAATTTGAGTATATCAACATAACACTCTCAGCAATGCCCTGTGGGAAAGCAAAGGAAATTATGCGACCTCCATCCATCAAAAGCTTCAAATTTGTCAAACAAATTGCAGTATCAAGCAAGAGCAAAAGGTTACAGGAAATAAAGTAGAAGGCATAAAATATGACCTGAGAATCAAAACTAATGAAACTAAGACGGGAGAAATTACTTTGGGAAGCAAAACATCATACCAGCATAGCCAAAATTTACTACTTGCTCACTAAAAGTTTAAAATAATGCAGGGTCATCATGAGTTTCAATAAGGCTAGATCATTAGAAAATTTATTCAGCAAACCAAGCGATTTTGGAGCTCCGAAGAATTACGATGCAACTTTGTCACTAAATCATGAACTTGGCCTCCGGAGAATATCTTTATTCTCCATGCACTGTAACAATTCAGATAACAAGTCAACATCAACGATACAACGGGGCAGAATAAATTAAATGCTCGAAAGTTCAGCGCCGAACATGAAGCTACCCAAGAGAACAGAAAAAATGGCGACTGGCATCAAGACCCAAAGGAACAAAATTCCCAGTTCAAGGGAATATGTCACTTAAGATGAAGCATGTGTTGTTCCATATGGGTTTGTTAATGAGCGACACCAGACAATCAATATCGAACAAAGCAGAATCTACTGTATCCGGGAGATATTCCTGATCTTCCAAACAATGGGAGAAAAAGGACGCGCGCACACACACACGCAGAGACCCGAAAAAAAAAAAAAAAAAAAAAAAAGAAGAAGGGGCCAGTTTCTCAGGTTTTTCATGTTGAGCACCTTCCTAACAAAGCTCCAAGTGGCTGACTGTGAGGGACTCCAAAAAAACATGCATAAGGATCTGGAATGAAAATGCTTCTTAAGGTTGTAGTGCCTGCAAAAAACAAAAACCAACCAAACACTACTCTTTTGCTCAATTGTAATTCTGCTGTTTTCTACCCTCTTCCTGAATTATCCTACTCCAAATTTGGCCAACCTAATAGCATCAGAAGAATTTCCCTCCTGAATAAAGCAGTAGCGACGAGTTATAGAGGGATCTAATGAGCCTCGTGTTGAGATCCCGGAGATAATTCTAAGAAATGAATCGATACTTTCTAGTTCCTGAAGCATCATATGCAACCATGTGCGGCTACCTTCAATCTTCTTAGTATCTTGCTTGCTGCATTTCCCTCCCCATCTGGAAAAAAAGACATTACTTATGAGCTGCCGAGCATCCAACATTTTAAGAGCATATTTTGAATGCACTAATTAACAACTACGACTTACTAGTAAAGATGGCGTGCACTTCGATGAAAGCCTCCCATACAAAAGAGTAAAACTTGAAACCTACATTATACTGCTCTATTCAGGCCTTGAGTAACTCGAGTACCTAGCGCTAAAACTACTTCAGATTAACAGCCCCATAGCTTTTAACAAACTATACAGCAAAAATATTACACAGAGTGTCAAAAGACACAAATCAAGTCCATAAAGCAACAGTGTTTCAGAGACACCAATTAGCATGCAATCAAAAGCAAACATATGATCTATTAACAGGTAAAACAAAAGAAGTCGTTTTGACATGCATCCAGGTTATATGGAAAAGATAAGATTGTAGACCAATGTGAATAAACTGCTAGATTCCTCGCAAAAGTAATCATACTTCGACAAGGCAAGCACTTAGCATCAGCCCCAATGCAGCTGCAGTCACCTTAGAAACAACACAATTCGCAGCCCTATATCGGGAAGTGACTTCAGCAGCAATTGACTTCACAGCCTCCTTCGAAAGCACGCAGAAATTTGTCTCTCAGAACATTCTATCTTGCATCAGAATCTCGAGGACCTAAAAGAATATTAAGAATCAAATAAGAATATCACAGAGACATATGACGTAAAGAGAAGGAAAGCCAAAGAGCAACAAACAGTAACAATCACCATTCATTTGGCTGAAGCATTACGCTGTAATGCAGGAAGCCAACTGCTTGACGAGCCCACATTGCTTACAAAACCCTGAGACTGGCGTGAAGCATCATTTCGGTCAGGTGGTTTTGAGCTCATCTCATTTCGCCTTGGAATACCAGGAAGTGCAAATGATGGCGGTGGCAACTGAACTTTTTCAGTGCTTGCGCCTACTCTCTGAAAAAATAGGATTCCTCTTTTATTAGATAGATCGAACAAAATACCGGACGAGGACATCTTGCATAAAAAAAATCCCACCAAATGCTAATTAAGAATAAATAGCAAAGTCGATTCAGAATAGTTGTTTCATTTGACCTTAAAGAAGCAATATAGAGGTTGAAGTTAGCAAGAACCGAAGGAAAAGAAAGACAAAGTGACAATTACAAGGAGGACTAACTTTGACACAAGAATAAGAGTACTGAATTGACAGAAAAGATCATGTGAAAAGTGTAGGTAGCTAACAGCTGTACAGTATGACTTACAAGATTATCAAAACCATGATTCTCCGAACTGATATGCTTCTCAACTGTAGATTTGAACTGCATCCGGACTGCAGGGCGTGCCGCATTACTTGGTCCCATATAATCTGTAACTTCACCTGGAAGAGGCCCGCCACTTATGCCTGAAATTTCGACAATCAATAAATATATAATGCTATCACCAGCACTACACAAATTCATAGAAAATTTTTTAAAAGGGAAGGAAGGTCATAAATGACAATTCAACATTACGATATTCACTAAGAGCCAGTTCGGGTGCTGGGACAGGCAACCTGGTGATAACTTGTGCAATATGGGGATTTCACTTGATAACAACTTAGGAGTTTGGCTTTAGACGTAAAGCTGGTCATACCTTAATAATTCTGACTTTTCAGGATAATATTTTGCATTTCAAGGCACTAATCATGTTAATTGAAAAAATTAAATTGTTGGACATGTATACTACAGGGTAGTTGACATTAGGGGTGGGAATCCAGCTCGCTGTTCGTGAGCCAGCTCGTGTTCGGCTCGAAATGAGCTCGAGATCGAATCGCTCGTTTAGTAAACGAGCCGAACAAGAGCCGAATTTTTCAGCTCGTTTAATAAACGAGCCGAACACGAGCTGGGGTCAGCTCGCTCGTGTTCGGCTCGATAACAGCTCGAATATATATATATATATATATATATATATATATATATATATATATATATATTACTATTTAGATTTTAGGTCATCAATTTTTTGTAAATTTTAATTATTAGATTAAAATTTTAAATTTTAATTTTTTTTTTAACTTTACATCTAATAGTAAGAATGAAAATCAAACTTGTTGTTCGCGAGCCCGCTCGTGTTCGGCTCGTTAATAAACGAGCCGAACACGAGCCAAATTTTTCAGCTCGATATTTAAACGAGCCAGCTCGTGTTCGGCTCGTTTATTAAACGAGCCGAACACGAGCCGACCCCAACTCGCTCGTGTTCGACTCGTTGACACCCCTAGTTGACATCCCTTCATACTCCCCACAACCAATTCCACAATCTTCAAATAACAAAAGAGATATGCTAAAGAATATGTTCATGCATTCCAATAGTCCTAAGTAGACTAAAAAGTATAAAGATGACAGCTACTAGCAAGCATTTTACATAGGACTCATTTTCTTTTTGTTTTCTCAACTCAAATTCTATGCAATTAAATGCACCAGCAGATGAAATTCTCTTTTTCTTTATTGCTCGTTACTCTGTACTTTTTCTAAAGAATAACAAAGTGAGTAAAGTCACTACTATATCACATATTTTGGTTGCCAAACAAAACCCGCAGGTTTAGAATGCAAAAAATATGTATCCATGGCACATAAAATTGCATAGAATTTGAGTGATGAGAAGGGAGAGAAGGGCAAAAAAAGCTTAAGTGTACCCAAAAGAGGCTGTAGATTTTGCATATATAAACAATTCCTGCAATGAGAAACTACCTTTATGTTTGTCAACTTCCATGGGAATTGCTCGGCTAGTTGTTACTCCAGATCCAGGCTGCCATTACAGATAGTATGTGATATTAGTGTAAATAAAGATAGGATCATGGCACCAATATAAAAATATATAGCAGAGAAAGTTTGTCTTGCTCATGAGAAAGCTATTATTATCCAACAGATTAATCACTTTCAAGATTTTATTTCCATTCCGTTCCAGGAGAGTCATTTGCCACTTTGATTGAACTCATACAGAATGTAAGACAACATGAAAGAAAAAAATTAATAATCCAGGAACAACTGTTATATTTCAATAAAAATAATACTAACAGAAAATTGAGTCTGAGCCTTAGACTTCTGGGCTTGTTGATATTTCAATATTGTCCAGTCAAAGATGTAGTCAAACTCATAACCTGCCCAAAAAGAGGGATCACAAAATTGAATGTGTGGGAAAAATATAATAAGAGGTGTTGATAGAGTGTGTACAAATATCAATAACATAAACCAGCAAGCTAAAGCACATCATACTACCATACCTTCACGACTGAACAGCTCACGGAAGAGGCGCTTCAGAAACCCATAATCAGGTCGCTGATCAAATGTCAAAGAATGGCAGTAGTGGAAGTAAGAAGCAAATTCCACTGGATGGGATTTGCACAGAACCTGCCAAAAGTTCATCAAGAATAAATAAATCCTGCATGCTAGCAAAGTTGGCATCAATGTATAAGATCTATGCAACTCAGAAAAAACTAACCTCAATAGGCGTAGAAAGTTTCTTTTCACAAATCTTGTCGTACTTTTGCTTTTTTGTGGCAGCTTTTAATCCCTGCCATGGAAGACTTCACACAGTAATAACAAAATAAGTCAATTTGACCAAGTAGTGAAAGCATGAGAAATAAAGTAGTTTATGGACTGCAATCATGACAACGACTAAATTCCTAAATGTCAATGCACAAAATATGCAAATAAGTTATTTCTCCTTCTATTTTCTCCATGCGTCCTTAGTGAATCCTCTCACTAAAACAAATTTTGCTAAAGCTTATCAAGACAATAACAAAGATGGCAGCTAGTTATAATTTATTAATTTACACAGGATAGATCTTTTCAAAATATAGTATAATTATAAAATAAATAAATGCGCATACAGTTATATGTAAAGTTTTATAAAAAATTTGTCCAGAATATGCAGCTTTCAGATAAACTAACCTTCCTCTAAGAAAATACAAAAGAACATATCCAAGCGACTCCAAATCATCTCGACGGCTTTGCTCTGACAAAAAGAGGATTGATTAAGTCCATAAGAATGTGTCAGCTCCGATGAGAATGTAAGTGGCTATAACTTACCAATGCCAAGATGAGTATTGCAACTTGCATAACGAGCAGTACCAGTTAAATTTTTGTTTTCCCTGTTATCAAAAAGAGAAGTTAAACTTACTGTTTAGTATGCAACTCGTTACTTAAAGATTTAAGAACCACAATAAATACAACATACCAGTTCAACTATGAAAAGGGAAAGTGGCATGTACCACTTCTACAAGTCGAAAGCAGTTTAGACAGTACCTGTACGGAATATGGCGATTGGTAACAGAATCCCGATATCTTTTTGCAAGCCCAAAATCAATGATGTATACCTAGATAATTATACCGACAAATATATTATGACAAGGATATGTAGAACACTTTCATATGCCAACCCACGAAATGATCAAGAAACCCTGCAAGTCATTACCTGGTTTGCTTTCCGCCCAAGGCCCATAAGAAAGTTATCAGGTTTGATGTCCCTATGCAAAAACCCTTTAGAGTGAACGTATTCTATTCTTGTAATCTGCAATAGTTATTTGTAATAAGATGGCATTATTTAACAATAGTTTTAAGAAGAAGCCAAGGCAAACAAAACCTTATTACAAAATACTGTTAAGGGAAGAATAAAAAACAAACAATAGCAAACTTTGATAAATAAGGGCCACTTTATGACTTAGTAGACAAAAAGGTGATCACAAATGCAGTTTTAAAAGTGTTAGAGAAGAGGATTCTAGAAGAATGCAGATCAAGAGAGAGGGGGGGAGGGGGGGGAGGGGGGGGGGGGGGGGGGGGGGGGCGGAACCAAAACATTCACATTAGCAGGCCTGCAGGCACTATATACAAGCAAAATAAAAGAGGTGCGGTTCTCAAACATTTCACTCCACTCGCAAAATCCAATGAAAGCAAAAGATTAGATGTTATTCATTGACAATGTCATCTTTTGAATCAAACTCCAATTACGTAATTCGATCAATCAACTTTGAAGTCAAGATTACATGTTCACGTTTTGCAGCTTCTTCAGAAAATTCTTGCAAGTCTGATAAGCTGGTATCACAACCAGCAGTTTAAAAACAGAATGCCGTGTTTTTCTGTTAAAATGATTATTACCTACTATAAAGCGGTTTTAAAGCAGGCACAGCGAAACTCAAGCAACAAGGAATGATTTCAAAAGATGTTATTTTTCCAGTACCATTTGGTCTGTAACATTAGCACTGTCTTCAGTGAGAACTTCCGACCACAGTAGACAAAATAAGTCTTCAAGGCTCGGTCCAAGCAAATCAAGAACAAGAACATTGTCCTCTCCATCTACGCCGCACCATTTTATGCTTGCAATACCACCTGCACGCATGAGTTGGCAATAAAATTATCACTCTATCCATGCAGGACCGCGTAACTGACAACATTTCTTCAGAAGTAAACATACTTCCTCCTTGGAGAATGTTATATAGCTTGGCCTCATAAAACAACTGAGGATGTTTAGTCTTAGTGTTCTCCTGAGAATAAACAAAACAAAATCAGATTCTTTGTCACAATTCGGCAAAAGCGACAACATTGGCAAGCTGAAAATACATAAAGACACGGACCAATTCACAAATAGAGAACAGTAATACTAGCTGAAAAACTATGAAATAACTAAAAATGAATAACAAATATGTACTAAACAAATCAAATCAGAACAACTAAAAGAAGTAAATTCTACAATCTCAAATTATCTAAGACAAAAACAAAATTATATCTAATATGAAGGAGCAAACCTACAGCAATTACACAAAAAAAAAATTGTACCTAATCGCAAAAGACAAACTTTTTTTTCCATCGCACTAGCAAATCCATCACTTCAATCGATAATCCACACAACCATACAACCCACATCTACTAAAATCCCAAAACTCTACACATAAAAATAGATCATCTAATAAAAAAACGCCCATAAAAATCCAAACCAACAGCTCAAATCCAACACAAATCAGGTCAAAAAGGATCGGCATGAACTCACGATCTTAACCGCGACTATCTCGAAGGTGTCGACGTGCGTTGCTGCAACAGATCAAACCAACAAAAACGATATCAGCAGAATTAAAAAAAAAAAAAAAAAAAAAAAAAAAAAAAAAAAAAAAAAAAACCGATCAAAGAGTTGAATTCTAGGGTTTGAGGTACGGAGAACTCACCGAGGTAGATCTCGCCGAAGGATCCGCTCCCGATCTTCCTCCCAAGCTTGTACTTTCCCCCGACGATCCGATCCATGCCCTAGATCTCGCCCGTTCCCTTCAAAATCGCATCGAGCACCTAGGGTTTGAAGAGATAGAGAGAGAGAGGGGAAGTGTAATTGTGATGTGCCCTCGAAGTTACGGTGGTGGGAGAACGAAGACGAGAGCTGAGTGGTCATAAAAAGGAGAAAAGAGAGAGGGGTAGTTTCGGAATTTCACAAAACCTCTCATACTGGAGAGGTCGACTACAGGTTGTGTGTAGTCTGTTACCCTTATATTAAATGTGTCGGACCGGAACTCCCCCGGTTCAATTTGAGTTCGGTTTAAAAATATTTTTAATAATAATTTTATTCACTATAATTTTTTATTTTTTATTTTAATAAAAATATTTAAATTTTATCTAAATTATAAATTAATTTTATTTAACTATCCCATCTTTTGATTTTTTTTATTTTTATCTTTATTTGATTTAAGTAGTTTGATCTCTTGCTATTCGAATATACAAATTTTAAATTATTTTAGTAAATTTATAATTACATAAATTATATAATATATATTAATTAAATTTATAAAGATAAGCGGCGTATTTAAATTTTAAAATTAAAAAATTATAAATAAAAAAAATAAAAAATCAAACAGTAAAATTAAAATATTTGAAGATTAGATAGACGGATATTGTTGAGATAAGTTTTATATATTATTATTATTATTATTATTATTATTATTATAGTAAGATAGGAATTTAATTTTTTCTTTTTAAATCATCAAAATATATCCTTATTTTTATCCTAACAGATATTCTCTTATCTCTATGTGAGAAAAAAAATATCCTAAGAGTAATTTATAAATAGAAACTCTTTCCTTATATGATGAATATAACATACAATAAACTAGAAGAAAAAGAATTTTTTTCTTCCTTTATTCTCTTTATGTTTTTTTTGGGTTTCTATCTACTCTTTCGAAAGTTTTGGAGTGTGGAATAGAAGAGAACTCTAGTAGTTCTCTTCGCATCCAATCGCACATTCAATTCGATCTGTAAACAGGAGATTTGTGGAAGACAGGAGATCCGATTTGCACATTCGATCTGTAAACAGGAGATTTGTGGAAGACAGGAGATCCGATTTGCACATTCGATCTGTAAACAGGAGATTTGTGGAAGACAGAGATCCGATTTGCACATTTGATCTGTAAACAGGAGATTTGTATAAACAGGAGATTTGTGGAAGACAGGAGATCCGATTTTCAATATTTGTGGAAGACAGGAGATTCGTGGAATATCAAAAATTATCAAGATCTTTCTAGGAGAATCATCCAATCGAGAATAATCCGATCCGATTTGCGCATTCGATATGCAACCAGTAAATTCGTGAAAGATCAAGAATCATCAAGACAAAAACGATCCTTCTAGAAAAATCAATGATCCAAGAAGGCTTGTAAAATAAGCTAATTGATCAAATATCGATTTCTGAATACGTTGGCTATTCAATTTATAAATTTTTGCTGCCCTCTAACTCAAATTTTATTAATATCTCTTCAAATTTGCAAATACCATCAATATCCTTAATAAATAATTGGATGTGTGTATTGCAATTATAGTCAATTATTTAAAAGTATATACCTTTTTCATCCCAATGACCTTTTTAAATAAATATTAATATATTCATAGCAATTTTATTATTGCCAAATAGGCTTTAAAATAATGTTTAATGAAGACTTGTCAATGATATTTTAACTTTAAAATCTAAATTAATTATATATTTTAATAAATTATAAATATAAAAATTACAGTGATCTAAATTAATTACTTTTTAAATAAATATTAATATATTTCTTAAATTTATAAAAATATAAAATGTGTATTCAAATTTTAGTATCAAAATACTGACTCAAATCAAACAAATTAAAATATTAAATAGTAAAATTAAATTTTTTTAAAAATTGAATAGTCAATGTAAAATGATCAGTTTTCTGTATTTTTATCTTAATTTAATTGCTTTTACTTTTAAGGAGATGAGATAGGTTTCATTTCTAGTAGGATTGATAATATTTATAATTATCTTAATTTTTAAAAAAAAATCGGATAAAAGCCCGACCCACAGCAAAGTTTAATTTCTTGGGGTAGACTTGGTCCGACTCGAATCCGACCCGGTTCCTGCCCTAGCAGTAACAAAGGCAACGGGACATTATAATTTGAGCTATGCTACATGTATACCGTAAATGGGGTGTACATTCTACACCTAGTCCATTCTAAAGTGAGTATTTATTCATTGGTCACTTCGAAATGACGAGTGAATAAATACCATGGACTAGGTGTAGGATATACATCCCATTTGGGGTGTACATCTAGTATTTTCCTTATAATTTAGCCGAGAAAAGGTTAGGAGTGTAAAACGGGCCGTCCGGCCCATATAAGCTGTGCCGAAATGGGCCAGAGGTCAGCCCGGTCCGGCCCGGATTTAAATTCGGGCTGTGCCGGGCTATTTATTCAAAGAAAGAGGCCTGGCCCAGCATGGGCCGGGCCGTGCCGGGCCGAACTTCGTGTCAGCCCAATTTTTTTCATTTTTTTCTTATTTTTTTTTCTAAAAAATATATATATTTTTTTTAAATACAAGGCAACTTATTTTTAAACTATAATTTTTGAAAGGAAAAAGAATAAGTGTATTGGGTATGTAGAAGAGAATGAATGAAAATATAGTTGTTGTGATAAAATTTAAGATTTAAATAAACATAAAAACCTAAAAAATAATTAAATAAAAACAATTTGAAAAAAAAATAGAATATTAAACCGTAAAAAAATAAATATTATTTTGAAATTGAGATTTTGTATGGTGAGATTATAAAGAGATTTTGTAAAAATAAATTGTTGAAAAAAATTAAAAAATTTGTAAAGTAAATTTGAGAGAAAGAAAAATTTATATAGAAAGTTTGAAAAAAAGAAAGAATTAGTGTATTGTGCGTGTAGAAGAGAATGGATGAAAAATTATTTGTTGTGATAAATTTGAAGATTTGTAGAAGTATTTATAGATATAAAAAAAAATTAATTTTTTTTTTAAAAAAAAATATTTTAATTTTTTTTGATCAAAATACCCTATATAACAGTCAAAAATTTAAATATTAGTAAAAATATTTTAGTAATTTAAATAAAAAAAAATAAATTTTTTATAATTTAAAGGAGCAGTTGTTGGGTTTAAAATTTTACTTTTATCTATTTTCCAAAGGCCCACGGCCAAAGGGTCTGCCACCCTTGGGAAAGAGCTCAACCTAATCTTTTCCAAGGGCCTTGGAAAAGATATATGTAGACCTGACAAAAGCCAGGCCTATAGCTATAGGCTATATTAAGCCTTTATTACATTACAGTATACAAACCGGACCATATTTTACGTAGGCCGCGCTAGCCCGGCTGGCACAGCCCATACGGGCCCTGCCGTGCCAGGCCAGTGCTTGTTATTCGGCCCGGCACGGCCCAAGCCCGTCTTGTCGGGCAGTGCTGCCAGGCCCCAAAGAGGCGACCCAGCACGGCCCGACGAGCCAAACCGGGCCGTGGCAGGCACGAAGCTACAGTAGCCGTGCCGGGACACAGCACGGCCCGAAACCGTCCGGCCCATTTTACACCCCTACTTGTACTCTAAGGGGGTGTTTGGATTGGGTATAAAGGGGGGATATCCCCCTTTATACCCAAACACCATGGGGATATCCCCGGTTTGGGATATCCCTCCCAAACGGGAATATCCTCGGTTTGGGGTTTGGATATCCCCCCACCCACACCCCCCACCGGTTTATCCCAATACCCTTCCCAAGGCTATGTCAGAGCCTTGGGAAGGGTATTGTTTTTTTTTTTTTTTTTTTTCCCTTTTTTTTTATATTTCTTTTGAATTTTTTTTAATTAAAATATTTAAATTTTAAAAAATATTTAAATTATAAATTTATAATTTTATAAATTTTAATTTTTTATATTTTATAATTTTATAATTTTATAAATTTTATTTTGCTTTTAGTTTCTGGGCGATTTTTTTTTAATTAAAATTTTTAAATTTTAAAAAATATTTAAATTTTAAATTTTAAATTTTATAAATTTTAATTTTTTTTAATTTTATATTTTAATAAATCTAAAAATTTTATTTTATTTTTAAAAAATATTAATTTTAAAATTTATACACCCCACCCACACCCTCCCCCCGTTTTAAAAAATCCCTTCCCAAGGCTCTGCGCCCGCGCGCGGCCGTGCCGCGCGCCTGCGCGCGGCCTGGCAGCGCCGCGCGCGCGGCCGCGGCGGCGGAAAAATTTTTAAAAAAAATTCTAAAAAAATTCTAAAAAAAATCCCAGAAAAATTAAAATAAATTTAAAAACCCTTTATCACCAAATAAATTTCCCAAAATTCTCCAAATCACCAAAAATCCCTAAAAACAAATTTTTTTTTTTGCTCTTGAAAAATTCTACAAAATTCTCAAAACTCCAAATAAAATTGCAAAAGCCCCAAATAAAATCCAAAGCTCCAAAACTCAATTATTAAATTCCTAAAAATACAAAACACCCAAAAATTTACCTTGATGGCTCGCCCACGCTCCCCACGACCACCACGGAGGAGCCTTGGGAAGGGTATTTGTTTTTTTTATTTTTATTTTTTTAATTTTTTTTTCCTTTCTTTTATATTTCTTTTGAATTTTTTTTAATTAAAATATTTAAATTTTAAAAAATATTTAAATTATAAATTTATAATTTTATAAAATTTAATTTTTTAAAATTTTTTTTATAAATTTAAATTTAATTTTTTTTCCTTTCTTTTATTTTCCTTTTTTTTTTCGTTTTTTTTTCTTTTATGCTTCAGGGTTTTTTTTTTTTTAAATTAAAATTTTTAAATTATAAAAAATATTTAAATTTTAAATTTTAAATTTTATAAATTTTAATTTTTTTAATTTTATATTTTAATAAATCTAAAAATTTTATTTTATTTTTAAAAAATATTAATTTTAAAATTTATACAATATTTTTATAATTTTTTTAAAATTTATATAAATTTAAAAATTAAAATTTTTACTCCTACTTGAAATATTTAAATTTTAATTAGAATATTTAAATTTTACTTAATTTTTTTAATTAGAATATTTAAATTTTAAAAAATATTTAAATTATAGATTTATAAATTATTTAAAATTAATTTTTTATTTTATATATATATATATATATATATATATATATATATATATTATATATATATATATATATATATATATATATATATTTTATTAAAATTAAAATATTTATATTTATTAAATTATGTATATTTATAAATTTATAATTTTAAAAAATAATATTAATTTTGAAATTGTAAAATTTATATAATTTTTTTATAATTTTTTTAAAATTTATATAAATTTAAAAATTAAAATTTTTTCTCCTACTTAAAATATTCTAATACATTCTTTAATTATCAAATTTATAATATATATAAAAGTAAAGGTCACATCGTCATTAAACATAAAAGTCAACTCTATACCTCCTTATTCTTCAACCCCAATCCAAACACTATTTTTCTTATACCAGATTTAAGCCTTATTCCCAATCAAACACTTTTTTATTTTATACCAGGCTTATCCCTTACTTTATACTTATACCTGGTATAACTCATTCCGGCTTATCCCCAATCCAAACGATACCTAATAAAAACTTTAAGCTTATATAAAGAACAAAAAAGTATATATTTTATATTCAACAATATTAAGATTATTAATTTTTTTTTATAATATTGTGTAACATAAATAAGAGAATGAGGGTTTATCAATATGTTGCATTGCAATGCTACGGTAATATATATCAAACGAAAATTAAGTTTTGTTTTGTGTAAATTATATTTGCACCATCATTTGGTTCATTAGGTTTGTAACACAAAAGAGAGGATATATTATTATATTTATTAAAGATTCAATGAGCCAAATAAGTTTCTAACAAGTCGAATTCATCTCTCTATGAATGAAACTGCAGTATGCTATTTTTTTTTTTTTTCTCAAAAAAGAGTCTCCAGCAAGCCATCACAAGCATCCTAGGCTCAAATTTGAAGGTTTGACCGGCCAAAATGGCTTCTTTGCAAATTATGATAGCATCATAAGGATGCTCTTATTTTTTAAAAAAAATTATATATATTCTGTAGTGTATCTACTAGAATTTTGTGCGAAAATAAATATAACAGATCTTAAAAATTACGCAAAATAGAATCTCTTGTATATTTAAGATTAAATAAAAAAATAAAATTCTAGAGTAGATCTATATCGTAATGTGGTGATCGTAAAATTTGATTTTTTTGAACCTACATGTATCCACACGAGATTGTTTCTTTTTTTTTTAAAAAAAAAAAATTATCATAGGTATAAAAGAAATATTTATAATTTATTTTATAATTATTAAAATAATCATATAAATTTAAAATTAGATTTAAATTTATCTTATCCCTAATCGGTTCAATCATTAAAATTCTAATTTAACTCGATTTGAACTCAATCCTAATTAGATCAAATCAAATCATTAATGCAATATTTGCACTTAAGTCCTCTCACAACTCGCTAACTATTAGTAAGTTCTCTCTTACAATATTTGCACTTTAATACTCCTAATTTGTAACAAATATAAATTAGTCTAATTATCACGATATTGATAATTAACTTCTGAGACGATTCAAAAATCGTGATCCGGCTATCCGATCAGTCATAACCTTTTATATGTGTGACTCCATAGATTTTATTCTATCTAGTAGTGGAATATATTATGATCACCATCAATAATATCGTTAAAACTCTTTTTAATGGATTAGAATAATTCCAACTCAGCCCAATAAAAATTATCAATCATCCAGATTATTCTCATAAGTCTCACAATCCACCAATGACGCCTAGCAGCATGTAGTGAATACTGAACATCTATGTGCAGTTAACGTGTGATACAATCATTCTATCAGGAGTCCAGACTAGACGAAAGTCATGAAATTGCTCGTCAAACCCCACCGTCTGTCATATGTCAAATTTATTCGACTCGAGTTTCTAATATCGGAAACCCTTTCTATTACTTACTCTGTTTTGGTCAAGATATTCTAAACTCGATCTCATAAATCACATAGGACTAACTTCCTATTTATTAAGGCAATAGATTCCATATAGGTGTATACTCTATTCTTACAACGAATCTACTACAGCCAACATACACCACAAGGACACGAATGGCTAGGGACCAAGTGTATATACAGTCAAACTACAGCAACCCCATTGTGAATAGCCGAGACAGTGTAGGTCAAAAGACCAGTCACACTACTGCAACATCGCATAAGTCACTGACGAGTGAGTAGACATCCAAGTGACTTATCGTAATGGTCACGCTCGGTATCCTTGTTCTCCACCAACCACCTACACATTCGCTCCAGTGTCCCTACACTATTGAGTTAAAACTCGTCTACCATAAAAGTAAAGCGACCTGTGCACCAATCTCACCGGATTAATCACTGTCCCCGTGATGATCCATTAATCAGGAGCATTTAGAAATTAATCACTAATGATACATGTCTCAAATTCTCAACTCATGAGAATATGTATCATCATCTTATTAATTCCCTAGATAATTCATGAACACATCTATACAATACATTAAAGGGGGAAGCTTCAACGATTTAGAGCGCTCTCCGCAATTTCGCTTGAGCGGTTCCCTCAAGGAGTACTTTCTCCTTTTCTTCCGTACATTTCTCTCTCTCTCTCTCTCTCTCTCTCTCTCTCTCTCTCTCTCTCTCGTCTGAGACATACTTGACTGGTCCTCTCAGGAAGTACCTTTCTCTCTGCTCTCAGACGATTCTCTCTCTCTCTCTCTCTGACCTACCTCCCACCGACTCCGTCGCGAAGCCCTGTCCTGCTCCTGTAGCGGAGTTGGTGTCCTGTTGCAGACGTTGGAGTTGCCGCCGCGGCATGGCGACTCCCATCTCTCTCACCAACTCCGCCGCGGAACCCTGTGCCTGCCCTGGCACGCCATACCGCTCATTCTTCTCTGCGCCATACCCTTCTCTCTCCGTGGTGTGGGGCTTCTTACATTTCTCTTCTCTTTCTCTCTGTTCTGAGACGCTTCTCTCTTTCTCTCTCTGACCTACCTCCCACCGACTCCGCCGCGAAGGCCTGTCCTGTTCCTCAATTGGTGTTGCAGGCGGCGGAGTTGCCGCCGCGACATGGCGACTCCTATCATTCTCACCAACTCCGCCGCGGAGCCCCGTCCCGCTCCTCTAGCGGAGTTGGTGTCCTGTTGCAGACGGCGGAGTTGCCGCCGCGGCATGGCGACTCCCATCTCTCTCACCAACTCCGCCGCGGAGCTCTGTCCTGCTACCGACTTTGTGCCCTGTGCCTACCTTGCCACGCCATACCGCTCATTCTTCTCTGCGGCGGAGTTGGTGAGAGGGAACAGTTTATTATTTATTTTCTTTATATTATTTATTCAGGAAGGGCGACTTCTTCTTCGCATGTTTTCCCTTATTCCCGATCAACAAGGTACAAGGTATATAATTACTACCCATGACTCTCTCTCCCTCTCTCCCTTACTTTATTTGGCTATATATACTGTTGGAATAGTGAGTTTCTTTGCCCACTTGCTTCGAATCTTGCAACTTCTTCTTTCTTGTATTCTTCTAGCAGACAGGATCTTACTCAGCTTTGGTCAGATCTAAATTATAAGGCAATCCCCTTTTCTTTCTGTCAGTTTTACACTTCTCTGATTTTTGCTGGTCCTCCTAGCTTTACCATGGTTAACTAGGACATTGTGTTTGCTCAATTTAGATTGGCTTTTGTTCCTGATTTTTCCCCTCCCTAGTTTACCTACTTCCCCTCTGGTTTATGCTCTATTTTCTTTTCTCTGTGCATCCCTGGGGTTCTCAATACTGCTGGTGCAGGCATGGATGTCATTGCGATCTCCTTTAAGGATTTGCTATCGGATATAGCCCAAAAACTGGCTATCCCAGCACCAAAGTACGGCCTTACGGTTGACACGTCTGCGCGACTTATCGCTTACGTTGATGTGGAGATCAAGGGAAATGACTCTGTTGTCGAAACCATTCGTTCATGGGGTTCGCCTGCCTGCGCTGCTGGTCCATCTGAGGATGAGGCAGCACGCAAATGTATTACTACTTTTCGTAGTGACCTTGGCTTCACTATTCAGGACACAAATTTTGAGGATGCTAAATTTTACAAAAATTTGTACACTCATCCCTCTGAACAATATAGCACATTGTCGTCGAAGTATAATACTCTCAAGTGGGATTACAAAATGCTCAAGAACTGTTACAACAAGGCTACTGAGGAAAGAGACCGTTACTTCAGTGAGTGCTCTGAAATACATGAGAGTTTGGAGAAGGTGTTTGACATAATTAATGGATCTACCATGATTGTTGACACCCCTCCGGGATATGGTACACAGGACCCTACTAATGTGTCCGAATAGTTGTTCCATACGCAAACTATCCCCTTTTTATTGGCCGGGGTTTGACCTTACAGTTCTAGTCTACCTTTTTGTTCTGCCAGTATTTGGGCTTCCGAATGTTGCATTCTCCTTCATTTCTTTACGACCATTGTATTTTTGCCTTTTGTTTTCCCTTTTTGCTTTAAAGAGATTCATACTTTCTGTACTTGCTACCTCCCTTAAGGAAAAGGGCAGCCATATATATATATATATATATATATATATATATATATATATATATATATATAATGCAACATTCGGAAGCCCAAATACTGGCAGAACAAAAATGGTAGACCAAAACTGCAAGGGCAAACCCCGCCCAATCAAAATGGGATAGTTTGCGTATGGAACAACTATTCGGACACATTAGTAGGGTCCTGTGTACCATATCCCGGAGGGGTGTCAACAACCATGGTAGATCCATTAATTATGTCAAACACTTTCTCCAAACTCTCATGTATTTTAGAGCGCTCACTGAAGTAACGGTCTCTTTCCTCAGTAGCCTTGTTGTAACAGTTCTTGAGCATTTTGTAATCCCACTTGAGAGTATTATACTTCGACGATAATGTGCTATATTGTTCAGAGAGATGAGTGTATAAATTTTTGTAAAATTTAGTATCCTTAAAATTTGCGTCCTGAATAGTGAAGCCAAAGTCACTACGAAGAGTAGTAATACATTTGCGTGCTGCCTCATCCTCAGATGGACCAGCAGCGCAGGCAGTCGTACCCCATGAACGAATGGTTTCGACAACAGAGTCGTTTCTCTCGATCTCCACATCAACGTAAGCGATAAGTCGTGCAGACGTGTCAACCGTAAGGCCGTACTTTGGTGCTGGGATAATTAGTTTTTGGGCTATATCCGATAGCAAATCCGTAAGGCCGTACTTTGGTGCTGGGATAATTAGTTTTTGGGCTATATCCGATAGCAAATCCTTAAAGGAGATCGCGATGACATCCATATCTGCACTAGCAGTATTAAGAACCCCAGGGATGAACAGAGAAAAAAAAATAGAGCATAAACCAGAGGGGAAGTAGGTAAACCAGTGAGGGAAAAAATCAGAAACAAAAGCCAATCTAAATTGAGCAAACACAATGTCCTAGTTAACCATGGTAAAGCTAGGAGGACCAGCAAAAATTAGAGAAGTAAAAAACTGAAAAAAAAAGAAAATTACCTTATAATTTAGATCTGACCAGAATAAGATTCTGTCTGCTAGAAGAATAGAAAGAAAAAGAAGTTGCAAAATTCGAAGCAAGTAGGCAAAAAAACTCACTATTTCAACAGTATATATAGCCGAATAAAATAAGAAAGAGAGAAAGAAGGAGAGAGTCATGGATAGTAAGTATATACCTTGTACCTTGTTGATCGGAAATAAGAAAGAACATGCGAAGAAGAAGTTGCCCTTCCTGAATAAATAATATAAAAAAAAATAAATAATAAATTATTCCCTCTCATCAACTCCGCCGCATAGAAGAAGGAGCGGTATGGCATGGTGTTGCTGCAACACATCAAACCAACAAAAATAATATCAATAGAATTAGAAAAAAAAAAAAAAAAAAAAAAAAAAAAAAAAAAAAAAAACGATCAAAGAGTTGAATTCTATGGTTTGAGTTACGGAGAACTCACCGAGGTAGATCTCGCCGAAGGATCCGCTCCCGATCTTCCTCCCGAGCTTGTACTTTCCCCCGACGATCCGATCCATGCCCTAGATCTCGCCCGTTCCCTTCAAAATCGCATCGAGCACCTAGGTTTGAAGCATAGAGAGAGAGAGAGAGAGAGAGAGAGAGAGAGAGGGGAAGTGTTATTGTGATGTGCCCTCGAAGTTACGGTGGTGGGAGAACGAAGACGAGAGAGCTGAGTGGTCATAAAAAGGAGAAAAGAGAGAGGGGTAGTTTCGGAATTTCACAAAACCTCTCATACTGGAGAGGTCGACTACAGGTTGTGTAGTCTCTTGCCCTTATATTAAATGTGTCGGACCGGAACACCCCGGTTCAATTTGAGTTCGGTTTAAAAATATTTTTAATAATAATTTAATTCACTATAATTATTTTTTTTTAATAAAAATATATAAAATTTATCTAAATTATAAATTAATTTGGGGCAATTTCCTACGTACCCCTAAAAATTTTTCTGTTTTCAGATTTACCCCTCTTAGAAGGCTAATATTAAAACTACCCTTCTTACGTTCCAACTTCTTTCCAAAATATCCCTGAAGTTAAACTCTGTTAGTGCACCGTTTGAAACTGCCGTTATCTGTGTGTAATTATTATTTTGCCCTTTCAAATATATCCTAAACCCTAAACCCTAAATCCAAAACCCTAAAACCCTAAACCCTAAACCCTAAAATCCTAAAAAATTCTAAACCCTAAACTCTAAAACCCTAAACCCTAAACTCTAAAACCCTAAAAAATCCTAAACCCTAAACCCTAAAACCCTAAACCTACCCTAAAACCCTAAAAAATTCTAAACCCTAAACCCTAAACCCTAAACCCTAAACCGGGGCAAAATAGATATATCTGATAGTTTTCAACTCCGATTATTATTTAACTCTAGTTTAACCCTAGTTAACTTAACAAAGGGAAACAGTAGGATTATTTTTAATAACGGTGGAACGTATGAGGGATATATTAGAAAGAAAAAAAAAATAAGAGGGATAAATCAGATATTTCTTTATATTTCAGGGGTACACAGGCAATTATCCCAATTAATTTTATTTAACTATCCCATCTTTTGATTTTTTTATTTTTATATTTATTTGATTTAAGTAGTTTTATCTCTTGCTATTCGAATATACAAATTTTAAATTATTTTAGTAAATTTATAATTACATAAATTATATAATATATATTAATTAAATTTATAAAGATAAGCGGCATATTTAAATTTTAAAATTTAAAAAGTATAAATAAAAAAAAATTAAAAATCGAATATTAAAATCAAAATATTTGAAGATTAGATGGACGGATATTGTTGAGATAAGTTTTATATATATTATTATTATTATTATTATTATTATTATTATATTAACTTTCATTACAATCAAAATAACCTACAAAATATGGCACTCATTCAAAAACTCTAATCTCTAAAGTATATTTACACTCTTTTTAATCAGAGACACCAAATTTATAAAATAAAAAATATATTTATAACAATGATTAGATTTTACTACAGTTACAAATACAAATCTACTGAGATCAGCAAAGATCTTAGTTTTGATATGTTGGCATATACCAATTCGTGGGTCTCTGCTAAGATATTAGACAATAATATAAACATCAAAACACCAATTCTTTTTGTCGTTTGGTGGGGGATTCCCAATACCTGCTAATCTTTAGCAAAGAGAAAATCGTTGTACTTGGACAACATTGAAATGTTGATTTATTTGCATGTGTATAATTGTTCTGGTTTTATTCGACATTTTATTCTTTCCAAAGTATCTTAGTTTGATACAGTAAAACTTGTGATTAGTTTGTGATACTTCTTATAGCATATGATGTTTACATGAAGAGTTTCTCATCTTATTTTACGTTATATTATTGCAGAGTACGTAGGAATTGGAAAATGCCTTAACCAGTTTTGCAGAGTAGTATACGTTAATTCTCGCATTATCAGAACAATTACATCTTCATAACTCAGCTGCTTGAATCCATTAATCTGCATGAGCTACAGCACTTGTATTAAATGTGGAAGAGGTAAATAAATGATCTTATTAATTTGCCATGCATGTGTATATGTTTCCACACTCTGAACAATTCTACTCATAATGTATTAACAAAGTTGAACATCAAAAGCCAAATCTCTATAGCATTTTTTCGTAATCATATATATTGCACAAACAGAAGTAGAAATAAAGATTTATTTCGATAGATATATGAATAACTATGACACAGCATGATAAAACTCACCATCCTTTTAAAATAAAAAAAAAAAGAGTCATCTGTGTATCGCAATTTTCTCGGCCTGCAGTCATCAGTATTGCGGCAGAGAACATTCAGCGGGCATCTTGCCGTTAAATCTATTGTAGTCAGTGCAGTAATCGTAGATCTTGTAGTTCTGCTGAACCCAATTCATCTGGCCCAGCTGCGCGTCGGTCAGCTTAAAGTACTGCCATCCGTTGTACCAGTTGGAAGATGAGTAGCACTGGGAAATGCCGTCTGTACTCTCGCACTCACAGACGTCCAGCTTGAGGTTCCTGTACTTGGCGATGAACGGCGCTTCCTGCCAGTCTGTCTTGACCCGCCCGCCCTGGCTAGCCCAGTCGTCGGCATTCCAGATGCTGGAGTACATCCTCATTGGCTGGTTGGTGGGAAACGGGACGCCGGCGCTCTCGTAGTTTCTGTAGGTTCTGATCGGGATCTCGTCGATGAACCACCTGCGAAAAAAACGTTACGCAACAACTATAAGGAATTCGATCGATTGTAGTAAATCGGTGTTCGATCGATCGTCGACAATTAACGCGATGAGTTATGAACTTACACAATCTCAGTTGGGCTCCAAAAGATGGTGTAGTTGTGATAATCCTCAGTCGGGTCGAACCACGGCTTGAATTGCACCTCCTTCTTTCCTTGGCCTTTACCGAAAACATTCGTGTGGATGGTGTACGGTTGTCCGGTTTCGTTTCCGAGGAACTCGTAGTCGATCTCGTCATGGTAGTCTCCCAATGAAGATGTCTGAAACATGCATGTGTAATGATCAAATCTTGTTCTGGGATTCATTTTCCAGCAGTTATATATAAGCGAGAATATTGTACTTACGTAGTATGCGGTGACAGTTCCAGCTGAGTTCCCAGGAACCAGCTGAATTTCCATCTGTATGCTTCCAAAGAGGAACTGCTTCTTTGTTCGAATTGCGGAACCTGAAAATTATTCCACAAAACAAATTATATATCCAAATGTTACATTACATACACTGCATGTTACCCAAAAGTTTGTTCTAGTGACAATTTTTGCGACGATTGTACCTAGTACTTTTTACCTATATGATAAGAGTTGAGCGAAAGCGCGAGGTTCTCGCCGTTGCCCCAGATGGCAGTGTTCTGCGGTTCCCAGGTAACGTCGCACTCATCGTAGAAATTGGCGTGCACGAGGCCTCGATCGAGCACGACGAGCAAAGCGAAGGCGATAAGGACGGCCCGCGGCTTCCTCATTGCCATTGTGACTGCAGGACCTCTAACTTGGCACCTCTAATTCTTTGATTTGCTGTGAAGGAACAAAAACTCTATGGGGCTCTACTTATATTGGCTATGTTAATATTCTATACATATTCAAATGCTGATTAATTAGCAAAGTTTGAATGTTATATATATATTCAATGTTCAAAGAAGAGTACTGTCATGCCTGCATGTAGATCATATATATATATATTAATACAATTTTTGTTCTTGTCCAGCTCTTGGTTTTGGGAATATTTCAACATGTTTGTGCTCTCCACTATGGTGCCCATGGGTTTTAAGTATTTTTGGTGATTACTTGTACTACTTAACAATAGTTAATTTGAATTTGATTATTGGATTTGAATTGTTGTTGTAAACTAGATCTTGATTCATGGTTTTAGGTTAATTGTAGTTATTAAAGATTAATACTTTATAAATAAACATAATAATTACCCTTGCGAGGGTCTTATATATTAAAATTGTTAACTCGACTATTCCTTTGCTATATTTTATCTACGCCCTCTTTACGTGCATGGACATCTTATATATATTTAAGAAATCGTAGTATTAGGCGTATGATGAGTGCGATTAAATATGAAATTGTGTCAGTTTGTTGGAATAAAATAAATCACATATGAGTAAAATAATGTTCTATCCAATCAAATCATAAATTTTAGAATCTTTTATAGAGCAAACATTTATATCCTTAACTTTCAATTAATGTAAAAAAAAATCTTCAATTAGAATTAGTTATTATTGAATTTTTAATTCTGACATACCAAAAAAGCCTCAGGTAACATAGTATAACATATCAAATGTCTTGGATTCAATTATTATAGGTTTCTCTGTTGTGTTTTTTTTTTTTTTTTTTTTGTATCTTTTCAAACCTGAATAGAGGTGTTAAAACTATTCTTGTACTGCTTCATATTAGATTAATTCTTTGGCCAAAAAAACACAATTTAATCAAATTTTTTTAAATGGTAATTAAAGTTGGAGAGACCTCTAGCTCCACCCAACTTTACTTTGATTATTATTTTGTAGATAATTCAAGTGAAGAGATCTTAATTATTTTAACACTATTACTATTAGGAGTTAAAATAGCATAGCATCTCCTGTTTTTGATTAATTTATTTACTGGTTTGATTAATTGATCAAAATATTTGTTAGTGCCATGCATGGGGTCTTAAAATCAAGGAGTCTCATGAGTTCATAATTGGTTGTGATCATGGGCTTCATTTCACGCGTTATTTTTGGGTCAGTAATTAAGTGGATCAGGAACCAGCTGTGTACTTTTCTTTCTCTTTTTTTTTTTTTCTTTTTTTTTTTTAAATAAAAAATTGTGACGGACATTTCTATAAGTTTTGTGTGTTCGTGTCGGATATGCGCGTGTCCGTGTCGAACTCGTGTTCGATGTGGACATTTCTTGAACGCCCATTTAATGCATATTCATAATGCATACAATTTAAATATATATATATATATATATATATATATATATATATATATATATATATATATATATATATATAATATATATATATATATATATATATATATATATATATATATATATTTTATTTTATTTTTTTATGCTCATATAATATATAATAATGATGAATATTTCAACTTTTGGATGAATTCATACAAATTATTTTTGACTAATATAAATAAATTATATATAGTGAAATTTTTTTTCTCTTATTAAAATATATGAATTATTAATAAAATTTTTATTAATTTTTATTCATGCAGAAATATCACTACAACAAAATTAGGTTATAGGAACGCATGTTTATGATATTTTTTTTTGCAAGTGTTCCATTTATAATCCATCTATATCCAAAATTAGATTATAGGGACATATTTTTGGGACACATTATAGTAATATGTCGCTATACACCCTAGCAACGGCACATATAGTGACACTAATGACAAGTGTTGGTATTTTTTTCAGCAGCATTTTTTTTTAGTATTTAGCAATACTTAAAAGTGTCGCTATAGTATAATTTTATTATAGTGTATAACAATATTTTACCAAAATTAATATTTTATAAATATTAAATATATAATATTATATTAATAATATAATATTTTATTAATGGTGTCCATACTGCGTCTGGGTTTTAATATTTTGGAAACTATTAAAACACAGACGCAGTATGGACACCATTAATAAAATATTATATTATTAATATAGAGCTTATATATATTTAAAAGTTTAATTTTATTTATACTTATAAATCTTTTATTATTAAATTTGTATTAGAATTTATATTTTTTAATTTTTTAATTTTTTTAGTTGACTTTACAATATCACAAATTCCAATATAAATCTAATGATAAAAAATTTACAAGTATAAATTGACTTTTTTTTTAAAAAAAATATATAAACTCTACTCTCTCTCTCTCTCTCTCTCTCTCTCTCTCTCTCTCTCTATATATATATATATATAGTACAGATAAATTATTTAAAATGCATGTTTGAGATTTAAAATTTCGAACTGAAGAGTCCGAGAACCAAAATAAAACATGCATGATTAAAAGTTCAAGAACCAGCGATTGCTAGATCAATGAGCCCTTCAACCGATTCTCTTGATTGGAATAAGGTTAATAATATTAAATAATATTAAATAATTGTTATGCAAGGTTTAAATTATTAGAAAATCGTACTTAATTATATATCTTATATTCAATACTCTCCTTTATAGAAAAAAATTAAATAACGTTAATAGTTTGGCAAGACTCGAACTTACAGAACAATCGTTATTCTCTAAAAATTTAAATTATTTTGAAAACGGTATTTGTATATTTTATATTCAACAAATAATTCTAGCTAGGGAAGGGTTGGAACAAAAAAAAAAAGGTCCTAAGATAACCTATTATAAGCTTAAGGATAACTTAATTATATACAATACAAATACTATATATTGTTTGAGAAATAATTAACAGCAGCAAAATTCCTTCATTTCAAGCTTCTCCCCAAATCAATTAACCAAATGGAGTTTGAATTTTTTGTTTGACTACCTAATTATTCATTATTGATGATTTTAAAAAATTTGTTTAAATTCATACTGAAGAAGTTTTGCATATATGCACACTACAACAAAATTAGGCTATAGCGACACTTTTAAGTGTTTCTAAAATCTAAAAAAAGTGTCGCTGACAAAAATACCGACACTTATTGTAAGTGCTGCTATATGTGCCTAATTTTTCAGTTTTTTTTTCCCAATTTTCGAAAACCTATATTTTGTCTCTTAAAAATTTCGGAAATATTTTTAGGAGGTTGCAGCGTTGATGGAGATGACGAAATAATCAAATTACGCTTACTTATTTTATATATATATAAAAATTAGTATACTTCTATCATTTTTTAAAAGCGTTTTTAGTATAAATTATAAAAAAAAAGACGAAATAGTGATAAAATTCTTATATAGGAAAACTAAATGCGTGAACTTAAAATTTTGAGAGATAAAATATAAATTTATAAAAGTCAAAGAGAGAGAAAGTAAAAAAAAAAAAATAGGTACTTATAGGAAAGTTTTATGTATTTTAACCTTATAAAATCTAAAAAACTATAGGGATCAAATTAGTGCTAGACCCTAACTTTAAGTATTAAAAAATATAATTAAGCTAATCAGTATTTCGGCCTTTTAATATTAAATGGGCCCAATAATTTCATGGGCTGGGGCTTTCTCCCGGCCCATTATTGTCCATAGTAATAGGAGAAAGCTCTTCTTGTTTAGGGAAAAAAAAAATTAGTGAAAAGCTCCCCAATAAAGCATGATTTGTTGTCATGTGTTTGTTTTGTCTCTATCCAGAAATTATAATTTTTTCTTTAAAATATTATTCTTAAATTTTTATATTAAAAAACACCTGGCGAATCTTTGATGAAAGTAAAACTGATACGTAACAGCAAATTGGGAGCTCTCTAGCGAGATATTATTGAAGAGCTTCCCACTAAAATTTTATCTCTTATTATAGTTGAATGCGCCAAAAATTATAATCTTTTCTTTAAAACATTGTTCTTAAATTTTTATATTAAAAAACATCCGAGGAATCTTTGATGAAAGTAAAACTGATACGTAACAGTAGATCGGGAGCTCTCTAGCGAGATATTATTGAAGAGCTTCCCACTAAAATTTTATCTCTTATTATAGTTGAATGTGCAAAGGCAATTGCAATAATAGTAGCGAACGAACATAGTAGCACGAAAATGGTTGAATGCCAGTAGTTACTTGACAAAACTATATTCGTATTTTTTTTTTTTTTTGGATGCAAATTTGAATGCTGATATACATCGAATGCTAAATTTTTATTATCATATCCGCTAAAAAAAAATTTGAATACGATCGAATATTGCTTCGGATTTGGATACGGTTAGATTTATATTCAAATTTTTATATACCTATATTTTATTGTATAATATCTAAAATCTAACAAACATAATTATAATTTTAATATAAAATTAATAATAAAATAAACGAAAATACAATAAACCATCTTATTCCCCTACACCTCTCATATGTGAATTAATAGCCTATATTAATTTTCGAATATCTAGATCCAAATTCGAATTCAAATTTGAAATATTCTAATGTATTTGTATCCGGATCTGAATTCAAATCCAAACTCGACCAGATGCATAAGTTTGATATTCGTATTCTCATCCGATCGAATACGGTATCGAATTTAATCAAAGTTTTATCCTAACCACTTTAACCCCTACTGACAACGATGATGGCCTTAATGAATACGATATCGAATTCAATCAGAGTTTTATTCTAGCCACTTTAACCTCTACCTACAACGACGATGGCCTTAATAGAGAATGAAGGAAACTGTTTGGTTTGCATATAAAAGGCGTAATAAGTTATTATTCTGATATTTATATTCAAGGATTAATTGCATACTGCTCCCTGTAAACATATCGAATAATAGATATATTCCTACAAAGTTCAACTTTTCATATTTATCTCTTCAAAAATCCAATATTATTCATATATATCCTCCAATTTATTATAGTTAGTTCACTGTTTATTTTTTAACAGATTATATGTAAAATGACAATTTTGCCATTTCAAAAATATCTCTGAAATATCTAAAAGGGTAAAAAAATAAATTTACCTCACTAACTAACCAAGATTAAGTATTTAACCTATGGTTACCTAGAGTTTTTTAACAGAGATAGACGGTAGGTTTATATATGAATAAAGTTGGACTTTTAAAGGGATAAATATGAAAAAGTTGAACTTTGTAGGAATATATCTGCTATTCGATATGTTTACAGGGAGCCGTATGCAATTAACCCTATATATTCAAACATAATTTTGGGAGGCCTTTTTTTTGAAAAATAAGTCTGCATAAATGTGGAACTACTGTTTCACTTATTTTGAAAAAATAAACTTGTTCCCACTTAAGAACAAAATTAATTAAAATAAATATAATTTAAATAATTATATAAATTCTTTAATTAATTAAATATTTTGACTACTTTAATTATTTTATTAACTAATGATTGAACTATTAAATAATTAACTAATTAATTTATTTAAATTACTTGTGGTTAATTAAATTATTAATTAACAAAATAAATTATTAATTAATTTATTTAATTAATAATTAGGGTTATCTAGCAAGCATTCATGATTAATTAGTTAATTAAATAAGTTAAATTATTATTTAATTAATAATTTTATATTTATTAATTATTCTTATTTAAAATCATAATTATTTTTATTATTACTATTCTAATTTAACTATCAACCTAATTTCTATTTAAACGCAAAATTTATATTATTCTTGTTTATTCTAAAATTTATATCTATTTCACAAATAAATAATTTATGCTTATTCCTAAACAAAACGATACCATTAAATTTAGGGTTTATTAGTAATAGTTAGATATAATAATAATGACAAGATATAACATGAATAATGAATAAGTTAATGTTTTAAGCAATTAATATTTTGTTATTGATATTTAACCACGCGAATTAATCTAGATATTATTGTTATCCCTTTTATGAGTTTACATTTTTTTTTGTTTATAATTTTGTTCAGATGAAAAACATTCCACCCATTTGGTACTAATTTTTATTTAAAAAAAGGATGAATGGTTAAGATTAATTCTGCATATTTAACTTTCTAATGCCCCTTTCACCTGAAACTTTTTTTTTTTTTTTTTTAAAAAAAAGGATTTTCTGAAGCACAAAGGTCAACCATGAAAAATTAAGAACATTATCATAATCTAATCCAAACTTACCTCTTTTTTTTTTTTTTTTTTTTTTTTTTACAAGATATATATATATATATATATATATATATATATATATATATATATATATATATATATAGATGCATACAAAAGACAAGTTCACCATAATCACCCAGCAACACCCAGAATAATAAAAGCCAAAGGGAGAGGTTACATCAACAATTTGGTCCAACATAAGACAAATTCATGTATATGTACAAAGGATATATATGAGTAATAAAAAATTTAAAAAACATGCTGTTCACAAAGTTTAAAGCAGGACCCATAAATCCCTGCAGGTTCCAAATGTAGTTAGGTAGGGGGTATTAATATATAGCACATAGTTATTGCTGTTATTAGATTTTTGACCCTTAGATCAAGAGATGTGTGGTTAGGATGATAATAAGTCCTTAGGGTTAAGTGAGTGATTAAAAAAATAGTATGATCTAAGAGGTGAAAATGATTCAAGCAATAGATCCAACGGTGGAAATTTGTGCTATCGATAGCATAGTAACCGGACTATATGTATGTTTTTATAAGCACGAAATACTCCGTGCTTATAAATTATTTTTTATATTAGGACTTTCGAATCGACGATCGGTTTCGTTAGATTTGATTTAGAGTATTTAAAGTAATTAGAAAATAAATTTTATAAATTTTTAATATCATTTGCCTAGTGATTGAAAGGCTCAAAATTTTTAATTTTAATGATCGTGGTGAATCGTTTGCAAGTTTAACGATGTAGAAAAATCTAAATCACGTAAAATTTTGATAGAAAAATCTTTATACTATATAAAATAATATCAATATTTTCGATCTAAAATTTTAGAGTCATATCATTATATTTTGTGAGATTTTTATTTTCACCCGTTGATTTTAAACTTTTTCGATCACTAGATAATAATATTGAAAAATCACGAAATTTATTTTCTAAGTACTTCAAATACTCTAGATCAAGTTTAACAGAGTTGATCATCGATTCAAAAATCCTACCATCGAAAATAACTTATAAGCATAGAGGACTCCGTGCTAATAAAAGCATACTAGCTACACTATATATATATATATATATATATATATATATATATATATATATACACTAGTGTAGTGATCCGCGCGATGCAGCGGACATATATTATTATAGCTAAATTTATACTAAATTTATTACAATATAATAAACAAATTATTTTAAAATCTCGATATAGATCAATTCAATATCAAATCACGGAATGAAATCATACTACGACAAATTTAGGGCACTCACCAGGATCTCGTCCTTTTGCAACAATATAATCATATGTTGAATTACGATTTACCGGAAAATCAGAGAAATGCACCAGCAGACAAAAGATAAATCATTGTAATAAATTGCCAACGATTTCGGTAAAAAAATAAAATAAAATTGGTAAAAAATTAAAATACATACATAGTAAGTGATAAAATAAAGTATTAGGTAAAAAAGTTGCATTAGGGTTTATAGCAACACCAAATAGAAAAATCTGATATAGGTTTCTGAGGCAAAAAATAAAAATAAAATTGCATGATGTTTCTGTAAAGAATCGCTCACAAAGAATCAAAATAAAGGAGCGGCGATTTTTACCTCTCGAGGTGGCGACGCACTTGAAGACAACGGCAGCACGCTCCCACGTTCTATGGCGGGGCAATGTCAACAACAGGGCACGAAAAACTCCACCAAGATCACCCCAGCAGAGCCCAAAATCAACCACTAAAACTCTTGATTCAATCACTACTGCTGGCCCACACGCCACATCGATCTCCACAATCATTGCCTACGCCCCTGGCTCCACCATCACCGTCTTGATTTCCACCGCCATCACATTCACCGCCTCCACCACCGCTACGACCACGCCGCCCAAGCATCTTGTACGGGGTCTTTAAAAACTCCACAAAGAAAGAGAGGAGGTAGGGTTATGGAGAGTTGGGGGAAGCGGATGGCATATACGAAAAAAAAATGCAAATTAACACCATGCTTAATTAACTTATTAAATGACAATTATGATTTGTTGAAGCACCAAACGTCACCACCACCACAATAATTTAATAATGTATGTGGTGGAGATTATTATTAAATTAATCAATGCATGCATATGGGGAGGTGAAGGGACGGATGTTAGAGAAGAAGAGAAGACATTGAGAAGATGTGAGATGTTGAGAGAGAGAGAATAGACAATTATTGTAAAAAAAAAAAAAAAAAAAAAAAAAAAAAAAAAAAAAAATTCTAAACTATGGAGAATGTGCCACGTCACCTTAAAAATATGAGAATTCATAATATGGTATAGATGATCCGACTACTATTATGAGTAAAATTTCTTCGTACTCATAAGTTTTCGACCCTTGGATGAAGAAATGTGCGGTTACGATTATAGTGGTCCCCTATGATTTATACTATTTCACCAACAACCCACTAAACCCTAGGGGGACAACTATCATCCTAACTGCACATCCCTTCATGCAAGGGCGGAAAAGTTATGAATATAAAGGGGTTTATACTTATAAGAGTATAGTAGTCCTACGCTATATATATATATATATATATATATATATATATATATATATATATATATATATATATATATATATATATATATAGCGTAGAACTTATATGCTTTCAAAAGTATAAGTCCAAATATGTTTATTTTTTTTTTATCATTGGATTTGTATTGAGATCCATGCTATTGTACTTTCGCTTTCTCTCTTTTTAGTTGATTTTACAATAGCACAAATCTCAATGCAAATCCTATAGTAAAAAATTCATAAGTATATTTGGACATGTGCTTTTAAAAAGTATATATATATAAACTCTCTGCTCTACTCTCTCTCTCTCTCTCATCTCTCTCTCTCCTCTCTCTCTCTCTCTCTCTCTCTTCTCTCTATATATATATATATATATATATATATATATATATATAGTCGGGATACTATGCTATCGATAGCACCAAGCACTTGGTGCTATCAAGTTTTCCACTGTTAGATCAACCCTTTTGATCATTTCTAACCTTTAGATCATACTATTCAACCAACCATCCATTGAACCTTATGTTGGCCTAGTGGATCTAATCCCTTGTTCAATTTTGATGATCACAAATAATGATAATCTTATACTACTAATCCTTTTGCTTGAGTTTTAATGTTTAGATTCTTAAGATCTTGGATAACTTAAGACATAGACCTAAGGTTGAAACATCATGAGTAAAAGAAGCCTATTAGGCTTCTAAAGGTTAAATTGACCATTATCTCTCTTTTTTTGGGTTTTAACTTTCAAAATATTCAAGTTTAGAGAGTTTGGCAAAATCAATCTAATTATAAAGATTATTAGTTTTCAAAATGCACATATAAGCTAAAAAGATTTTCTATCTAAAATTGTGCTTAAACTAATGCTCAAAACTCATGTACAAAAATCTAAAAAGCACCAGAAATCTCAAAATTTCTTTCTATAAAGTTCCTACAGATTTTGAATGCAGTTTTGGGCGCTCGCAACAGGATTGAGGATGTATGAAACCATCGAGCACCCTTCTCAAAGCAGGATGCGCCCGACGTTGCTTCCGGGTGCCCGGGAGTTGTTTAGGGCACCCAAAAGTGCGGAGACAGTAGATGTGAAAGCATTTAATGCGCATGCTTCACTTTTGGCTGATTCGGATGCCCGACAGCATGCAGGGCGCCTGAAAGTCAATGTTGGCGGCTTGACACATATTCGGATGCCCGATAGTGTGGAGGGAGCCCGAAAGTCCATATTAGCAACTTAACAGGACTGGCGCCCGAAATGTGTTTAGGACGCTCGAAGCTGATAACGGGAAGATTTCTATTTTTTGCTATAAATAGAAGGTTTGGAGTTTCTTTCAGCATAGACTAAGCTTGAAAAACTTGTGTTAATTTGTTTCTAACTTTCAAAATCTCTCTCTAAACTTGAGTGATCCTTGCAGTAAAAAAATCTTGTAAATGAGAGAAAAGATTGTAATTCTCTTAGAGAAGAAAAGAAAAAGTTGGTGTAAAGGCTTGGTGCTTGCCCGCAAAAGCATCATCTAGTGGAGATCCAGCATTCTCTTGTGTTAAGAAGTTGGCGGGGATGTAGGCAAAGTGTCGAATCTCGAAATAAATCGATCGTGTGCTTCTTGAGTTTGCATTTCTATTCCTTTACCTCATTTATTCAATTTGGGACGTTTGATTTACTTGATTAATTGTAATTTTATTTTAAATGTGCGGTTAGAATGATAGCAGGCCTCTTAGGTTTAGTGGGTGGTTGAGAAAATAGTATGATTTAAGTGATGAAAATAATTAAAGGGATAGATTTAACGACAGAAAACTTTGTAGCACCAAGTGTTTGATTTTATCGATAGCATAGTAGTTAGACTATATATATATATATATATATATATATATATATATATATATAGAGAGAGAGAGAGAGAGAGAGAGAGAGAGAGAGAGAGAGAGAGAGAGAGAGAGTTAGCTGGAATGCTATTAATAGCAAAGTCATTGGTGCTATTAAGTTTTTAACCATTGGATTAAAATATTTGTAGTTGAGATGATAATGGGCCCCTTGGATTTAATGGGTGATTGAAAAAATAGTAAAGTCTAACGGTTGAAAATAATATAAGGGGTGATCTAATGATAGAAAATTTGATAGCACTAAATGCTTGGTGCTATCGATAGCATAGTAGCCGGTCTCTCTCTCTCTCTCTCTCTCTCTCTCTCTCTCTCTATATATATATATATATATATATATATATATATAGTATAGCTATTATACTCTTATGAGTATAAACCATTTCGTACTCATAAGTTGTTTTCGATTATGGAGTTTGCAAATCGATGATCAACACCGTTAAATATGATTTACAACACTTTAAGCGTTTAGAAAATAAATTTCATAAATTTTTAAAATTATAATAAAGTCCATCAAATGAGTATAAAATGAATGATCAAAATTGAACGACCTCCTAAAAATAGAGGACCAGATTTTTCAATTTAAAATTGGAGTTAAAGATCTCTATCTAAGTAGTGAATAGAATTTTCTATCAAAAATTCAATCCATTTCGATACTTTTACACCGTTAAACTAGCAAGCATCCTATACTGGCGGTTAAAAATTATCAATTTTGAGATTTCTTGATCGAAAGATAAATGATGTCGAAAAATTATAAAATTTAATTTTTAGAAGTTTCAAATGTTCTAAATTATGTTTAACAGTATAGATCGTCGATTCAAAATCTCTATTATCAAAAATAACTTAACAAAATCGTTCGTATTTATAAGAGTATAGTAGCCAGACTATATATATATATATATATATATATATATAGTACCAAGCATTTGGTGCTATCAAGTTTTTTACCATTAGATCAATCCTTTGATCATTTTCAACCGTTAGATCATACTATTTTTCCAATTATTCATTAAACCCTAGGGGCCAGTATCATCTCAACCATATATCTTTTAATTCAAGTATCAAAAATTTAATAGCACCAATTAATGACTTTGTGCTACTAATAGCATTCCGGTCTCTCTCTCTCTCTCTCTCTCTCTCTCTCTCTCTCTCTCTCTATATATATATATATATATATATATATAATTGAGTTTCTATGCTTGTAAAAATTAAATTATTGGTGCTCGTAAATTTTTAGTCTTTGGATGAAAAGATGTGTGGTTAGGATGATAGTGGATCCCTTGGGTTAAATAAGTTGTTGGTGGAATAAAATAATCTAAGGGATGAAATTAGTCAAAAAAAAAATATAGATCTAACGGTAGAAACTTACAAACACTAATTACTTGATACTTGTATCAGCATAATAGCCTGACTATATATATATATATATATATATATATATATATATTGAGCTTCTTTGTGTTTTGTATTAAGTCATTGGTGCTTATAAGTTTTAGCCCATGAATGAAAAGATGTGTGGTTAGGATGATAGTGGACCTCTTAGGTTTAGTGGGTGATTGGTAAAATAATAAGATCTAAAGAATAAAATTAGTCAAAAAAAATAAACATAACAATAAAAAATTTAAAAGCACTAATTATTTTGATACTTTTACATCCATAATAACCCAACTATATATATATATATATATATATATATATATATATATATATATATATATATATATATATCCCCACACCCACATGCCTCTCATTCATTGCAACATAATAACTAGTAACTATCTTTTTATATTTACAAACACTTGTATATCTCCATTTAAAGTATTTATTTAATAATAAAAAATAAAAAAGTAAATTTTCTTTTTACTTCTAAACTTTTTTAAATAATATATCATTTATCATTTAGCCGAAGTCATTACAATCTAATCAACAAAAAAAAAAAAAAAAACTCTTTTCCTTGTTATATTAAATTAAAATAATAATAATAAAAAAAAACACAATAATGGAAAACTTGGCCTCGTGGCTTAAATGCTATTAATAGTATTAAACCCTCGCTATTGAGTCATTCTCAATAATTAAGCATTTGAAATCGATATCTATGCACTTATTAATAATTTCTACACCCATACCCCATTACCATCATACCCTTTTTTTTTTCTTTTTTTTTTTTTTTTTTTTTTTTTTGGGCTCTTCTATTTAAGATGGCAATGCATCCCAATAACCATTACAAGTTTTTTAGATACTGATACCCAGAAATTTATGGATCTTAACTGGAAAGAATGTAGCAAAGGAGTTCTCTAAAAAGCAATCACTTGGATCAACAATTCAGAGACTTAAAAAGGTTCAAAAAATTCTCTCCTCCACGACCCGAAAAGAAGAACAAAAGAGAGAAGCAGCATCTTCTCCAATGGAGGATTTCCACTATCAAAGAGCAAAACTCAGAAAGTGCTTCTAAATTTCCACTACAGCTCCAAAGCGTCGTGTAGTCGTCGAAAGCATTTCCAAACTAGACCTTCGAAACCTTAAATTCTCGACGCTACGAACAACTTTAGAAGATTTTAAGTCACTATAAAGCAATGGAGGAGTTGTTCAAGCTCCAAAGAACCACATAAACACTCAGCAAACCCTTTACAAAACAGAGTCAGAGACTAATAAGTTCTAAGAATAAGCATGCTACTTCCAAATGATAACTTCTTAATCCACAATGTACTTTAAGACAACATGAGAGAGAGAGAGAGAGAGAGAGAGAGAGAGAGAGAGAGAGAGAGATTAAACAAACACTGAATTGAGCAGCTGCAAAAAGATACTGATTTGCAAAGTGAAGGTCTTAGAAGAAGCATAAAAAAAAAAGATGGCATAATTAGGTGTAGATAAAGGTACTTGATTGGGTTAGATACTGATGCTCAAATATATATATATATTGGGCCATCAATATAATATAGGGATCTAAAGGAATATATTACAAATGCTTCACATGTCCACCAACATATGCACATCATTAAAAAGCAAAGAGAGAGAGAGAGAGAAGAAGAGGGAAGCATCATTTCCAGTTTAAAAAAAGCCTGATTCTAAGGGAACAAAATCACCATCATTTCTCTTCTTCTTCTTCTTCTTCTTCTCCTCCTTCTTCTTCTATTATATTCTTTGTTTTATTTTTTTTTTTTTAATTTTTTTTACCTGAATGATGGTTAACAAGGGAGCCATTGATACCCTGTGAAGACAATATGATAGCCCTCAAAAAGGTAGCTTAGAGTGTGTGGATAAAAGGTCCCCACACACAACAAAACTTGAATAAAAAAGAAGCCCATTGAGTGTAGTTTTACCAATGCAATGTTCCAGTGAGAGGAGAAAAAAAGATAAAAGCCTGCAGAGAAGCATCCCTGCACTTGAAAACTAGGCACAGAGACTAAATTCATGAGGCTTTTTGGGTTACAGTGATGACATGAATGCAACTCTGAAAACAACTTCCTACAGAAGAAGAAAACAAAAAAAAAAAAAAAAAAGGCACACTGGGATTAAATGTGCTTTGTTGATATATAGAAACATCTCTCTAGGGATATAGTACTACTCCCTTCATATGGGTACTATGTGTAGTTCAATTTCTATTGTTGATAATTTCCAGAAACCAAAAACTACAATCTAAGAGTTCATAAAATGCAAATGGTAAGAATTGGGTGCCCCGACGACCAAAATGGCATTTATTGAAGAGGTAAAGCCGGGGTTATCTAGGATTGCGGTGGTTCTAATGTTCGGATATAAATTGACTCACATTACTTAGATTAGACTTTCGACAGTTGCCACAGTAAAACAACCGAGTTTGCGGATACATTTGCAATCAAGGAAAATAGTGTCCGAACCACAGCAGTCGCAAGCATCATACCAAGCATTTACACAAATAGAATAACAAGCAGACGTACGAAGACTTGATGGCAATCTAACAGAGCTTATGTCCCTAGGAGAACTTAGCAATCTAACATAAAAGACGTAGTCCACGCGAAACGGCAAACCACAAAATAGGATAGACAAAAGATAATTTCAAGCTAAAAACACTTAAGAGGTTTCAGTTTTGATGGAGTCCCTTACAGCCACCGGATTTGCTCGCGCTTCAACTGAGGATAGCAGAGTCCGCGCTAGTTCCGGTTCTTGCTCTTCTCCACAGCCCTCGGAGCTACATATTAAGCATTAAGAGGTGTTAATTACTTGAATTATATGAATATTAGCATTTTATTGTTGGAAACAAATTCATGAGAATGACAATAATCTCTTGAAACAAGCACGTCATAGAATGTACCTACGAGAAATAATCAACATGGTTTCCTCAGCATACACGAAGGAAGATTGTCACAGGCAATTTTTTTTTAATAAAATCAGAAGCAAAATGCTAAGTGTACACCACTTGTGGGGTGTACATCCTACACTCAAGTGACCCCTTACCACACCCCCACCCATTGGATGGGTGGGGTGTATGATGTACACTTAGCATTCCTCAATTAATAAGGATGCTGAATACGAAAACTACCGTAGGTGTTTCGCAACCAAAAGATAGAAATATAGTGAAATCTTTGCTTTTTTGGATATGAAGATGGCGTTGTTAAGTGGATCTCGACGATAGTAGAAAGATTTCTATAAGATAATATAAATCAAATCCAAGAATAAGATCACAATCATACGCTACGTTATCAAGATCACAATCCCATTTGGCCTAAGTAACTGCAAAACTAATACAAAACGATCCGATTTGAAGTTCGATATATTTCTTTGCATTTTACTTTGTCTTAATTTATTTTCTATATACATCTAATAGGAATATTACCATATGTTATTTTTATAAATAGGTGATCAACTTATATGAAACACTGATCCCATTATCCCATACTGTTTATTGTCTTGCTCCAACTAGGCGAGACATGCCGCTCCCTAAGAAAGGTCAACAGGGACAAGCCTTCTCTATCTTGCGCCTTCTTTTTGTCGCCATTATCAACTTCACCTATATTTTATTCTTCTATGCTCCTAATGTTCCTCATGACTACTCAAACTTTCAATGCTCTCTTTTCAGGCTGATGGTGACATGTAGAGACTTCCTTATCCTACGTACATTGCTGAACAAAATAAACCCGGTACTAGGTTTCGAGTAGAATTAGCGATTTCAAACCATAAAGACGAAGTTGCTCTGGCCGAAGTTCATTTAAGGAATCAAAAGACTCAAGTGGGTTCGTTATATTAAGCAAAGTGGGGGGAAAAGGTTCTCCTGAGTTTGAAAATAGAAATAAAGATGAAGTTTTGGTTCATGTATCAAAATGCAGAAACAAGAAAGAAGACAAATCGGTTACTAAGTTCCTTTTGTTGACTGTTGACTTGTACTCACCAAGTCCAATTGCATCAGAACCCTTCATGATCCTCAGCCTCCGGCAAGAGTCGGTGAACATCCTGAAGTTCAAACAATTGGAAAAAACCGGTAATCAAGCATCACTTAAATGCATACTCAAATGCAAACACAATCAGATAATAAAATACACATGATCAAAGGACGGGCAAATTAACACCAACAGATAACAAGAATGAGTACAATGCCATTAATGACAGTATAACTTTCTACATTATGAAGATCAATGCGCCAAAATGAATGGGGAAAAGGAGAAAAGAGATAAAAGGGGCACGAATTATGTCACGAAAATGACATCATAACCTATTAATTTACATTTCTATTGGGTACAGACAGAAGATTCATACAAGACAGTGAATGTACTTACTCCCACGGGACATCACCCACAAGCATCCAATCGCCATCCTTGTCTTCATACGTGAGCACATATTCAGATCCATTCAGAAGATCAGTCAACCGGCTCTCATTTAAACCATCCCTTCCTTGTGTTCCATGAGACCCACACTGACCTACAAGACCACAAAAGAAAAACAAGCACAAGTAAACTCCTCATGCTCATACGTAACACAATACGAGGCTAGCTAAATCATCTTCAAACAAAGAGTTATCGGAGATAACAGCATTAAATGTGCGCAGATTTACTCTTCTTAAAGTAACTCGAATGCCTTCCGAGTAAATTCCTGAATAAATTCCTGAGGTTCATGAATAAATAAGAAGCAAAGAAACAAATTTGTGGATGAGCAAAATTATGCTTGATCGAACCACATACAGAGGGCATTATTATCCTAAAGGCAACCAAAAATAAGCTATTTTAATCCAAAAACAGGTGAACTCAACTCAAATGTAACTCAAAATTCTCACCAGATAGAAAGAAGAGAAACTAGACATTCAAATGCGCTTACTCACATTATAAATTTGCTTTTCTTTTTAAAAAATATATATATTTGCAAACTCAAAGAACCATCTTGAATCTCAACCCACACTTCCAACTTTCCGAGAAGTTTACACATCAAAATTCTCACCACACATGCAGCAAACATCAAAAATGCAGATATAATCATTCACTAGCTGCAGATTATCACAAAATTGGCATGATGAAAAGAAAAAGAAATTAAAAAAACCAAATGCAGACAAAATAAGAGCTCACCGATCGTAAATCCACTGAACATCTTCTCGAGCGCCGACGACAAATCCTTATAATTGTTGTAGGTTTTGAGATCAACCTTCCTGAGATAAGGGGCACCATCCATGCTAACCTTAACATAGAGGCATCCTAACCCTTGTTTCGCTTCCGCCTCCTCTTTGTTCTTCAGTGGATTCGTCGCCATCGTGTTCTTGCGGTAGCTCCGAATTGGTGGCCAACCCACCACTTGTGCCCTGTTAAGATTGTGAAGCTTAAATTTCCTCTCAGATCTAATTTTAAAGTTTTAGCTTGAAAAATTAATATGTACAAGAATGGAGAAAAGCTAAGGTGGATTAATCATCAGGAATTTCGGAGAATTTCGTAGAGCATAGATCACAAAATCTCCAGATTTTATGAACATGCTGTGGAGTAGCTGGAAAAGGAGAATTCATGTTTTGTTTGTTGTTTAAAAGCTAAATAAATCAAACTAAATTTAAACTATAACAAATTTAAGCACCATAAGAGAGGAAAATTCAAATTGTGAAAAAATAGTGAGAAAATTCCAGCAAAAAAGAAAAAAAGAACCACTTTGGAGTGAAAAATCAGTAAAATTTAAACATAAAAAAAAGGGGGAAATATGATAAAGATCAGGTCACAACAAATAGGAATAAAAATTTAATCTAGCTTCAGATTCAAACCATTCTACAAGTCTGATTCAAACAAGCAACATGATAAAACCTGAAAAAAAAAAAAAAAAAAAAAAAAAAAAAAAAAAGGAAAATTATTACTGGCTCCTACAAATTCCTCTCTTATTTAAGTAAAATTGAACAATAAAAATCTAAAACAAAAATCTTCTTCCTCAAACAAATATAAAAGGAAAATATTAGTTAATTTTGCATATGTCTCTCTTTTTTAAGGAAATTAACAACAAAATCTTCAGTTCTCTTCAATACTTTCCTCAAAAGAAAAAAAAAAAAAAAAATTTCTTTTCTCAAACAAAAATAAATGTGAAATAGCAGTGAATTCTACGAATTTCTCTCTAACAAAAATCAGCAACAGTTCTCTTCATTACTTTTTTTTTAAAAAAAAAAATGGAAAAACAAAACCCCCTAATTATTACAAACTAAACCTTCTCTCCACCAACCCAAAAAAAAAAAAAAAAAAAAAAAAAAATCAGAAAAATTGCAGCATCTGAAGTTAAAAACCCTAGAAAGAGATAAGGGTAGAGAGAGAGAGAGAGAGAGAGAGAGAGAGAGAGAGATCCACACAGGATCTCCTCACGAAGCACCACCAACACTTACTTAGCAGCAGGGGCGAGGCCGCGGTCGCCCCCGGCGCCGCCCTGGGGCGGCGCCTGGGCCTTTTTCTCCGGCGCCGGCGCCTTCGCAGGCGCCGCCGGCGCCGCTGCCGCGGCGAAACCCCGCTTCGCGCCGGAGACGAAGCCCTTGGGTAGCAGCTCGAGCGTGAGCCCCACCCCCACCTCCTTCCGCTCCGGCGACTTCGACCCGGGGAGCCCCAGCCTCAGCTCCGTCTCCCTCACGCTCATCGCCGCCGCTGCCGCCGCCACCGCCGCCGCCGCCGCCGCCGCGCGACCCTCCCCTCCGGCGACGGCGGCGCCGCTTCCGGGCCCCGCCGCCGAGGAGGCCTCTGAGAGGCCTATGTAATCGTGCTCCAGAGGAGGCGACATCAACACCTTCACCACCACCACCCACCACGACCTCTCCCTCTTCTTCTTCTTCTTCCTCTTCTCTTCTCTCTCTCTCTCTCTCTCTCTCTCTCTCCCTTCCTCTACACAACACCACTACTACAAATAAGTTAATGAACGAGAGCGAGTGAGTATCTGAGGAGAAGAGAATAAAAGATAAGTTGAGGGGCGTTAGAGAAAAAAAATAAACATAATATAAAATAAAAAGAGAGAGAGCTCTTGTGTGTGGGAGGAGGGGTTTTGATGAAGAGAAGCTTCTTGTAATAGTGTTTTTTTTTTTTTTTTTTTTTTTTTTTCTTTGCTTTTATTTATTTATTTATTTATTTAATTTTTGGGTTTAGTGGTTGTTAGTGTTCACTTTATGATGTAGTAGAAGTAATGAGTGTGTTTCATTAATGAGAGCTACATGGCTTTAATTTTTTTTTTTTTTTTTTTTTCTGAGTTGTGGTGAAATTAAATAGTTATTATTTATTTATTTATTTATTTATTTATTTTAGGGGTAATCATCAATCATCTCTTCTGTTGTGGAAGGATGGAGAATGAATGGGACTGATTTGAGTGGAGTGGGAGGACTAATTTGCAATAAATCAATAAATAGAGAAAAAAAATAAAAATTGAACGTATATATTTTATATTTAATTTATTTTGAAATAAAATAAATTTTATTAATTATTATGAAATAATCAGTAAAAAAAAATTTTATTTCAGAATAAATAAAATACATGTTGTACATCCGAAATCAAATATACGATCAGTATTACTAAAAAAAAAAAATATATATATATATATATTATATATATATATATATATATATATATATATATATATAACTATTTTTATTTTTTTCATTAATATATTTTGTAGTTCTACATATAAATTTTTTTTGAATAAATAAAGTCAATACGAGACGATTATTAAACCGGCTGATGATTCAGTACACAAACAATTAAAAATTAAAATCTTTATCATAATCTTATAAATATTTGATTAAAATTATAATTTAAATACGTATTTAAAGTAACAAAATATATTTTTAACACTATTATTTTAAATTAAATATAAATATATATTTCACTTATTATTTTAAATTTTAACGCTGAGTTTAAATTTTTTAAATTTGATCCATTTTTTTTTTTACAGTGTAAAATAATTTTCACATGACATGAACAAAATCAAATAAATTTTAAACTTTAACAAACCACTTGATTTATAATGTTCGGATCGTGTTATCGGGTTTATAACGGGTCCATTTACTATATCTTATCTTTAAAAAGCATAGGAATTTTACCAATTATTTATTTATATTGTTGGGACAAAGTGAAGGGGCCTTATTTAAAAATTACTTTTTTTGCAAGGGGCAGAAAGTGATATTTTTTTTTTTTCTGCTTTTCGGGGAAGCCCTACCGACAAAGGACTGACTTCCCGGCAATGCCTCAGATAAGATTTGCATAATTAATTAAATATTTTATTTGATTATTAAATTTTTAATTAAAAATATATATAATGAGATTATTTTCCTATGAAGGGGTTGGGACTAACGTGCGCAGCTTCGCATCATATTTTATATGAGTATCAAAAATATGTGTAGTAATTAATAGTGAAGTTAATTTTTTTTTACAGTAAATTTTTAAAATTATAAATTTAAATTAATCAGAATTTTTGAATTATATGAGATTGAATTAATCATATTTATAAAATTATGCACTCGATACTGTAATAAGCGTCGACGTTTATAATTTATAAAAAAATTATACATCTGATCGATCTAGTACTTACATAATAAAAAAAATTAACTAAGCATTATAAAATATTGGATAGATAAAAAATATGAATAAATATTTTTAAAAATCTAGTATATTTTACTTTTTTTTTTAGTTAAAAGTTTAAAATAATATAAATTATCTCTCGGATAAAATATATTATTCTAATAAATTATAGAAGATATATATGTATAGGACCTTTTAATAAGTAAATTTTTTTTTTTTTTTTGGATTTTTTTTTTTTGCCTCTGCTCACATAAGAAAAAATTCATTCCAAATATTTTATTTAAGGTTGGTTGGAATTTTGTTAAATTTGTTGTGGAATTTTAGTTGGATTATAATTAATATTTAAATCAGTTAAAAATAAATTAATTAAAATTTAAATATTAATTAAAATAAAATTTTAATTGGATTAGTAGTTAGTAATTTTTTATGTAAGTTATAAATATACTAACTACAATAAAATTAGGTTATAGAGACATATGTTTGTGATATTTTTGTATAAGTGTTTATCTATATTCCTTCTATATCCAAAATTAGATTATAGGGATATATTTTTTGGACACATTATAAAAATATGTCGCTATACACCCTAGCGACTGCACATATTGCAACACTTACAATAAGTATCGCTATTTTTGCCAGCGACACTTTTTTTAGATTTTAGAAATACTTAAAAATATCGCTATAGTATAATTTTGTTGTAGTGAATATAGATAATTATGGAAAACGAAAGAAGAACGAGAGATTCAAAATAAGGGCTCCGGTTGAAACTATTTTAGTAATTTTTTATTTGGTTAGTGAATTTTATTTTACTTGTACATTTTATTTGATTTTTTTTCTCTTAATTTTATAATTATGTCAGTTTTTGTCAATGAATTTATAATAAAAATTTAATTTAAAACTTCTATTTTAAAATCTAATAATCGGTACCGAAACGAATATCAGATAAACAACATGCGGTATCAGAATGATCGAGTTGTGAATTCATAAAATTTAATATTATAACGAGTACCAGATTTTCAACAATAATAACTTATTTCAATATCCAAATGAGCAATGCTATTTATACACTCCCAAAAAAAATGTATGATGTACAACCCACCAATCTAAAGATGGGATGTCCTCTACTGATCATTTTGAAATGATCAGTGAAATTCACCCACTCCTGAATAGGTGAAATATGAGATGTATATCTCTTTTAGGGTGTACAAAAAGTATTTTTCTATCAAAGTAAAACTTAATTTAATGAATGTTTCTAATTAACTATAATTAAGAGGTATTGAAAAGTTTTGCATGGAAAACAAGTCTCCTGTGCATCATGTATTTCATGTTGATTATATCACACCAATTAAACACACAAATGGTTTCATATATTACCTAAAATATCTTTTATACCTTTGATTCAGTCTCAATTGGTATTTTTTGAAATATTGGTGACATGAAATAGATAAGTGGGAGAGAGAGAGAGAGAGAGAGAGAGAGATAGAGGATATATTCTCCTTATAGTCGAGAACACTATTATTTATAAATTATTAATATACCTGATATATTTTAATATTATTTATAATATTATTTATATATGTGTTGGGGCTGAATCGAAGTCGGATCGCCGACTGTGTCCGATCGTCAATTGCTCTTGAGTTCGACCTTCGGAATGCCTCTTGAGATCAAGCGATCGGTTTGAAAATGAATCGACTCAACAAAGTTCTTCTTAATATCAAACACTCTTATTATAATTGAAGAAAGTTAGATCGGCTTGAAGAATTGTACCGTTTTATATTTTATAAGAATGAAACGGATTACAAAGTTAATCTAGTTGTAGAAAAATTATAAAATTATATTAGGAAAGCTCTAAAATTATATAAATAAAAATTATATATAATAAAATTGCAGAAAAAAAAAATAACAGGATTGCTCCTGAAGGACTTTTCTTTCAAAGAAGAATCCGCCAATTTATACTGATGTGGATTTCTCCTAAAATTATTCGTTATTTAAAAAAATGACGAATAACTCAGGTCACATCACAAATTTATTTGCACATCTATTGTTGCACATTTGGATCAAAGTCATGTTGGCCATGAGATCTGTTTTTCGTGATTTCAGTCGTTTTTCGTCAAAACCTCGCTCCACAATTTTTGTTGTTTTTCATCCAAACTTCGCTCAATTTGCGGTGGTACTTTTTCGGCTCCCGACGTATCTTGTATTGCTTTTGATTCGTCCGTATCAGTTGACTAAATTGATCGATCTCTTCACCACGTGTCATCTTTTAATTCGTTTGAGTCCGCTGACCATATTAACCGATTTTTTTATCACGTGGCAACTTTTTCGCCTCAACAATATGATATTGATTAGTTTAATCAACAAAAATATATAAGGATAACCAGAAAAAAATATTAGATTTATTTTTATTTTTTTAAAAAAATAAAGCATCTTTCAAAAGCTCTTACCGAATAAAAAAATATACACTGTCCACTTAAAAAAATTTATAATAATTTACGTGCATGAATTTAATACAAATTTAGAAATATATATATATATATATATATATATATATATATATATATATAAAGATCTCCCAAATTTAATCATTTTTGAAAACAGACCTTTAAACTTTTGATTTGGCAATTAGATCCCCTAAAACTTTTAAATAGTTAAATCCTGTTTTTTAGTTCTAACACATGAACTAAATTAGAAAGATTCGTCATTTTATTTATTTCTAATACTTAATTATTATAACGGGAAGAAAAAATTTTAAATATTTTTTTATATTTTAAAATTTTACATAATAACATGCAAGACACATGATCAAACGGCTATTCAATCGATACCTTCGATTGATCCAATTAAGGACCTATTTAATTATTTGATAAAACTTTAGTGATGTAATTAACAAAATTAAAAGTTTACGGGTCTAGTTGCAAAAGTACTATTGTACTTAGGTAATTATGTTTGGATGTTAATGAGTAATTTAAAAATAATTTATTCTGTACAAAGAAAATTTTATTAATTTTTTTTAAATATCACAGGAATTTAAGTTTTGCTTTTTTAAAAATATTAACAATATTCATAATTTTAAAACTAATATATTTTACTGAGTTAATAAATTTTATTTTTTTAAAAATAACTTAAAGTCCTGAGTATATATTTTTTATCTACTAAATATTATATAATTAATAATTAAATCGAAAGAACATATATTTTTTTTCTCCAAAAATAAATAAGCATAGAATTACTCTAGTATAAAATAAAATATTATTATTATTATTATTATTATTATTATATATATATATATATAGTCCGGCTGGAATACTATCGATAACATCGAGTAATTAGTGCTATCAAATTTTCAGTTTTTGGATTAAAAGATTTGTAGTTGGAATTATAGTGGTTCCCTGAAATTTTTATTATTCAACCAACCACCCACTAAATCCTAAGGTTGTGTTTGGTATTGGGTATAAGAGGGGATAAAGGGGTTATTCCCCTTTATTCCCCCCCTATACGTAAATATGATTTTGGATGGGGGAACAACTACAGCAGCTGTTCCCCCCTCATACCAAGTTATCCGGTATAAGGGTGGAATAGCTGTTCCATCTGTTACTTATTTATTTATTTTTTTTAATTAAAAAATTTTAAATTATAAAATATTTAAATTTATAAAATTTAATTTTTTTTATTTTATAAATTTTAATTCACTCTATTTTTTTTATTCCTCTTTAATTTACCAAACACAATTTTTTTTTATTTCCAGTACAACTCCTATACTGAACCAAATACAAAATTACTTTAATTTCTGCTTGTATCTGAACTTATACCTATCCCAGGAATAACCAATTTTTTCTTATACCCTAACCAAACGCAACCTACGGGACCACTATAATCATAACCGTGCATTCATTCATTCAAGTGCCAAAAATTTATGAACACGAAAAATTTATACTCATAAAAATATAATAATCGAATTATATATATATATATATATATATATATATATATATATATATATATATATATATATATATATATATATATTATATAGAGTTTATATATATTTTTAAAAATACAAGCTCATCCATACTTGTAAATTTTTTACCATAGATTTTGTATTAGGATTTGTGTTATTGTAAAGGCATTAAAGGAGAGAGAGAAAAAAAAAGAAGGTATAATTGTACAAATCTCAATACAAATTTGTTGATAAGAAATTCACAAGTATGAATAGAATTGTACTTTTAAAAGTATATAAGCTCTATAATTGTGAATTTTTTATCATAGAATTTGTATTGGGATCTATATTATTGTAAAAGCATTTAAGCAGAGAGAAAAAGAAAGAATAATTATACAAATTCGAGTACAAATTTTATAGTAAAAAATTTACCAGTATGAATAAAATTATACTTTTGAAAGTATATAGAGTAGAGCTTATATGTTTTCAAAAGTACAAGCTCATCTATAGGTGTGAATTTTTTACCATAAAATTTATATTGGACTCCGTATTATTATAAAAATATTTAAGGAGAGAGTGAAAGAAAGTACAATTGGACAAATTTCAATACAAATTATATATATATATATATATATATATATATATATATATATATATATATATATATAGTTTATATACTTTTAAAATCATAAGCCTAAATATGTTTGTGAATTTTTTACCATTGAATTTGCATTAAGATTTGTGCTATTGTAAAGTCAACTAATTAAAGAGAGAGAAAGAAAAAATAAATAGCACAAATTTCAATGCAAATCTAATGATAAAAAATTCACAAGCATATTTGAGCTTATATTTTTGAAAATATATAAATCATACTCTCTCTCTCTTCATATATATATATATATATATATATATATATATATATATATATATATATATATATATATATATATATATATATATATATAAAGATATCGATAGCACCAAGCAATTTGTGCTATCAAATTTCCAATCCTTAAATGAAAAGATGTGCGATTTGAATTATAATGGTCATCTAAAATTTATACTATTCAACCAACCACCTAATAAATCCTATGGGACCATTATCATTATAACAGTACATTTTTTAATCTAATGGCTAAAAAATCATTGGTGCTATATATCGATAGTATTCCAGCCTATATATATATATATATATATATATATATATATATATATATATATATATATATATATATATATATATATAGACTGGTATACTATTATTAGTACCAAGTCATTTGTGCTATTAAGTTTTTAACCGTTGAATTAAAAGATATGTGATTGAGATGATAGTGGTCCCCTTAGGTTTAACGGGTGGTTGGAAAATAATAAAATTTAACAGATAAAAATAATTAAAATGGTTGATCTAAAAGTAGAAAACTTGATAGCACCAAATAATTGGTACTATCGATAGTATAGTAGCCGGACTATATATATATATATATATATATATATATATATATATATATATATATATAATAATTAAAAGGGTAATAAATTGAATGCATGCGCATGCATTGACTCGTGAGGGATAGACATGGATGTTAATAATTTATGTGTTCAGAGTTTGAATTGATCATGCATGCATGCAGTAAGTAAATCAAGTAGGTAGAGGTGGTAGCAGCAGCAGTACTTTTGCCATAAGTCGCAACGCAGGGCTCGACAAGTGAACTGCGTTTGATTGAACTTGCCTTTTTCATTTAATACTTAATCTCCTTCATGAATGCTTGGGACTTGCTGTGTGTTGAATTCATTTATTATATATTGTCTCACTTTCAGAATAATAAAATAATTAACTGGTGAAAATTATTGGAAACTTATAATTTTAATCTCAACTATCAAATATTTTTAATCTTTAATTTTATTGGACATTCAAAAATTTTAATTTATTTATATTAAATATAAAGTATAAAAAATAATATTTTCTATCTGTTTAATTTTTTTTAAAAAAAAATAATTATTTTATATAATTTAACATAATATCATATTAAAAAATTCTAAGTTCGAGTCACGCCAGGTTATGAACTAATCAAAAATTTTCGAATCCAAACATGAAGGGAAGTGGTTAAATATGAAATATAAATAATTTATTTTTTGCTAAAAAATAACGCTTATTTTATATAAGTTTTAATTAACAGATTGATTTGAATTAGTCGATGACACTTTAATTTTAAAATTTTAGCTAATTTTTTACTTTTAAGAAATTCATATACAGTTAGGAAAACTATATGAAGTATATTATCTAAATTTGTAACTAAAGATTAATGATACATATAGTATCGTTAACTGATTCAAATAAAACTAATTAATATAATCAAAATTTTTAAAAATTAAATAATCGATTCAAGATTATTCATTATTCAAAGAAATTCTATATGTTTTCACTTAATTAATTTAAACTGCTCACATTTGGATTACATTCGTAAACATTACGGAACATCGCTTAATTTGGTAGGTGTATATATATATATACACACAAAAAAACATAGTTCTTAATAGATAGAGAGAGTGATCGATCATTTGTCTACGAAGACAAAGTTAAATCTATCTTATTCACGAAACTAAATGCATGAAAATGACTCGGAGTTGCGAATGTATTTAGTTTGCATTTTAGTTCATTTAATTAGTCACATTGTTTATATATATATATATATATATATATATATATATATATACAAAGTATTACATATCAAGTAAATGAAAAAGATGCGTCCAACAATTAATATATGCATCAAAATATTATTGCTTGTCCATTTTAATATATGTAGTAATTAATAGATGAAAAATATATATTGTAAACTGTTTACAAATTAAGGTGTACTATATATACTGGTATTTGAAATCTCTTTTTTTTTTTTTTATTTAATATAAATTATATGGTATGAAGATTATATATACTTTCAAAAATATAGTAGCCTAATTTTATATATATGTGCACGCGTGCGCACGCACACTCTATATATATATATATATATATATAGAGAGAGAGAGAGAGAGAGAGAGAGAGAGAGAGAGAGAGAGAGAGAGAGAGAGAGAGAGAGGCTATTATATTATTAATAGTATCAACTTATTGGTGCTATCAAGTTTTATATTCTTAGATCAACCCGTTTAATCATTTTCATCCGTTAGATTTTACTATTTTCCCAACTACCTATTAAACCTAAAGAGTTTACTATCATCTCAACCACACATCTTTTAATTTAAAGGTTAAAAACTTAATAGCACCAATAACTTGGTACTATTAATAGTATTCCAGCCTAGCGCGCGCTCTCTCTCTCTCTATATATATATAGAGAGAGAGAGAGAGAGAGAGAGAGAGAGAGAAAGAGAGACAAAGTTCGGTTACTATGTTATCGATAGTACCAAATATTTATTACCACCAAAATTTCCACTATTAAATTTATTCCTTTGATCATTTTCACCACTTAGATCATACTGCTTTTCCAATCATCCACTAAACCTTAAGACCCGCTGTCATCCTAAACACACAGTCCTTCATCTAAGGATCAAAAATTTAATATTATCAATGACTTGATATTATTAATAGTATAGTAGCGTATGCGTAGTTCTTTTGAATCTAGCTACTATACTATCGATAGCACTAAACACTTGGTGCTATTTTTTAATTTCAAAATATTCATCCGTATAAATATATAGAACTTATATGTACTATGAAAGGTTTTGATTGGATTATTCAATTTTTAAATTTATTTGATTTAAATTAGCAAATAATATTTTGACTTCATAATTTAAACTAATTATTTACTTTAACAAATATATAGTTACGAAAATTGCATAAAATATGCTAATTAAATTTATTAAAATAAACGATGAAACATTTAAATTTTGAAGTTATAACATTGTTAACTGACTCAAATTAAATAAATTAAAAAATTAGATAATAAAATTAAAATTTTAATAAGCTTGGTCTAATAAATTATATATATATTTTATCAAAATAAAATATGTGTGCAAAATATTAACAATAATATTTTAATTCTAGCAATATATATATATATATATAATTTTTTAAAATTCTTAAACCAACAAAATTTAACAAAGTTTTTTTTTTTTTTTTTAGCGCACGCACACAAACACACGCCCACGCGTGTGTCACCTGCCATTAAAATATTCCCAACGAACTCCGACCACCAAATCGCCCAGATCTTGCCACGTCAGCATCTCATCCTTTTCCCAATCATGCTTTAATTAAAATAATAATAATAAAATATAATAATAATAATAATAATAATAATAATAATAATAATAATAAAGTATCTGTTTCCTGCACCCGGTGTATGAATATCTCGTACAATCAAATTTTAATTTAGGCTAAAATATAGAAAATTATCCTGTATATAAATATTATATGTTTTTTTTTATTTTTTTTTCTTTTTTTTGACTTTCAAAAATTTATATATTTTTTTTAAAAAAAAATTAAAAATAATTTCAAGAGATAACATCCTTAATGTAGATAATGAAAATATCAAATTAGTCTTATATATTTTAGAAAAAAAAATAAATTTTAATAAATTTTTATTATTTTAAAAATATATTTTTTTATAGATTATAAAAAAAAAAAAAAAAAATAGAATAGCGACAAAATTTTAAAGCAGGGGCTTAAATGCATTACTTAAATTTTTGAGAGAATAAAATATAAATTTTTTAAAGTTAGAAAAAGAAAAAAAAAAACATAAATTTACAAGAGAATTTTTTCCTTATTTTATCCTTTAATTTATATTTTTTGTTATATTTATTTGTCACGAGTTCAATAAAATTCGTAGTTACACTTTTAATTTTAATGGAATTATTTGACATCTATTACATCTTTATTTTTTTTTTTAATTATTTGATATTTGCATAATAAATTTTTAAAATTTATAATTCTTTAACTCATGAGTTTAGATTTTATAGAATATATAAAATATAAAAGCTATTTGGATAATTGTATAATATAGTGTACAGTCGATACATTTCAGCACTCTTGTTTAATCAAAATAACTGAAATACTCTGCGAACTATTTAAATTTTTCTAAATTTTAAATATTCAGAAAAATTTTGTTGACGTTTAAAAAGTAACATTTACATTTACATAGGAATATTTAGATACCATTCTTAGAGTATCAACATATAATAAAAATACTAAATTGTATATGTGATAGTATATTATTTATTACCTCTATAATAAAATTCTAAACTACCCAAATATATTCTAATACTACGGTCAAATTATTCAAAACGACTCAAAATAAATTAAAAAAAAAAATATAACTTCAATTTGCCTCTAGTATAATATATTTCGTAGTTCAAAATATAGCACTTAACTATTTTGTTGATTAGCGTGTATTTATTTTGTTATTCCGTGGTTTAAAAGATTACGCTTAACTGTTCATATTTTTATTTTTATTATTATGTAGAGATTTATTGTTAAATAAAATTTAACAATAAAGATCCGAAACTAAGTACAGCAGTAGTAGTAGTAGGAGCAGGATGAGTAGGATTCAAATTTGCGCGGCGGTAGTTGGATGAGTAGGATTCAAATTTGCATGACGGTAGCAACGGAAGGACTCGCTCTTGCGGCGGCCAGCACCGACTGGCACGTTGAGGAGGGCTTGCTCTTGCGGCGGCCAGTACCGACTGGCACGTTGCGGAGCGACCCGCCAGCGGTCCAATATCGCTGGCAGTCCTTGCAGAAGTGGCGCGGCTGGTTGACATTGTAGTTGTTGAAGTAGCAGAATTTTGTGTCTAGACTGCGTCTTGTCAGGCTTTGTCGCTACCGCCGCCTCTTTCTGATCACCACCGTTCGGTTTTTTCTGTTTTCGTTTTCCGTCTCGTCCTCCACTTCTTTCGCATCGGAGTTTGTGCTGTTTTCGAATTTTGCAGGACAAGGAGTTTCGATTTCGGAGGCAATTTTTTCAACGCACTATAGCTATAAATAATTTGTATTAAAATTCATATTAAAAAAATTCAAACCTTTTTTATTTCCTTTTCTTTTAATTTTTAGGATCACTGTTGATGCTGCAACTAATTAATTAAGATCATGATATCTATTGAAAATCAACATAAAAATAAAATAAAAATGTTTCTACTAAAAGTAAAATAAAAAAAAAAAAAAGGAAAAAAGAAAAAGATGATGAAAATAAGAACACTTTTTATAAGGTATGAGATAGCACAGTAATTATTGACTAGAACACATCTTAAATTGTACTTTTGCTAATGCCTTGAATATTATAAAAATATAAAATTAGGTAATAGCAACAAATAGTGGAAATAAAACTAATTCTAATTGATAATCCAAAATTAACATGATTATTTCATAAATAAATACCATTTATCATTTTTTTGAGTAAAAAACAAAATATCATTTCTTAAAACAATCTTAAGATAATTTATTAATTTTTCTACGCAACCAAAAATTAATTTATAGAAAATTCACTAAACCAGCTCGTGTTCGACTCGTATCACAAGTACGAATTTTCCACACAATATATATGAATAATATTGAATTTTTGAAAGAATAAATATAAAAAATTAAAATTTGTAGGGATATATTTGTTGTTTGATATATTTTTGAGAATCTATATGTAATTAACACATAATAAAATAAGAAGAGTGGTGTATAGGTGTATGCATGCACCTGGTGCAGGGAACAATATCGCGTGAGGGTACATCTTCTGCATCTACGAAGGACGAGTGGAGCAACCATACGGACGGCCTTGATTCGTCCGCATCACGCGTTCCCGGTGGGTAGGAGACAAATACACGACCTTTTTACACTTTTACCCCCAAAACGAGGTAAATGTTTCACAAGGGGTAAAAAAATAAATAATAAAATTAATAATTTTGCTTATATATCCTTTATTATTATTAAATTTTTCTCAATTTATTATATTTTTCAAAATACCTTTTTAAATTCTAAATTTCATTAGTGAATTAGGACATTTTTGTCGACTAATTATATATTATTTCTTAACAAAAAAAAAAAGTATGAAACAAATCCCTCACCAACTTGTTATTTTGAAATATATATATATATTTTATCCATTTTAAATTATATTAATTTTAACACAATGATTATATTTAAATTAAATAGAAAACTTTAATTTCAAAAAAATTAAAATTGAAAAAAAAAATCATAAAAAATAATTAGCTAAGAGGGCTATGTCGCAAATAGTTGAAAAGTACCTGCACATTTTGACTTACGAATAGTCCCTGAAAATTTTTGGATATTATGGCCAAATCCCTGCATAATTTACTTAAATATTTTAATTTTCAAATTATTATTATTATTATTATTATATTATTATATATATATATATATATATATATATATATATATATATATATATATATAATCTTTTTATTTTTTTTATGTATATCTTATTTACTTTAGTTTCTTTCAAAAAAAAAAAAAAAAAAAAAAAAAAAAAAAAAAAAAGTATGAAAACCTTTCATTATTATAATAACTAGAAGGAAAAAAAAAAAAAAAAATCGCGCTTTAATATTATGCAAAATTATGCGTAAAAATATACAATCAAAACGATTGTTCAATTAGTGCTAAATTTGAGCCTATGTATTTGGGGAGGAATCAAATAGGATTAAAAAGTTATTTTCATTCAAAATATAAATGCTGAGAAAGAAAATTTATTTTAATAGTTACAAAACTATAATATATTTTAAAAATAAAAATTACAGATATATTTATGTGACATTTTAAAATTATATATTTACGGCAAATAAATATTTTTATTCTTTTTATGTGAAAGTATGAAATAAAATAAGTATTGGTCACGATGTAATTCACTACAATAAAATTATAATATATCATATTTTTAATTGTTTTTAAAATTTTAAAAAAATATTGCTGGTAAAAATATCGATATTTATTATTAGTGTCGCTATATGTGCAGTCGCTATGGTGTGTAACGATATATTATTGTAATGTGTCTCAAAAATGTGTTTCTATAACCTAATTTTGGATATATATTAAATATAAATAGAACACTTACACAAAGTGTTACAAAAATATGTACTTATAATTTAATTTTGTTGTAGTGATAAACATGATAGGTTCTGAGACCGGAGAGATTCCAAACTTTCTGATTTATTTATTTTACGAGTCAAGACGAATTTGAAATAAATTAATTTTATTTTTATTTTTAGCCTCCACTCCAAGCACACGACGAGACATGATAGGACGAGACTAAAGCGAATTTTTAACGAATTTTGGTCGAACCATAACGGGCAAAGAGATTTGAAATTTTACACCTCTCACTCTGCTTCCACTTCTTATCGAATAAGAATGATTCGAAACAATTTATATTTTTTTCTCTACTTCTGACTGTCACTAACTGAAGTATTTCGAACGGATTAATTTTTATCTGATTATTTATTTTAATTTATTATTTTGATAAAGACAAATTGAAACATAATCAAATTTTGGATGGATAAGAAAAAAAAAAAAAAAAAAAATCATCTCTCACTCGCTATTTTTATAATTGAAAACAAATTATTATTAATATTTTTACTTTTGACTTTGACTTATTACTGCATTCGGATATGGAGAGAAGCTCCACCATGTTGGGATCCATTTTTGGGATGAAGGTGACAACTAATTACATTTCACCTATTTTTTTACCTGTCCCCATCCACCGGATACAGCCGGTGACCCCGGCGTTCGTGTTCCCGCTAGTTCCACCGGCACGTGCCGGTCGTCACCCTCGACATCGACCGCGACCGTTAACCCTTTTGTTTCAAAACGTACATAAACAAATAATTAAATGCAACAATATTGCATGTCATATATATATATATATAAAGAATATTGTTATTATTACATTATATATATATATATATATATATATATGTATATATATATATATATATATATATATTATTTTTTATTAATTATTTTAAAATAACTAGCCAAATTTAAAAATATAATAAATTTGGCTAGTTATTTTAAAATAATTAATAAAAAATATAATATATATATATATATATATATATATATATATATTATTTTTTATTAATTATTTTAAAATAACTAGCCAAATTTATTATATTTTTAAATTTGGCTAGTTATTTTAAAATAATTAATAAAAAATAATATATATATATATATATATATATATATATATATATATATATATATATATATATATATATATATATATATAGTAGAGCTTATATAATTTTTAAAGTATAAGCCCAATTATATTTGTAAATTTTTTATTATTGAATTTGTATCGAGATTTGTGTTATTTAAAGTCAACTAAATAGAGAAAAACAAAAAATATAATAACACAAATCTCAATACAAATTTAATGATAAAAATTTTAAAAGTATAGTTGAACTTGTGCTTTTAAAAATATATAAGCCTACTATATATAGAAAGAGAGAGAGAGAGAGAGAGAGAGAGAGTAGAACTTGTGTACTTTTAGAAGTACGGGGCCTTATGTACTTTCAAGTTATTTTTAATGTTGAGACTTTCGAATGAACGATCGGTTTCGTTAAATTTGATCTAAAATATTTGAAGTATCTAGAAACTAAATTTTGCGATTTTTCAATATCATTTACCTAGTAATCGAAAGGATTCAAAATCAACAGTTGAAAACAAAAATCTCACAAAATATGATGATATAATATTAAAATTTTAGATCAAAAATATTCATCTTGTTCTATATAGTATAAAAAATTTTCTATCAAATTTTTAAGTGATTTAGATATTTCTACACCGTTAAACATGCAAACAGCTCATCACAACTATTACAATTATTTGATTTTGAGCCATTTTGATCACTAGGCAAATGATATCGAAAATTAGTGAAATTTAATTTCTAAACCTTTTAAATACTTTATATCAAGTTTAACGGAGCCGATCATTCATTCGGGAGTCCCAACATCAAAAATAATTTAGGACCACGAGGGCCTCCGTACTTTTAAAAGCACACAAATCTCTAGAGAGAGAGAGAGAGAGTTGAGCTCCTATACTTTTAAAAGTACCCAGTCATTAGTGCTTATAGGTTTTTAGCTCTCGGATGAAAAGATATGTGGTTAGGATGATAGTGGGCCTCTTGGGTTAAGTGAGTGGTTGGTGAAATAGAATGATTTAAGAGATAAAATTAGTCAAAATGATAGATCTAACAGTAGAAAACTTACAAATACCAATTACTTGGTGCTTGTACAAATATATTAACCGGACTCTGTGTGTTTGTGTGTGTGTGTGTGTGTATATATATATATATATATATATATATATATATATATATATATATATATATATATATATATATATATATATAAGTTTAGGGAGACCAAAAATACATTATGCAAAATATATTAATCTTTTAAAATATATATATATATATATATATATATATATATATATATATATATATATAATAATTATATATAAATAATTTTTTGTTCATTAGCTTTTGAGTATTTAATAATTTTTTTTTAAAAAAAAGAATAGAGTATAGTTGTCTTTAATATTAAAATAATAATAATTTAGAAATTTATAAAAAATTATATCAAAAAATTAAATATTAAAATTTAATATAATTTACAAATTAAGTATCACAATATATTAAAAAATTAATTATTAATATTTAATATAATTTACAAATTAAGTATTATTGAAGTCAATTAATTTATATTTTGTAGCCCACAAGATAATATTATTTTTAAAATTAAATTATATTAGCTCCTAAAATTTATATTATTTTAATTTTTGTAATAACTTATTAATAAATTTTTATATAATTTTAAAAATATTGTCATGTACACTCTGGAACTCTATATATATAGAGAGAGATATAAATATTCCACACACACACAACACACGCGCGAAGGAGTGGAGTAGTGTACGATCTATTAATAAAGGAGAGCGCGAGACACGGCGCACGTGCGGGACACGTGCGATAAGGATTGCGAATTACACGCCCTCCTTGTCGAACGGCGAAACGGACCCGTGCGCACGTTCCTTGCTACGTGGCGCCGATCTATTGGCCTCATCTGTGGGGACCACAGTTGACGGGTACAGGTATCGCGGTGGGTCCCGCTACGGAGTCGGCCCCCACCGCGCGTAGTGAGTGCGAGAATCTGATGTGATTGTAGGTGGGCCCTACTTTTTTTTTTTTTTTTTTTTTTTTTTTACGACTCATTATTTTTTAAATAAAAATATAAAGTTCTGTTACAGTGCGATTATAGGATTATGCATTTGTACATGCTTTTATTAAAATTTTCGTCGTTAAATTTTTTTTTAAAATTTTTTATTTTTAATTTTTAATTTTTTAATTTTTTAATTTTTTTTTTATGATGTATCCGTCTAGGATCGAAAACCTAATAGACTTGATACTACTAGTATAACAAATTAGTTCTAAAAATATATAAAAATTTATTTATACTATAAATTATTTTAATCCATTTGAATTGATTTAGTTGACTATACATTTATTTTAAAATTTAAATAATTATTTATTTTAATAAATTTATATTTATAAAAATTATATAAAATATGTTAATTAGTTGGTGGAGAGAAGTGTTGAGTTGTTGGCGACATATCGATAAATATTTTATGTTTTTTTTTTATAAATATGTGGCTGTAAATATATATATTTTGAAGATTTTCTATAAAAATAAATTACGTATTCAAATTTTAAAATCAAAAAATAGTTGACGAACTCAAATCAAATAAAATTAAAAGATTAAATAGTAAAATTAAAATTTTAAAACTTTGAATAATCAATTTTTTTTTGAGGTGATTGAATAATCAAATTAAAATGACTCATAATTTAGATTAAATTCTATACATTTTTTATCTTTTGTGAATTACTAAAAATTATACAAAATTTGTACATTATTCTTACAGTTATATATTTTGTCATTTAAATTTAGAATTCATAAAGGAAAAAAAATTTAAAATATATTTAATATTTTTACTAGTTTAAAATATAAAACGATACATTTAGTCTCCAATATATATATATATATATATATATATTTCTATTTCATTTTGTGAGCAAATTGTGCACCGTCCATCACATAAATTGGCACCAATCTCAAAGCAAATGAACGATGAATATGATTGTTCCAGTAGTAACGTGTCATTTGCTAGAGGAATTATCGCATGGACTTGGTCTACGTGTTACATGTAAATCCAATAAAATTTAAATATTACATATTTAGTTTTATGGACTTTAATATATATATTTTTAATTAATTTTAATATTTAGATTATACTATTTTACTAATCATCCACTAAATTTAAGGTATCTACTATCATCCTAATCACATAATTTTTTATAAAAATTAAAAATTCACAAGCACCAATAACTTGTTATTTTTAAAAGCATAGAAACTCAATATATATATATATATATATATATATATATATATATATATATATATATATATAATCGAATAGAAAATGACAGACGAAATCTAAAAAAATAAAAAAATATACTACTAATAATTATGTACAGAAACTAAACTTTACATTTTTTTTTTATTTTTTTATTTATTAAATATTTATACATTATTTCATATTTTTTTCTATGTTTTCAGATAATCTCAAACTATAAAAAAATTCGAAACAAATTAAATTTAAAAACTAAACTACAAATCAAAAGAAATCGAACCAAATTAAATTTTAAAAATAAATTAATTAAAAATTAAACTCATGTCATTAATAACTATTTAAACCAACAATCAAATTTAAATTTAATTTTAAAATATTTTTTAAAAATAAATATTTTAAGATTTTTTTTTTATTTTTTGACAGAAAAAAATCAGATAGAATTTGATAAACTAAATATAAATTAAACAATCAAATTTAAAATAAATTTTAATATATATATATATATATATATATATATATATATATATATATATATATATATATATATATATATATATATATATATATATATATTTAAAAATTAAACAATCAAATTTGAATATAATTTCAACATATTTTTTTTATAAATAAATATTTTCAATTTTTTTTTTTTTTTTTTTTTTTTTTTTGGCGGCAAAGCCATGGAGAGAGAGAAAAAGACTCTTTTTAAGAAGATATAATTATACTGTATTTATAAAATATTTTAAAAAGAACTCTCAAGCCAATAAATTTTTAATTAATACTCTATCAAATTGATCTTAAATTTTGAGTTTGATTCATAATTTTAAAAATAAATCAATATTTTAATTCAAAATTTAAAGTTAATCTTAAAGTTTAGATTTTTGATCTATCAACAGATTATTTAAAAAGTATGAAAGATAGATTGGTTGGTAAATAAATTTATGACCCTTATAACTACTTATATTCAAAATATAAATTCAACAAATACTTTAAATTTGACTTTTGTTCATAATTTTAAATACAATTTTATTAATTAAAATTTTGAATTAATTTAAAATTTTAAAATTTAGGTACATATTAAAAAAAAAAGCTAAAATTTATTGACAAATAAAATTTAAAATAAAATAATAATATTTATCATAAATTTTTACTAAATTTTTTTTAATGAATTCAGAGTGAGCCCTCCATCAAAAAGGACTAGGTCAATAACTTTTTAATTAATACTCCATCAAATTGACTTTAAATTTTAAGTTTTGTTTATAATTTCAAACGTACACTATATTTTAAATTAAAATTTAAAATTAATTTTAAACTTTAAATTTTAGGTCTATTAACAGATTATTTTCAATCGAAAATAATAAATTAACTTGAAAATAAATCAGATTTTAAAGATAGATTTGATTGGTAACTAAATTTAGTGAAAAAGTTTATTAATTAAAATTTTGAATTAATTCAAAATATTTTTTATTAAATATTTCTATATCATTTCAAAATAATATAATTTAGAAATGATGTAGATGATTAATTCAAAATTTGACAATATGATTTTTAAGTATAAAATTAAATATGCTGATTTTAATTTAGATAGTTTAAAATATATTTTTATTAAATTTTAAAAATTATTTAATTTTTATTGCTCACTTTAATACGATTTACTTACTAAGTAAATGTTATTAAAAAAAAAATTAAAATTTTATTTTTAAAAACTATATATAGCTTTTATAATTTAGCAATCAAAAATAATTTAGAAGGAATTTAAACAAATCAAATTTGTTTATTAATTGATCTCACCAAGTTAATTGATCCTTATTGCAAATCACGATAAATGAAAAATAGTTAGTTTGCTAAATTATGATAAATTTTGATCGATTTAAAAATATATTTATAATTTTTTAAATCTTGTAGGAATATATAAGTTATTTTTAAGTTTATTAGAGGAGTAAATACTCAATATCCCACTTTGCTTGGATCCAAACACAATTATTCCCGTTAAAATATATTTAATTTTTGTCATATCAAAAAATTGAAGTTTCTAAATCGTTTTAAAATTTTAAAAACTAGTTTACAAAGTTTTTAGATTTGCGTGTTGTAGACCCGGTTTATAGACCCGGTTCACGAAAAAATTACTCCATTTCTTTGAACCCTTTTTAACTCGGGGCGAATCGAAAACGGCCACGTCACGCAAATGATCTCGCGAGCGCAACTCTCGTTGACCAATCGGCACCGTCCGATGAGATCCCAACGGTAGGAGTTACGTGTTAGGGGATCCGCTTTCGGAAACGGGTAAACGGGGAAACGGGGCGGACCCAAGATGCGGGAAATAAGTGGTCCGGTCCAAGTTGGTTTCACCAGAACCCAAAACCCTCATTTCATTAATTAACTAATTAATTTAATTAAAGATTAATTAAGATGCGCCCCACAATTACTTATTAATTAGCACCACCACCATGTTAGGAAAATGATTAGATCTATTAAAAGCTAAACCTTTTTTCTTTTTAAGCAAAAAAAAAAAAAAAAGAAAAAAAATGGGTGGATTAAATTAGGGTAAATTGGTCCCCTAGTCCCTAAACTTTCGGCAAGTTATATTTTGAGCCTTGAACTTTTAAAATTATTTTAATCCACATTTATTTATATTTATTATTAGAGAATAAATTACTGCCTAAATTTAGTGCATTTATATATTTGTCGCATCTCATATTGTAATTCAATTATCTATTGAGTTGTAATCTTTTTAAGAGTTAATTTAAAAGGTAATTTTCAAATTTCAACCTCGTGCTAAAGTATATCTTCGCTTTGCTACCTTTTAGTTCAAAAAAGTATACTTAATTATTTTATGATTTATTTTATTTTACAGTAAACACCTATACCTACTGTTAAATAAGATATCAAAATATTAATTATTTTTAAAAATCACTGGGTGATAAAGTGTACATTATAAAATGGTAAAGTTATATTACATTATCCTAAAATTTACAAAAAAAAAATATCAATTTGCCACTCTATTTAAACTGTAGATAGTTAAATATAATTTTTTGAACCTTCGAGTAGCAAAATAAAAATAGTTAAATCACAAAGGGGCTAATTTGTAGTTTATCCAAATTAAAAGTACAAGACATATGAAGGGTTAATAGATCAATATGTAAAAACATACCGAATTTATTTTAAACTATTTTAAATTCACTACCATCTTAAATTTTTACAAATCAATATACTTTATGCGATTTTCGTACCTTGTAAATTTATTAAAATAATAAATTAGCTTAAAATTTGAAGTAAAATTACTGTTAATTAATTCAAATCAAATAAATCGAAAGCTTAAATACTAAAATTAAAATTTTGAATGGTCGAGTAGTAAATTCAAAATAATTTATAATTCAGATAAATTTTAAACATTATTATCTAAATTACACTTCAAGATAAGAATTGAGTTTAAAAGTTTGATGACCGAAATAAAATTTTAGTTAAAGTTGGGGGACCTGCAGTTCAATTTTGCCATTAAATTATGAAAAATGCTTCATGTACATTAGATGTTACTTTTTAAATAAAAAAAAAGAAAAAGAAAAAAAGAACCAAACATGGCCTCGATTAAATCTTAAGAATGTCGCTTACTCCTAATTACATTTAATTAATGCTTAATTGAGCGGCTAAATTGTACGATTAATGTAATCGAGTTTAGTGCATCATAGAATTAAGGATTAAGGGACCCCACTTCCACTATATTACTTGATGCAACATAAAATGGATGTTTTTGATATAATTAACGGAGTAGGGGTGAAGACGGGTTGAATGATCCGAATTCGAATTAAAATTTTCAGATATGGATCAATCAGAATTTCACTATCCATACCTGAATTTGGATTCGGATCTCGAGGTAGAATATTCTTTTGGATTCGAATTCGGATTCATATTCATATTTTTCAAATCGACAACCGGTTTTAATATATTTTCAACATGATGCATCCTCTTTAAATTTATTTTTAATATTATTTTTTTTACAATTAACAAGTTATATATATATATATTTCTCAAGTATTATATCTATAGTCGTATCTGTTTAACAACAAAACCCGTTTAATAAAAATTTTCATCAAAACTAATATTTTTCGTTAATGGAAAAGATTGTGCTATAATGTAATGCTAGACAAGATTGCAAGTAAAAAAAATATATTATTTCCTGTCAAAAAAAATAATTTATGAAGATGATCGAGAGATCAATTAAAAAATTTAATCAAATTTGAGAAGGAAATACCAAATTATGATTGTGTATTATCATTTCGAATTATTTTCTTTTATTCATATAATATTATTTGTAATATTTTGTAAAATTTATATACATTTTTTTATGATATCAGAGCCACCAATCATGATAAGTGCTAAGTATTTATATATATATATATATAGAGTTAGGCTGGAATGCTATTGATAGCACAATCCCAATTTTGCCACCCATTTTATAGTCTTTGAATCGCATTGAGATTCGTGCAAGTCCTTTAATTAAAAATTTTTTTTTTTTACTTTTTACTTTTTCTTTTTATTTTTTTTTTCTTTTTTTCATTAAAGAGTCTGCACGAATCTCAATGCGATCCAAGGACTACAAAATGGGTGACAAAGTTGGATTGGTGCTATCAATAGCATTTCAGCCCAACTCTCTCTCTCTCTCTTTCTTTCTCTCTCTCTCTCTCTCTCTCTCTCTCTCTCTATATATATATATATATAATGAGCTTAATGAAATTGGTAAGCCAGTTAGTCGGCTATAAAACAAGAGTAAATATAAGTGTACACTCTATAAAAGATATATATTTTATATCTCATTTAAAAATAGAATGAAATTTTTTTTACTGATCATCTTAAAATAAAATAAGATATAGAATATTAATCTCTTATGAAGTGTATAACTAGTATCCCATATAAAACAAAGGTATTCTCTCTACTTAATGGTTTGGGTTGAAAGTATGAATATTTTATTACTGCAATGCTGAAACCAGCTGTTACTAATTTTTCTGAATTAAGAAATAAAGGTCATTATGATGATGTAAATTAATCAATAGCTTTCTACGGCCACCAATCCACCGATCTAATCTACGGCCACCAATCCACCAATCTAATCTACGTAAACAAGGTGGATAACATCCACGGTTTAATTCAAAAGTACGTGGGTTTCCTGGAGGTACTAAGCAACAAGGGTAACAAAATACACCAACACAAGAGAGAGGTGATCGATTGACAAGATAGTTGTTTCTCACGAGCACAATCAAATCAATTTCAGAGATCTGCAAAAAACGTGGCCGTGATACACTTCATTATTAATATTGTTTTAAGGCTAAATTATAAAAATTTTTTTATAATATATTATTTATTTTATTTTATTTTTTTATTTTTAAAAAATTTATATTTTGTCCCATCGTAATTATGAAATTATGCATTTACACTTCTACCGTCATCATTCCGTTAGTGAGCCGTCAATTACTTAGGTAATATACCGAAAATATCCTTCAACTTTTTCTTCTCCCGATCGCTCCGAAGCCGAGTTTCGTCGCTCCATGAGGGATCCCGCCGCCGCCGTTGTCGGGAGCCCTCGGCCATCGTCGGCGCAGTCGCCGCCCGGGCCCTTTCCGGCGACGGCGCTCCAGGTCAGGCGCGGCCCAAGGTTGGTGGGGCGCCCCACTCGCCGTACCACTGCGCGCAGCACGCGCGCGTGCTGGCCCAGGTCAGCGCGCGGGGACCCGCGCCTTCTCTGGCGCAGGTCAGCGCTGGGTGAGGGGGGCCGCCAGGTGGCGGGCCCCCATAGGCCGCCGCACTTACCTGCTCCCTAGGGGCGCTGCGCTTCACGCGTCCGCGCGGGGACGCGGTTCCCTGGGCACCCCCGACTTCTCCGACGGTGGGGGAGACGACGACGACGACAGGGTGGGGAGGAGGAGGAGAGCATCTCGGCGGGGACGGGGGCGGGATGGCGGTGGAGTTGGAGGGGAGCAACGCGAGGGCTCTGCGGCGCTGCTTCTCTGCCGCACAGGGATAAGGAGGGCATTATCGTCATTTTGCCTATTCTGTTAACCCCGTTGCTCCCTAAAAATAATTACGCTGAGGCCATGTACGCTACACATCCACCCTCCATCAATTTCCTAGCCCGCGACGTAGAGATAATAGAAGAGAAGGATGTGCTCTTACATGCCAAGTATACGTGATCCGAAAAGCCAGGTTCCTGCAGCCGCACCTGGTGCTTCTCGCAATAAATCACCGCCTGGTACCTAGTGAGCCAATCCATACTGAGTACCACATCGAATTCCTTAAGAGGGATTACCACAAAATCCCAAGGGCATTGTAACCTTCCCAACCTTATCGGGCAGGAGGGTACAAAACTACTCGCTTCTAAGGGTCCCCCAGGGGTCAAAACCGACATTACACTACGAAGAGGCGTCCCCTCAAAATCATGAGTACATGCGAACTCACAAGACATGAACAAGTGGGATGCTCCAGTGTCAAAAAGAGTTCTAGCGTGATAATCTGAGACTAGAGTAATACCTGCTACCACGCCCTCCGGTGGGTCCGTCTCCTGGTGGGTCATCGAGTAGACTCTCCCTCCTGATTGCGGCCGCGCCTCCCCTTCTCGTCGGGGTGCTGGTGGGCGAGTGGCCGATCCTGAAGGAGCTTTTTCCCGTCCTTGTTGCTGCGGCGAAGGTGCAGACGCTGCCGAGGATGCTGTTTCCACGTTCGAGGGGCAGTTGAAACGGAAGTGCCCCGGCTTGCCGCAACGAAAGCAGTGGTCGTGCCTCTTGGGACATTCATTCACTCAGTGTGTTCCACCGCAAATGATGCAAGGTCTCTCCACCGGCTTTTGTCCTCCCGTCGGTGCGCTCCTTGCTCCTCGTTGCGATCTCGCATATTTTGGGGGTCGTCTTCCGCTGGAATAGCCTCCTCTGGAGTAGGACTAAGGTCACTTCCTATCCTTGTCATGCTCAAAGCCCTCCCGTCAGGCTCGCGTAACCTCAAATCCTCGCTCCACTATGGTGGCTCGGTTGACCACCTTCTGGAAAGTGTGCAAGTCCGCCGCTTGTACGACCTGAAAGATGTCACTCCGCAGACCATCCACAAAGAGTTGGGCCTTGTGGGAATCGTCCCTTATTACAAAAGGTACGCAATTGACCAATCTTATAAACTCCCGCTGGTACTCCATAACCGTCCTACTCCCTTGCTTGATGTGCTTCAGATCGTCTTCCATCTGTTGTTTGACGCTGTTGGAGAAAAACGCCCCAAATAGCTTTTCTCGGAACATAGTCCATGATGGAAGGGCGGTGCCCTTCGAGGGGTCCGGGCGCATCGTCTTTCACCACATATGGGCGTTTTCCTCAAGAAAGTGGACGGCCAAGGGGACTCGTTCATATTCCTCCATCAACAAATCTTCGAAAAGCATTTCCATAGTATCTACCCACTTTTCCACGACCCACGGATCGGTCGTCTCTCCTTCAAACACAAGTGGGTCGTATTTTCTGAAGTCCGCCAAATTCGCTCTCACCCTATCCCATTCGATCTGCTGAACAGACGCTTCCCTTGCGGCGACAGCGGGCTCTACGGGGGTGGGTAGTATCACAGTCTCTCTCAAAGGGGCTTCGGCTGTGGCTCCTGGCGTAGGTTCCGAAGTCGCCGGCGTTGGGGCTACAAAAGGCGCTGTAGGCTGAACCGGCAGTACCCCGGTTGTCGCGGTCTGAGGAGGGGCGGTCGTGGTACCGGCGGTGCCGTCGTAGGTGCGGTTGGCCCGGGTGGAGGGGCCTGGGCGACCACTACTGACGTAGTTGGTTGCTGCGTCAATTGACGCACTTGTTCTGTGAGGGCCGCTAGCTGTTGGGCCATCTCTCGCAGTTGTTGCCGAAGAAGCTGATTCTCCGCAGCCGTCGGTGCCGTTCCGTCTGCCTCTGCGTTACCAGTTGATGACCTAGTCCGGGCCATTATTCGCTGTACACAAAGAAGCCAAGTCAACCCTAGACCTAACTGGTCTAACACTATGACCTGCGAACAAACCGGAACTCTATCCCCTTTTTCCCCAAACACACTCGCGCTCTACACACCTATTCCTTGACTATCTCGTTGGTCAGTTGCTAGTTGTGATGTACTTCTGTGGATGTTGGTCAACGACTACCGCGGTTGAAGTTGTTTTCTCTGATACCATAAAATCTGTCATGCCCCGGGAGTTTAAAATAAGCGAAAAACAACTACATTTTTTTTTTTTTTTTTTTTTATAAGTACCCCCGCCGGGCACGTGCGCAGATCCGCCACATATACAAATTCACCCCGTAAACGGACGGAGTCTCCTTTGTATATGCACGGCGTCGCAAGCATAAATCGTACTTTAACCACACTAGCCAAAAAGTTACGTTGAGAGAAAAGATATCATCAATCACCATAACCAAGCCGGCCACCCACCTTTTGAAAGGATAAATTCGCGGGTTGTAAAACGGTGCCCACACGACACCTAAATTTTATTAAATATGTTTGCAATCTTTTTACTTGATTTGAAAAGAGTGGCCGGAACAACAACTAGTAAGGAAAATGTTCATCCACGATCAAGCACAGTTCGAATCCAACATCCACACAACAAAGTATCACACGCACAAGAGCTAACTAACCAAAAGTAATCAAAACGTAAATAAAAAAAGTCACCAGCCCCTAATCGGGCTAAGATCCTTGAGTCGTGGCCTCACTGTCGTCCCGGACCTCACCCTTGAACAAATCTGTCACAGTGTGTGTGGGAAGTCAGTGACTGAAGAGTAAGAGGTAGATAAAAAACATAAAAAATGCTAAAGTACTGTAAGAAAAGCAAACCGATAAACCAGAGCATCCAAAACTCCCCCTCATGAATCCACAATACCCCTGTAAGTCAAAACGGAACACCTGCCAGAAGGTCTAAAGATCTCCAGCGAAGAGATTCACCTTGCTCTCACCTTGGAGCTTTTAAACCCTCTACGGTACTTGCGCGGCACCTTAAGTAACCGTAAGGGGCCCCCACCACGTCACCTTGTGGAGTACACGGGTCAATGTACCACCTTTCCGGAAAAGTATACCGATGCGGTGGCCAAACCTCTGGTGTGCGTGTGAGCAGCCATGAGCATAAAAACCGAAGACGGTGTGCGATATAGAGCACCACGACACCCGTCGTAACAGATAGTCATAAAGGGATACTCATGCGAAAAGGGGTTAGTTGTAAACCATTAGCACATCTACTTTACTCTTACATAACACATGTTGAGACCTCACTTTAAAAAGGACGCATGATAAGGGTACCCACCTTGGATCGCGTCGAACAGAACACCTGAAACCATCCTGCGCCCTTGCACGATACTCAGACCTAAAAAGGAAAAACCCCAACAAAACATAACATCGGTAAGCTAAACCGAGACCTGCGAAAAACCATAGCCTCGAACTCTGTCCGGAACAAGACAGAGAACGCCAAGACCCACCCAGACGCGGCGCAGAGACAACGCGGCGCGGCGGCGCGGTGTATGCGGAGCAGCCCCCCTCCCCCCGCGCGGGCACCAGTCCCGCGCGGGCGCGCATTGTGGCGCAGCCCCGCGCGGGCTCCAGCCTCGGTCGGGTGCGTGCTGCGGCGGGGCAGCGGCGGCTGCCCCGCGCGGCCAGCAAGCGGCACGGTGCGCGGCTGCCCCGCGCGGGTACAACCGCGCGCTGGCGCGCAAGCGGCGCGGTGCGCGGCCCCTTAGCGGCGCGCGGGTAGCGCGCCCCTCAGCCGCGCGGCGGCAGTGAGGCGGCGGCGCGGCGGCGGCTAGGGCATCCTAGGTCGCCCAAACGACAAAACCAAGAACGCAAATACCCAAAACCAAAAAAACGAAACTCAGAACGACAAAAACGCGAGAGAGGTAAACTCCGCTAACCTCGCTCAAACGGAGAAGACAACCCGATCTCGTTCCTCGCGGTAGTGAGAATCCGGATCCGCTCCCCGTTGACGGTGACGGTCCGATCCCGGCTTCCGGCACGTTGATCGAAGAAGATGGAAGATATGATGTTTTTTTTTTCCTCTGCGAAGTAGGGTTTCCTTTTTCTCCCTTTTCTCTCCGATTAGGGTTTCCTTTTTCTCGTACGTACCACAAAAATCCCTAAAAGCAATAAACGGGATTCTCTAGCAACCCTCTAGATAAGAGTGCCACCTAAGCCACGTTCTAAACCAGTCGGCGCGGATATTGATGCACCAAAGCCTTAACGGGTTCGACTTATCCCATCGTACCCGTTAATCCAAAAGACTTAATCCGGGAGATCCGTAAGTCAGATTTCGGATCCGATCGCTCCGCCGTTCACCGTTTCTCGGGCTCTATCACCGAAAAATACCCACACGCACCGACGCTGTACCCAAGAAATCCCGCTAATTAATTTCTTAAACAACTAATTTATTCAAAAGGGGTTAAAATAAACACAAGATAGTTCGTGATATTACAGATATAGGACTGAAAGAAGATGATCCAATCAACTTTCGCCAAGTCATACAGAGTTCTAATTCTCAAAAGTGGATTGATGCCATAAATGATGCGATAAAGTCTATGAACGACAATAATATTTGGGATCTCGTCGAATTGCCTGAAGGTGTGAAACCTATTAGTTGTAAATGGATATTTAAAACTAAAAAGGATTCAAAAGGCAACATCGAGAGATATAAGGCTCGTCTTGTTGCGAAGGGTTTTACTCAAAAGGAAGGTATTGATTATAAAGAGACTTTCTCTCCGATTTTATTGAAAGACTCTTTCAGAATTATAATGACACTTGTGACTCATTTTGACCTTCAGCTATATCAGATGGATGTAAAGACTGTGTTTCTCAATGGTGACATTGACGAGACAATTTATATAGTGCAACCAGAAAATTGTGTCAAGCGATCCAAAGACAATGATTTGCAAATTGAAGAAATCTATCTATGGGCTTAAGCAAGCTTCCCGTCAATGGTATCATAAATTTCATCAAGTAATTATCTCGTTTGGATTTGAGATAAATGTAGTTGATGATTGTGTATACCATAAGTTCAGTGGGAGTAAATTTATTTTCTTGGTACTATATGTTGATGACATATTACTTGCTAGTAGCGATATAGGCTTATTGCACGAAACTAAGAGATTTCTGACAAAGAATTTTGAAATGAAAGATCTTAGTGACGCCTTGTCACGCCCCGGGTGTAAACCAGAACCCGGGCTCAAACACAGATCCGCCGAGCACACGGTATTTCCCGTGTACACGAAGCGCTGGTAACCTGCTCAGATATAAGAAATAATATAATAAAGGAGCATACAACAGAGCTAACTAAAACTAAAACATCTCAGACAAAAGCTGGAAAGTAAAAGTACAATAAAGCTCTCAAATAAGTACAAGTGTCTCTCCCAGCTCATGAAGTAAATACAACCAGCTGGCAGAAGCCAGACCCAAAATAACAAAAAAATACAACTGTCTGAGAGTACAGGGGATACATCCAAAACTACAAAGCTCGAAACCCAGGAAGTATCTATCTAATCAGCTATCCTCTTACCTCGATCCTGGGTAGAGGGTCCCGCAAATCCCGCAGAAGACTCTGCAAAACAAAGAGGGGAAAGAAAAGAGAAAACAGTGGGGGGTGAGAACTACTATAAAAACAGTAGCCTCCCCTAGTGGGTAGACCTCAAACTCGAGCATGCCCACTAGGACTATCAGAGGCGGAAAAATAACACAAGGTGGTAAGCTATAAGTAAAACTACTGATGAAGAGCTACCCCTATCATGCCTCAAAGATGCCTAGCTAAAGGAATAGCTAATGATATGGACCAGGATGTCACAGACTACAAGACCAACCCAATCGAACACCAGTAACACTGGTACTGCCTGCTCTGCTGTCCTCTCAAGAACAAGTAACTGATCGGCACCCGGCACGATCCCAAAAGTATCCAACCGACCGGCACACGGCACGGCCCTAAAAGTATCCAACCGACCGGCACACGGCACGGCCCTAAAAGTATCCAACCGACCGGCACACGGCACGGCCCTAAGCCTACTCCGGAGTGGCACTCGAGGGGAGCGACCCACACGAGTAAAGTATGTAACCATAAGTATCTGATGTAGCAGGACTGGATCAAGACTCTAAACATGTGGGTAAGACCATCCACTAAAGAAGCCCGATCCCTCACCTCCAATCTGATGCAATAATAATAATAATACTAATAAGCCGGTCAACCGCCCCCAGTCCGCGGTTGCCGCAACACCCAATCATCAATCCCCAACTGTTCCAACTCTGAACATCTGACTACACAATCCCCTAAAACTAGACATCAGGAGAATGAATAAAAAGCATGGTTTCTCCTAAGTCAATTCCAGCATGTATGTGTAGCAGAAAAAGGTGGCCTAACTAGATGACCATTCAAGCATGCAAAGTCCTTTACTTGATAAAATCATTTCAATTATTCTAACATATGCAACATTAAGTATTTGGAACCTCTAATGTATACGTGGCATGACATATGATTCATGATACAATTTGGATGCATAATCTACTATCAAGTCTCCCCTCTTTACAACATGAATTCTAACCACATGCTCAAACCTTCACTTAACATACAACATGATATGGCTATAGCATTATTTTCATATAATTAAACTACATATCTAAAACATGGAAATACCGCTCACTAACTTGTAGCTTGCTAACAATGCAAATATTATCAAAGGAATCTTAATCTCATACAAGCATGCTTGATACATCCACAATTAGTAACACATGATCAAGGCATTCCAATAGGCCTAGTGACATTCACAAGTAGGAGGTTCACAACATCACCCACCTCGAGCGCTAATCCAAGTCCCCAAATGCGAATCTCTCGCTCTGTCCAAAACTGGTCACGAATCTGTACAACATACCCCAAAGACAACACATAAGCTATTCATTCTCAATTTCCCAAAATCTGTCCCCTAAAACCACAGTCCAGAGTTCTCAAATTTTCACCTGCGAAAGATGCCCAGAAAAATCCCAGAAAAATACTATCGCGATCCTCGCGACGAGCCCGTCGAAACGAGTACCTGCACGCCCAAATCGGAGTTTCCTACGCTGAGATAAAAATCCGGCAAGGGGAACAACCCAATCCAAACTGTACAAAATTTCTGTAACGAAGAACTACAGAAAAAGGAGATTCTCACCTTCGCGAAAAATCCACAAAAATCTGAGAAAAATCCAGGAGATTCCTTGCGAAATGTAGATGAATTTTGCCTCTTGAATCGCCTCGATCCGATGCCTGAGCGCAAAGTTACAGCCGGAACACTGCGGTGCTGTCCAACAATCCGCGAAGAAAAATGGGTCAAATGGGAGCCCGAAAAACTCAAAGATCAGCACGGAAATCGATGAAGCTCAAAACACGAAAGTTGAAGTCCTACCAGTCGAGAGTCCGATGGCGCAAGAATCGTCGAAAAAGGAGGTCGGGGTGAGTCGGGGGAGCCCAAACACTGAAAAGGGACGAAGCGGGTCGAAGGTGAACAAGCGTCGCGCCGCGCCGCAAAATAGCTAACCTCGGGTTGCGTGCCTCCACAAATCCTCAAAGTCCTCCAATGGATAGTATACTGTGAGGGGAAGAACTTCTCTGAAGAGTCCACAGTGAAAAGAAGTCTAAAAAGCCCGCAAAAGAACTAAGGAGTCCTATTTATAGGCACAGCCCAAAGTCAAGTGGGCCGGGTTTTCGGGCGCAACTTTCGGGCGCCCGAAAACCCGAAGAGGGGTCGGACAGCCCCCGTCCGACGCGCCCGGAAATTCCTGGGGCTGACACGTGTCCCCATAACAGGGGACAGCGGTGCAATGCACCCTGCCGCGCGCCACGTGTCCTCCCGCGGTCAGCGGGGTAGGTACGGACCGCCAACCGCGGGCCGACGCGTGGCGCACTCGAGTGCGGCCGCCTCTCGCGTTGCGACGCGTGGCGCACTCGAGTGCGGCCGACAGCCGCGTCAGCGCCCCCCTGCGCGCGCCCTGTCCCGAGGCGGGCCTCCACGGACCCCGTACACCGCGCATGCTGAGCCCGCCTCTCACCAGCCGCCACGTGTCCCTGCGCCGGGTCCATGCACCCGCGCAGGGAACTCCGTGGACCGCGCTCCAGGCACGGGCCAACCACGGGTCGAAACGTGGTTCCCGCCTGAACCCGTGCACCGGCGTTCAAACCGCTGCACCGCCGGTCGAGTTCCCGTGGACCGCGCACCAAAGGCCCGCCAGTCCCCGCCTGCCACGTGTCCTGCGCCGGGCTCATGCACCCAGCCGCGCCGCTCCGTGGACCGAACGTCGCGAACCGGCCAATTATAGGCCGCCACGTGGCAGTTGGCGGTCCACCGACACTCCCCCATGCACCCAAAAGCCCCGATAACTTCCGGAAGCCCGTTTTTGGTCATCCGGACTCCAAATTCAACAAGCAAATAGCCGTTTTCAAGCGTTTTTCCGCGCTGAATCCAAATCCAACCTCCATTTGGCCAAATTCAATTTCTAACTTTCGGCAAATACAGCCGAAGGCCCAAATAGTTACAAAATCTCACAGGGTCCATCTGTGGCACCCTTTGGTGCACCATAGACCAGACACCAACACTAGGTGTTATACAAGGTGGATCCATCGGGAAACTGCATGGGAAAAACCAGAACACTACATCCTCCCCTACAAGGAAAAGTTTCGTCCTCGAAACAAAAGTCATACCTCAGGCTGGGGCCTCGAATAAGTAGGGGTAGGCATCCATCATCGCTGACTCCAGCTCCCAAGTAGCCTCACGCTCATCATGACTGCTCCAGAGGATCTTCACATAAGGGATGGTTCGGCTGCGCAACTCTCTGACCTCCCGGTCCAAAATCCTCAACGGTCGCTCGACGTAGCTCAAGTCCTCGGCGATCTCCAATGGGGCGAAATCGATAATGTGCGACGGGTCAAACACATACCTCCTCAGAGTCGATACATGAAACACATCGTGGACACCTGCTAATCTGGGAGGAAGTGCAAGCCTGTAGGCAACTGGCCCTATGCGCTCCAACACCTCGAAAGGTCCAATATAACGAGGGCTCAGTTTCCCACGAATACCAAATCTCCGAATCCCCTTCGAAGGCGAGACTTTCAAAAAGACATGGTCGCCCACCTGGAACTCTAAGTCTCGCCGTCGAGTATCAGCATAACTCCTCTGTCGACTCTGGGCAGTCTCGAGATGTCGCCGTACCACTTTGACCTTTTCCTCTGCCTCAAGTAGTAGATCAGGACCCAAAGTCTTCTTCTCACCCACGTCACTCCAATACAGTGGTGACCGACACTTGCGTCCATACAACGCTTCAAACGGAGCCATCTGAATGCTCGCTTGGTAGCTGTTGTTGTACGCAAACTCAACTAATCCCAAGTGTCGGTACCACCCTCCTCCAAAGTCCAGAACGCAGGCTCTCAACATATCCTCGAGGGTCTGAATCGTGCGCTCCGACTGCCCATCGGTCTGTGGGTGGAATGCTGTGCTAAACCGGAGCCGTGTCCCCAAGGCTGTCTGTAAACTCCTCCAGAAGTGCGAAACAAACCTCGGGTCTCTATCTGATACGATGGAAACGGGTATCCCGTGCAATCTAACCACCTCAGCCAAGTACACCTGCGCCAGTCGCTCCATCGGCCATGTCATCTGTACCGGTAAAAAGTGAGCGGATTTGGTAAGCCTGTCCACGACTACCCAAATAGCATCCGCTCCCGTCTGTGCTCTCGGCAACCCAGTGACAAAATCCATCGTAACATGTTCCCATTTCCATTCAGGGATTGGGAGACTCTGCAACTTGCCAGCAGGTAAACGATGCTCAGCCTTTACTTGCTGACAAGTTAAACAGTGTGATACAAATCTCCCAATGTCTCTTTTCATCCCATTCCACCAAAACTGTGCCTTGAGGTCCTTATACATCTTAGTCCCACCAGGATGGATGGTATAAGGTGTATAGTGGGCCTCCCTCAAGATCTGCTCTCGGATCTCTGCATCCATAGGCACGCAAGCTCGGTCCCTGTACCGGAGTACTCCCGAAGCATCAACTGAAAAATCCCCTGTCACATCAGTCGGTATCTGCTCTCGAATCCTCATCAGGTGGGGGTCCTCACTCTGCTTTTCCCGAATCCTGTCCAGCAGAGTCGGCTGCACGACTAGAGACATAAGTCTAGCAGCGACCCCAGGGGTCACAACCTCGAGCTCCAGCCGCCTCATCTGCTCCAGTAGTGGCGCCTGCTCAGTAATCATCAAGGATAGGCTCTGTACTGCTCTCCTGCTCAGGGCATCAGCAACCACGTTGGCCTTGCCCGGATGGTATAATATGTCCACATCGAAGTCCTTCAACAACTCCAACCATCTGCGCTGCCTCAGGTTGAGTTCCTTCTGTGTAAACAGGTATTTCAGGCTCTTGTGGTCTGTGTATATCTCGCAGTGCTCCCCATACAGGTAATGGCGCCACAACTTCAATGCGAAAATCACTGCAGCTAGCTCCAAGTCATGGGTAGGGTAATTCTTTTCATAATCCTTCAGTTGCCGAGAGGCATAAGCGATTACCCTACCCTCCTGCATCAGCACGCAACCAAGTCCACTGTGCGATGCATCACTATAAATCACGTATCCTTTCCCCATAACAGGGAGGGAAAGGATAGGAGCCGTCATCAATCTGTTCTTTAATTCCTCAAAGCTCCTCTGGCAATCCTCACTCCAAACAAACTTAATCCCTTTTCGCGTCAGACGAGTGAGGGGTGTGGAAAGTTTCGCAAAACCTTCCACAAACCGACGGTAATACCCAGCCAAGCCCATAAAACTGCGGACCTCAGATACCGTCGTCGGTCGGGGCCAATCCCGGACTGCCTCAATCTTCGCCGGGTCTACTGCCACTCCAGTGGCTGAAATCACGTGGCCCAAAAAGACAACCTCCCGAAGCCAAAATTCGCACTTAGACAACTTGGCATACAACTTCCTCTCTCTCAGAAGTTGCAGCACAATCCTCAAGTGCTCCTCATGCTCTGCATCGCTCCGGGAGTAAACCAGGATATCATCAATGAAAACGACGACGAACCGATCCAAGTATGGTCGAAAAATCCTGTTCATTAAATCCATAAAAGCAGCAGGGGCATTTGTCAATCCAAAAGGCATGACGGTGAACTCATAATGCCCGTACCGCGTCCTGAACGCCGTCTTTGGGATGTCCTCGGCCTTCACCTTCAATTGGTGGTAACCAGACTGTAAATCAATCTTGGAGAAGACACAAGACCCTTGCAACTGATCAAATAAGTCATCAATGCGCGGCAAAGGGTACTTGTTCTTGATGGTCACTTTATTCAGCTCCCGGTAGTCAACACAAAGTCGAAGTGAACCATCCTTCTTCTTCACAAATAGCACCGGCGCTCCCCAAGGCGATACACTCGGTCTTACAAATCCTTTATCCATTAAGTCCTGTAGTTGCGCCTTTAACTCTCGCAGTTCAGCCGGTGCCATACGGTAAGGAGCCTTAGAGGTTGGCGCAGTTCCAGGGACTACGTCAATCAAAAACTCAATCTCCCTATCCGGCGGCATGCTAATCAGCTCAGGAGGGAACACATCCGGGAATTCGTGGACAATAGGAATATCCGCGAGTCCCGGTGCCGCCGTAGGCTCCTTAACCACAGAAGCCAAAAAGGCCACGCATCCACTGCGCATCATCTGCCTCGCACGGGAAGTCGAAACTACCGAGGCGAAGGAAGCACTCTGGCACCCCCTATAAACAAACATCTCCTGGCCTGGCTCGCTAAAAGTCACAGTCCTCGCGGCACAATCAATCGTCGCGAAATAGCGAGCCAGCCAATCTATCCCAAGTACAATGTCAAAGTCTCGCAGCTGACTAAGGACCAACAGGTCCGCTGGCAAAATCCAAGACTCTATCTGTACAGGGCTAGACCAACAACACTCCTCTACATGCAATATATGAGCAGGAATCTGTACCTCTAATGCATGTGGCAACCGATCTAACTCTAGTCCATGTGATGATGTAAAAGATCTACTGATAAAAGAATGTGATGCACCGGTATCAAATAAAGTGCGAGCTCTAGTACCAAAAAGTAAAGTGATACCTGCCACCACGTGATCGGCTGCCGCGGAGTCCCCTACCTGGGCGGCGTAGACTCGCCCGCTCTGAGCTGGTGGTCGATGATCTGAAGGGTGGGAGGAAGGAGCCCTACTCGCTGGAGTATAAGGCCGCTGCTGTGGCACGGAAGGGGCTGAGGCTGAGGAAGGAGCCGTCGACGCCGCATAAGGGCAAGTAGCTCGCATGTGACCAGACTGTCCACAAGTATAACAGCGTCCCCATCGCTGATCGCAAGTACTGGGATAGTGCTGCCCACCACAGAAAATACATCTATCTGACGACTGGGGCTGTCGAGACTGCTGCTGGGGTCTCCGAGACTGCTGCTGCTGCCGCTGTGACTGCCGCTGTGACCCCTGCTGTCGCGACTGCGACTTCTGCTGCTGCGAGTGCTGCTGCTGTCGCTGTGGCTGCTGCTGCTGCTGTGGGGGCCTCTGGGATCCCCCAGGCCCTCGCCGCTCCGAACGCCCACGGCCCGAAAACTGAGGCGGTGGCGGCCGGGGCGGCCTCCAGGAACTGGCCTGTCCCCCATCATCAGTCGCTGGTCGCTTCCTCTCAGAACTCTGCGCGACCATACCTCCACGCCTAGAGACAACGTGGTCTCCCCTCTCGACCCACTGGGCATGATCCACTGCCTCTGATAAAGTCTGGAGCCTCTGGGCATGCACCAAGGTATAGACCTCAGGGCGCAGTCCTGTCTCAAAAAGCTCCACCTGGTGCGGCCCATCCCTGGCAACATAAGGCACGCAGTCGAGCAACTGCGTAAACTCCTGATAATAGTCCCACACTGCCCGATCCCCCTGCTGGAGATTCTTCAAGTCATCTTCTATCTTTTTCTTCACGCTCGTGGAGAAGTAAGTGTCGAGGATCATCCGCCTGAACTCCGACCACGGCAGCTGTCGGGTAATCTGGAACTCCAACGGCTCGACCCGACGCCACCAAACATCTGCATCACCCTCCAGACAATGCACAGCCAAATGAACTCTGTATTTCGGGTCAATGAAGAAGTCTTTGAATAACTTCTCCATTGACGCCAACCACGTTCCAATCTCCCAAGGGTGGGTGCTCCGTCCAGAGAACTTAGGTGGTCCTCGCTTACAAAACTGAATGAGTTTGTCAGCAAACTCCTTCTCCTCCGCTGTGGTCAAAGGCCTGAACGCTCCCTGAGCCCCACTGCTCGACGACGGTGCCAAAGGGACCAGTGGAATAACTGATGGTGCAACAGGGGGAACAGGGGCCTCTACAGTAGTAGGGGGAGGTGCCCCAACCTGGGCAAGCAACTGCTCGAACCTCTGCTCCTGTCGGCGGTGACTCTCCGCCAACTGGGCCACCATGGCCCTCAGCTCACTAATCTCAGACGGCCCAGACTGCTCCGGCTCCTCCGGGGGTATAGGAGTACCCCGGGTAGGGATCTGCCGCCTAGGAGGCATCCTGTCACACAAGAAACCACGGGTCAGTAACCAAAACCACTCTCGACCCAATCCAGCGAAAGTCATGGTCATCCTCCTATTTCTGTGACCTTATGTTGTCTGCAGCCAACATAATGGTTCTCCAGAAATAGGATATGCCAGTCCTTCTTCACTCACAGGAAGAGTTTAATACAATAATTTCCGACTTTCGCAAAATATCACGTCACTCACGCCCTGCCATCCTAGGGTCTGTCCAATGCCTAGGGTTTCCTAAGTCCCAACTGACCTATCCCTAAGCTCTGATACCAACTTAATCTGTCACGCCCCGGGTGTAAACCAGAACCCGGGCTCAAACACAGATCCGCCGAGCACACGGTATTTCCCGTGTACACGAAGCGCTGGTAACCTGCTCAGATATAAGAAATAATATAATAAAGGAGCATACAACAGAGCTAACTAAAACTAAAACATCTCAGACAAAAGCTGGAAAGTAAAAGTACAATAAAGCTCTCAAATAAGTACAAGTGTCTCTCCCAGCTCACGAAGTAAATACAACCAGCTGGCAGAAGCCAGACCCAAAATAACAAAAAAATACAACTGTCTGAGAGTACAGGGGATACATCCAAAACTACAAAGCTCGAAACCCGGGAAGTATCTATCTAATCAGCTATCCTCTTACCTCGATCCTGGGTAGAGGGTCCCGCAAATCCCGCAGAAGACTCTGCAAAACAAAGAGGGGAAAGAAAAGAGAAAACAGTGGGGGGTGAGAACTACTATAAAAACAGTAGCCTCCCCTAGTGGGTAGACCTCAAACTCGAGCATGCCCACTAGGACTATCAGAGGCGGAAAAATAACACAAGGTGGTAAGCTATAAGTAAAACTACTGATGAAGAGCTACCCCTATCATGCCTCAAAGATGCCTAGCTAAAGGAATAGCTAATGATATGGACCAGGATGTCACAGACTACAAGACCAACCCAATCGAACACCAGTAACACTGGTACTGCCTGCTCTGCTGTCCTCTCAAGAACAAGTAACTGATCGGCACCCGGCACGATCCCAAAAGTATCCAACCGACCGGCACACGGCACGGCCCTAAAAGTATCCGGCACGGCCCTAAAAGTATCCAACCGACCGGCACACGGCACGGCCCTAAGCCTACTCCGGAGTGGCACTCGAGGGGAGCGACCCACACGAGTAAAGTATGTAACCATAAGTATCTGATGTAGCAGGACTGGATCAAGACTCTAAACATGTGGGTAAGACCATCCACTAAAGAAGCCCGATCCCTCACCTCCAATCTGATGCAATAATAATAATAATACTAATAAGCCGGTCAACCGCCCCCAGTCCGCGGTTGCCGCAACACCCAATCATCAATCCCCAACTGTTCCAACTCTGAACATCTGACTACACAATCCCCTAAAACTAGACATCAGGAGAATGAATAAAAAGCATGGTTTCTCCTAAGTCAATTCCAGCATGTATGTGTAGCAGAAAAAGGTGGCCTAACTAGATGACCATTCAAGCATGCAAAGTCCTTTACTTGATAAAATCATTTCAATTATTCTAACATATGCAACATTAAGTATTTGGAACCTCTAATGTATACGTGGCATGACATATGATTCATGATACAATTTGGATGCATAATCTACTATCAAGTCTCCCCTCTTTACAACATGAATTCTAACCACATGCTCAAACCTTCACTTAACATACAACATGATATGGCTATAGCATTATTTTCATATAATTAAACTACATATCTAAAACATGGAAATACCGCTCACTAACTTGTAGCTTGCTAACAATGCAAATATTATCAAAGGAATCTTAATCTCATACAAGCATGCTTGATACATCCACAATTAGTAACACATGATCAAGGCATTCCAATAGGCCTAGTGACATTCACAAGTAGGAGGTTCACAACATCACCCACCTCGAGCGCTAATCCAAGTCCCCAAATGCGAATCTCTCGCTCTGTCCAAAACTGGTCACGAATCTGTACAACATACCCCAAAGACAACACATAAGCTATTCATTCTCAATTTCCCAAAATCTGTCCCCTAAAACCACAGTCCAGAGTTCTCAAATTTTCACCTGCGAAAGATGCCCAGAAAAATCCCAGAAAAATACTATCGCGATCCTCGCGACGAGCCCGTCGAAACGAGTACCTGCACGCCCAAATCGGAGTTTCCTACGCTGAGATAAAAATCCGGCAAGGGGAACAACCCAATCCAAACTGTACAAAATTTCTGTAACGAAGAACTACAGAAAAAGGAGATTCTCACCTTCGCGAAAAATCCACAAAAATCTGAGAAAAATCCAGGAGATTCCTTGCGAAATGTAGATGAATTTTGCCTCTTGAATCGCCTCGATCCGATGCCTGAGCGCAAAGTTACAGCCGGAACACTGCGGTGCTGTCCAACAATCCGCGAAGAAAAATGGGTCAAATGGGAGCCCGAAAAACTCAAAGATCAGCACGGAAATCGATGAAGCTCAAAACACGAAAGTTGAAGTCCTACCAGTCGAGAGTCCGATGGCGCAAGAATCGTCGAAAAAGGAGGTCGGGGTGAGTCGGGGGAGCCCAAACACTGAAAAGGGACGAAGCGGGTCGAAGGTGAACAAGCGTCGCGCCGCGCCGCAAAATAGCTAACCTCGGGTTGCGTGCCTCCACAAATCCTCAAAGTCCTCCAATGGATAGTATACTGTGAGGGGAAGAACTTCTCTGAAGAGTCCACAGTGAAAAGAAGTCTAAAAAGCCCGCAAAAGAACTAAGGAGTCCTATTTATAGGCACAGCCCAAAGTCAAGTGGGCCGGGTTTTCGGGCGCAACTTTCGGGCGCCCGAAAACCCGAAGAGGGGTCGGACAGCCCCCGTCCGACGCGCCCGGAAATTCCTGGGGCTGACACGTGTCCCCATAACAGGGGACAGCGGTGCAATGCACCCTGCCGCGCGCCACGTGTCCTCCCGCGGTCAGCGGGGTAGGTACGGACCGCCAACCGCGGGCCGACGCGTGGCGCACTCGAGTGCGGCCGCCTCTCGCGTTGCGACGCGTGGCGCACTCGAGTGCGGCCGACAGCCGCGTCAGCGCCCCCCTGCGCGCGCCCTGTCCCGAGGCGGGCCTCCACGGACCCCGTACACCGCGCATGCTGAGCCCGCCTCTCACCAGCCGCCACGTGTCCCTGCGCCGGGTCCATGCACCCGCGCAGGGAACTCCGTGGACCGCGCTCCAGGCACGGGCCAACCACGGGTCGAAACGTGGTTCCCGCCTGAACCCGTGCACCGGCGTTCAAACCGCTGCACCGCCGGTCGAGTTCCCGTGGACCGCGCACCAAAGGCCCGCCAGTCCCCGCCTGCCACGTGTCCTGCGCCGGGCTCATGCACCCAGCCGCGCCGCTCCGTGGACCGAACGTCGCGAACCGGCCAATTATAGGCCGCCACGTGGCAGTTGGCGGTCCACCGACACTCCCCCATGCACCCAAAAGCCCCGATAACTTCCGGAAGCCCGTTTTTGGTCATCCGGACTCCAAATTCAACAAGCAAATAGCCGTTTTCAAGCGTTTTTCCGCGCTGAATCCAAATCCAACCTCCATTTGGCCAAATTCAATTTCTAACTTTCGGCAAATACTGCCGAAGGCCCAAATAGTTATAAAATCTCACAGGGTCCATCTGTGGCACCCTTTGGTGCACCATAGACCAGACACCAACACTAGGTGTTATACAAGGTGGATCCATCGGGAAACTGCATGGGAAAAACCAGAACACTACGTTTATCTTTTAGTTGGAGGAGCTATTTCCTGAAAAAGTGCTAAGCAATAGTTTCTTCCACTATGGCAGCTGAGTTCATAGCCTGTTATGAGGCATCCAATCATAGGATATGGCTGCGAAACTTTGTTACTGGGTTGCGTTGAATGGCATTCAGAAGCCATTAAAGATATTCTGTGACAATAAATCGGTTGTACTATATTCCAATAACAATATGAGCTCATCAAAGTCAAAGCACATTGACATTAAGTTTGTTGTTGTTAAAGAGAGAGTTCAGAATGGTTATATGTGCATAGAACATATTGGAACAAACTCTATGGTTGCGGATCCGCTCACCAAAGGTTTACCGCTCAAAGTGTTTTATGAGCATACTGCTCATATGGGTGTTAAATTGTTTGAAGAAGTGCAGTTTTAGTGAGAGTTTGTATTTTGATGTTCTTTAGTTTCAGGCACCCTTTGTTTATTTTCTGCAGGATAAAGTATTTAGTTTATTTCATATTGTGAATGTGTTTTGTCTGTTATGACTTAATATGATCTCATTCAAGAATAAATTAGGACCAGTTGGAAATAGGCATGTTAAAATCACATTGCATGTAATTTTCATGCTACACATTCATATTCGATCTATGTCATTGAATATGTTGATATGGTGACCATTGATAGGTCGAGTTATGAATTTGTATAATAAAGACCGTTTTGATCTCATACTAATATAGTAGATGGACCAGATTGTAATTAAGGAGATGTTTTAAAAAAAAAAAAAGATAACTATTTTGGTGTGCACATATCATAATATAATTGTTTCAAGATATAATATGTAGCCTAAGTGGGAGATTGTTGGATTTAATTTTTTCTATATATGAGCTAACATATAAATTTATAATTATACTATGGGCTATCTAATTTAATAGGGTTATTAAGTGATTTAATATGGGCTCTGTAAATATCTATTGGGTATGAGCTATTAAAGTGTAGAAACCCAATACAAGTCTAATTTGGGTTTATGGGACTCTAATTAAACATAATATATAAGGAATATAAAAGGGTTGTGGTCCCGAATCGGATTCCTGCTGTCATTTTGTCCTGCTCCATTCAGAGCAAAATTAATTAGACGACGAATCTAGATTTGGAAGCACTCAATCCATGCGATTTTATTATCGGTGTTTGATAAACGATAAGATCTGAGAACCTGTTTCATCAAGTATGGATTTCGGTAAGCGTTTATAATGTTTTCAATAGATTAACGATTGTCTAATAATTTACATGTATTTCCCAGATTATTTCGCATTAATTTGCATAAGAATCTAACAAGATTTACAATCTTTCTTTACTGCTTTTCTTATAGCTTTTCTAGGAACGGTTTTAATTATAATCGAACCTTCTAATCCGTTTTTTTTTTAGCAATAAAGAATCATTCGGCTCTTTTGGCCGAGTGTATTTTATTAAGCTTTTTGTGTGCCCCTCATCTTCAGCTATCCCAAGCCGAAGCTCGCTCAGCATTTGAGTGAGAAGAACTCGATCGATATCGGTCGATCGGATCCCTTCTCGACCTAATCGTTTGACACGCAGCGTATTTATTTCAGAAGATTATTTTTGAAGCCGATCGCAGACCGGATCAGATCAACGGTCAGCGCGCGCTCGGCAGAACTTTCGGGCGCAACAGGTACTAAAGTGTTAAATTATGAGTATAAGAATCAAATTACATTATGGGAAAAACACAAGTATCATCTATATATTTTAAGGTCAACTCTTCCTATCTATCTCTCTCCTTACTATTTCGTACGAGACGACTAAATCTAATCGAGATCTTGCCGAGCAAGCAAGATCATGGCTTTGCATGCAGGCAAATCTTGAGCAGACATGGCCGCCGTCGTCGAGATGAGATCTTGCTGAAATCAAATACAATTTTCTACTCTCTTTTCTGACCGAGCTTGTAAAATCATGCATAGATGTGCAGGCAAATCTCGAGCAACCATGCATGGCCGCCGTGGTCGAGATGAAATCTGGCAAAAATAAAAGACAATGGTTTTTTTTTTTTTTTTTTTCATTCTTTTTCTATTTGAATTACTAAAATTTATAAGACGAACTAGTAATTTACTATTATATCAGTAGTAATCTTAGTCACAAAAATTTAATTTTTTTTTATTATGTTAGAATAATCAGAAATACTGTAGAGCACGTGCCAAACGAACGTACCCTTAAGTAAAGGTGGTCGGTCCGCAAATGATGTGGTGGACCAAGTCTAGGAAATAATTTGTCCCTGATTAGTTTGTTTGCATGATGCGGTGGCACATAATAGTAGCAAAAATTCAACTTGTGGTGGACTCACATACTAATAAGGGGCAAATCGAATTTCCTGTGCTGGGTCCATAAAAGCGACACCGCATAAAGGACAAAAAATGTTTTTTTTTTTTTTTTTTTTTTCTTCTAGAAAGAGAGTTAGTTTGCTATTTTTTTCTCATATCATAAATAAAAAAAAAAAATTATGATAAATACAATTAGTATATATATATATAAAAAAAAATGGCCAAAAATTCTGAGTTTAAAAAATAAAAAATATAAAAATCGCTCAACTATAAAACATTTCAAAAGTCGACTCTCTAACACTACTTTTTGATGCAGATGGTCGGTATTTGGTTGCTGATCAAAGTTTAAGGCCGACAAATTTATTCAAAAAAAAAAAATAAATAAACCCCACTAAATTTACTTTTTGTAATTACTACTTAAAAAAAAAACCCCACTAAATATATATGATCGAGTAGGTAGATTTTTTTATTAGAGTTGAAATATTTTATTTAATCAAAACTAATAAAACTTTAGATTATTGAAATCTAACTGAAACAAAATATAGGCTAAATTATAATCGAAACACTTGCACTTTAGTTTTTGTCTCGCACTTGGGCAACATTTTCAAAAAGAGTAAAAATATTTAAAAATTAATAAATTAAAATCTATTCTATTATCAACCGTTTTTAGCGTAAGTGATAAAAAATTTGATGATTGATCTACTTTGCTAATAAAATGTAAATGATTAAAATAAAAGAGATATGCTATTTTAGTAATGCTATTAAAATTGATAACTATTTTATTAAGCAATATTATTTAATATATATAATTTTACCGTATTACTTATAAGTAACTTTGTCTATAAATTAAATTTCATAATAATTTATAACTGAATTCAACAAATATTTTAAATAACTGAATATATTTAAAAAAATAATAAAGTATGAAAAAATAATTGATGAAATGCATAATATAGAAGCATAATATAAATAGCTGCTAAAGTGCGAGAAAATTTTGTACATTGCTTTAAAAATCGGATGGTGATTCGAAAATATTACTGAGTCAAAAATCAACCAATAATACTAACATGTCCGTATAAATATTTAATTATTATTTATAATTTTATTTTATAAAAAATATTTATTATTATTTTAGTATCATATTTAATTATAAAATATTAAATTTTAGATTAAATTAAGTAAATATAAAATACTATTTTAGTTTTTATAATAAAACATAAAATTTGCGAAAATCAATCATAATTAAAAATAAAAATTACACTAATTAAAAGAATTTAAATTTTTTTAAAAAATCTGCTAGTTTGTTCAGAATCGAATCAATTTAACGATTCACCCGCTGACATACTAATTTAAATAATTTAAAATAATTTTTTAACTAATCTAATTTAGAGAATTAAATCGAATTATTTTATTAACTTCCCGACCAAACCAAATAATTTGATCCGAATTTTAAACACCGGTTGTACAATTAAACTAAAAGAATTTTTTTTATATATATATAATTTACGTTTCGCTAAAATATTTTATATTTTTGATAAATTTCGACTACAATACTATCAATATACTATTATAATTTTCTGTCTTTAAATTTATTTTTTTTAAGTACTTTTATTAATTTACTCATAAAATTTTTTAAAAAATAAATTTTTTATTTAGGTATCGTAAATTTAATAACACAAATGAATTATTGCTTAATATTATAGTAGTGTAATTTTTTAAATATATAAATATATATATATATATATATATATATATATATATATATATATTAAGAGCACGGAGGTTTCTATGCTCCTAAGTCGTTTTTTATGATAAATTTTTGAATCCGATCGATTTATTCTAATATATTTAAAATATTTAGAAAATAAATTTTATTTTATTTTGTTATTATTTATCAGATCGAAATGATTCAAAATTAATAATTTTTTTATAATAAATGTGTATCGTTTATATGTTTAACAGTATAGAAATATTTAAATCAGATAAAATATCAATCGAAAATTTTTTATAATATTTACAACAAGATTAATATTTCTAATAGAAAATTTAAATGGTACATTATAATTTGTTGTTAGAATTTTATTTTTAACCATATATATATATATATATATATATATATATATATATATATATATAGAGAGAGAGAGAGAGAGAGAGAGAGAGAGAGAGAGAGAGAGAGAGAGTCCGGCTATTATATTATTAATAGAACTAAGTTATTGGTGCTATCAAGTTTTCTATCCTTAGATTAACCCTTTTGATTATTTTTATCCGTTAGATTTTATTATTTCTCCAACCACCTATTAAACCTAAGGGGCCAATATCATCTCAACCATACATCTTTTAATCCAACAGTTAAAAACTTAATAACACCAATAACTTGATATTATTAATAGTATTCAAGTCTAGCTCTATATATATATATATATATATATATATATATAAAATTGAGCTTCTACATATATTTGTAAAAGTACAAAGTTATTTGTGTTTGTGAGTTTTTTACCATTGGATGTAGAAATGTGCGGTTAGGATGATGGTGGGCTCCTTGGGTTTATTGGGTGGTTGGTGGAATAATATGATATATAAGATAGAATTAATCAAAAGGTTAGATCTAACGGTAGAAAACTTACAAGCACAAATTACTTGCTTGGTAGTTGTACATTACCCGAACTATATATATATATATATATATATATTATTTATTTATTTATTTATTTATTTATATCACCTCTCCCCTCCCCCCACACCGTTTCAGTTTCCAAGTGGGCGATGCTCACTCATGTCCCCCTCCCGCTGGTGGACCCCACCCCTGTCCCCTACCTGCCCAGCAGTGGGTCCCACCAGCCCTGACTCGAGTGTGGTGGGTCCCACATGTGATGATAACCTCCGGGACTTTTTTTTTTTCTTTTTAATTTTATTTTTTTTAAAAAAAAACTTTTTTTCCTTTTTACATAAAATATTCGTGTTTTTATAAAAATAAATTAAATTTTAAAGATTCGACTTAATTTTTTTAATAAATTAAACAAAATATTCTTATTCTTATATATATATATATATATATATATATATATATATATATATATATATATATATATATATATTTATTTATTTATTTATTTATTTATTTTTAATTTTTTTTGGTCGTTCTCGCCTCCTCCACCACCTCCACAGCTCTCGGCGATAGTGACGACGACGGCGTTGCCTCCGCTAGCGTCAGCACTAGCGTTGAATGATTTAGAGTTGGCGCAGGTAAAGACGGAACGGATGGAGACGATGAGGTCGTGACAGAGGCACTGCTCACCCTAGTTGTCGCCTCCTTCTTCTCCACCACCTCAATATCGATGTCATGTTTTGTTCTTATTTCGCCACTTTCGTCGACATCAACACAGATATGATATAGATCGCGGAGGTAAACTTGTAGAGGAGTTCATGGCCGCAGATGGTGATGGCGACAACAGCGCCGGAGGTACTAAAGGATTTAATCATGGCGGGACGGAAATGCACGTCTAGTGGAAAAGGCGGCGGCGATGGAGGGCAAGGAAAAGATCACGATAATAAAAAAAAGATGTAAATGATGAAAAAAAAAAAGACTAAATTACAAAAAACCTCCCTGTAATATTCCGCTTTTTCATTTTGCCTCCCTGTTATTTAAAAGCCTATATTTTGCCCCCTCGTAATTACCGAAATATGCATTTACCCCCCCGCCGTCACCATTCCGTGAGTGAACCGTCAATTTTTTAAAAAATATTATTAGATATACCCAAAATACCCTTCAAAAATGACGAAAAATAAGCTAAAATCCATTCTCTTTCCAATATAAGGTAAATGCATTTTCGTCAATTTACCTCCTACGTTAACACAGTTGCCCCCTAAAGACAATTCGGTAATTACGATGGGGCAAAATGTAGGCTTTTAAAAAATAGGGAGGCAAAGTGAAAAAGCGGAATATTACAGAAATTTTTTCTGTAATTTAGCCAAAAAAAATAGAAAGAGTAAAAACAAAAAGAATAAAGAAATTTTTTATTTTAATGTGAAAATCAATAGGTGTCGTCATTATTATAAAAAAGATAAAGAATCAGAGAAGAAAGAAGATGATGATAAATTAAGTTGCATTGTTAAAATAAAGTTGGACTGTTTGAGACGAAAATTACATTTTTTGAAACGAAAGTAGCATTGTTTGAGCAAAGTGCTAGAGATAATGCTAATCTAATATATTTGGTTGTTTAAATTGTGATAAAGATAAATCTACTTAGTTAGGATATTTAATTGGAATAGAATTTTATGTAATAATCTATAAATAGAGAGACCGGGGCTATTATAGTTAATGAAGCTGGAGTCGTCTTAATTAATTAGTGATGCCGAAAGAAAAATATAAAAGCATAAAGTTATTTTTTCAATAAAGGCAACTTTATTTTGTTTTCATTATTTTATTATTTGTCTTTTTTTCTTCTCTTTTCCATTCTATTTTTTGTGGAGATTCCTATATACCATAACAAGTATATATAAGATATTGGTTGGAGACCCACCGTCGTAACAAGTGGTATAAGAGCCCTGTTTTCAAGAGAAGAAAATACCAATGGCGTTTAACAATGCCAATGGAGTTGCACAAGGATTCCAAATATTCAAAAGAGACAATTATGATTTTTGGTGCGTGAAGATATGGACGTTGCTGTGATAACAAAATTTATGGGATTTTGTTGAAAAAGGTTGTAAGGAAGCAACTAGAGAGAATCTGAAAAAAGATGCGAATGTGCTTTTCTTTATTCAGCAATCTATTGGCGACTCAATATTTTTTCACATTGCCGGCGGTATCCGATCGAAAGAAGCATGGGATATATTACAGAAGGAATACCAAAATAACGTAAAGGTACTTAGAATTAAAATTCAAAGTTTAAAAAGAAAATTCGAGACTTCATTTATGGAAGAAAAAGAAAATATTAATACATTTTATTCTTGAATTATGGAATTAGTATCTTGATGTGTATCTATGGTGAACAAATTACTAATCAAACAGTAGTTGAAAATTTTTTAAGAAGTTCGACGAAAAAATACGATGATATAGTTTCTGCTATAGAAGAAGCAAAAGATTTATCTAAATTATATTGTAGCGAACTTCTTGGTTCTCTCTTAGCACATGAGGAACGGAAAGATAGAACAAAAAAATTTTCTGAGCACGCCTTTCAAAGTGAATCGAAAGGCATTGAAAAAGATAAAGCAAATACTTATAATCGCCAAGCTTCAGTATCTGGAGACCATGGTAGAGGTCGTGGTCGTGGTCGTGGCCGTAACAGAAACGGTGAAGAATCAGGTAATCAAAATCAGAGAACCTATAGAGGTAATGATCAACCCCATAATTATAAAAATATTCAATATTATTATTGTAAGAAATTTGACCATATCGAGCGGTTTTGTCGATTGAAACAACAAAATGCTAATTTTGCTCAAGTAAATAATGAAAACGATAATGCACTTTTTGCACGTCGTTCATCGGAAAAAGCTGCTAATAGTATTTGGTATGTCGATAGTGGTTGTAACAGTCACATGACAGAAAAAGAAGAGAACTTTATTAATTTGGATAAATCTGTTAAAGTCGAGTGACAATGGGTGATGGCTATGTTCAGGACGTGCATGGCAGAGGTACAATTGAGGCAAATATTTCTAAAATTCAAGAAATAAATAATGTTTTATATGTCCCTAGATTGAATTTCAATCTTTTTAGTGTGGGCTAATTTTTGAAAGAAAGTTATTCGCTTATTTTTGAAAATTCTAATTGCACTATTTATAAAGATAAAAATAAAAGGGATTTATTTTTTGAAGTTCCGATGACAGAAAATAAAGTTTTTTCTGTTGATGTTGCAATGAAAGTAGTGCTAGATGATGATTGGTTATGACACCATAGATATGGTACTTGAGTTTTAAGGGGCTTGATTTGTTACATAAAAAGAATATGGTTGATGGTTTGCCTTTGGTGCATAATAATAGTTCTGTATGTGAAAGTTGCATGTTAGAAAAGCATCATAGAGACTCTTTTCCAAAAAACAGTAATTGGAGAGCCAAAGAACCATTAGAACTGATACATGCTGATGCTTGTGAGCCGAAGCAGACGCCGTCGCTCAGCAGCAATTATTATTTTGTGGTTTTCGTGGATGACTACAGTCGGATGACTTGGATTTATTTTATTAAAAATAAATCCGAAGCTTTTGATGTTTTTCGAAAATTTAAAAATTTGGTCGAAAACGAATCCGGTTATTATATTAGGACACTCCGTACAGATCGAGGGGGAGAATTTATTTCTAATAAATTTGAAAATTTTTGTGAAACGAATGGTATTCGCAGGCAGTTGACAACCAGTTACACGCCTCAACAGAATGGCATTGCTGAACGCAAAAATCGAAGTTTAGTAGAGATGGCAAAAAATATGTTGAAAGCAAAAGGACTTTCAAATAAATTCTAGGCAGAAGCGGTATCTACTGCAGCATATATTCTTAATAGAAGCCCAACTTTAGCGCTGAATAATATTACATCTTATGAAGCATGGACAGGTTGGAAGCCGAAGGTAAAACACTTTAAAAATTTTTGATCGATTTTTTTTGTTCATATTCCATCGCAAAATAGACAAAAATTGGATAATAATAGTAATAAGTGTATTTTTGTGGGCTATAACGAAAGAAGTAAAGCCTATCGATTTTATAATCCTGTTACTAACTCCTTAATTATAAGTCGTGATGCTATATTTGATGAACAAAAAGGTTGGGATTGGAGTGCAAAAGTACAGGATAATCCACTTCTGATGTTAGGAGATGAAACTAATATTAAGAATAAGAATAAGGGTGAAAATACTATAAGTATTGAAACAACACTACATGCTTCACCACGAATTTCACAAGAAACTTCACCTGAGACGACACCGAGAAAAGTAAAAGTGCTTAGTGAAATATATGAGCAGTGCATGTACACACAATGTGGAGAACCACAAACTTTCGAGGAAGCGGCAAAATCTGATGATTGGTGTAAAGCTATGAAGGAAGAAATTGCAGTGTTAAAGAAAAATAATACATGGGAGCTTGTTGAACTATCCACAGAAAAAGAAGTTATCGGGTTGAAAAGGATATTGAGATACTTGAAAGGAACAAGAGACCACGGACTGTGGTATACTAACGCTAACGAATTTTATTTTTTTGGTTGTTCTGATAGTGACTGGGCAGGTTCGGTAGATGATCGACGAAACACGAGCGGGTTTGTCTTCAATTTTGGTGCAAGAGCAATATGTTGGTCTTCCAAAAAATAGCAGTCAACGGCTCTATCATCTTCAGAAGCCGAATACATAGCGGTTACGACTGCTACATGTCAAGCAATCTGGATGCGGCGAATCTTAACAGATTTGAAGTACGAGCAAAAAGATCCAAGTGTAATTTATTGCGATAATCAATCGACCATCGCAATGGCAAAAAATCTAGTTCATCATAGCCGGACCAAACACATCGAACTGCGACATCATTTTATTCGTGAACAGATCGCTAACGGTCAAGTCGAATTGATACACTGCTCTACCGAAGAACAGATGGCCGATATTTTCACAAAGCCTCTATCATTGAAAAAATTTATATTTTGCAGAGAGAAGATCGGTGTGAAGAACATTAGCATTATGTGAAGAATAATTAGCATTATGGGTTGTATAAATTGTGATAAAGATAAATCTAATTAAGTAGGATTTGGTTGTTTAAAATTGTGATAAAGATAAATCTAATAGGTAGGATATCTAATTGTGATGTCGAAAGAAAGACCTATTGTGTAATAATCTATAAAAAATAGAGAGACCGGGGCTATTATAGTTAATGAAGTCGGAGTCGTCTTAATTAATTAGTGATGTCGAAAAAAAGACGTACGAGCATGAAGTTATTTTTTCAATAAAGACAAGTTTATTTTGCTTTCATCAAAACGTACCACCAGATTCTTTTATTACTTGTCTTTCTTTTTCTCTTTTTCATTCTATTTTTTTCGTGGAGATTCCAATATACCATAACAAATATATAGAAAATATTTGTTGGAGGTCCACCGCCGTAACACAAAAATTATACTATTTGAGATAAAAATTATACTATTTGAACGAAAATTGTACTGTTTGAGATAAAAATTATATTTTTTGAACTAAAGTTGTATTGTTTGAAATGAAAATTATGCTGTTTGAAATAAAAATTATACTTTTTGAACAAAAATGAACTATCGAAAATTAAACTTTTTGAATAAAAGTTATACTCTTTGAGATAAAAATTAAATTTTTTGAACGAAAATTACACTCTTAAATTGAAAATTGGACTCGTTGAACAGAAGTTGCACTTTTTTTTTATATATATTTTACCTTTTCTTTTTTAAGTCGTAGAGAAGTTATTCGTATTACGAAATATTTGATAGTTCTTTTAATTTGTTTAATTTAATTCAGTCAATAATATTTGGATTTCAAATTTAAATGTGTCTTTTATCTTTACAGATTTAATTTATATATTTTATATAATTTTTACAACAATAAATTAATTAAAGTAATTAATTTATTTATATTTTAAAGTCAAAGGGCTGATGACTGATTCAAATTAAACAAATGAAAAAATTAAATAATAAAATTAAAAATTTTAAAAATTTAATAATTAATTTAAAATAATTGATAGTTCAAATAAGCTCCTAGCCTTTGACATTTTTTTCATTTTTAAAATTTTGGTACAAATGTATGGAAATAGCCCCTTAACTATAAGCTATTTGTGAAAAGAGCCCTCAACTTTTAATTTTTTTTTTATTGAGGCCCCTTGAATTTTTAATTTTTTAAAATTAAGTGATTTTAGTAAAAAAAAAAAATAAATTAAGAATTTTGTAAAAAAAATATTGACAATATCACAAAATTTAATAATTTTTTATTTACTTTTAAATAAAATTAGTTATATTAATTATTAATTATTTTAATTATTTTGATTGAGATTCCTTCAACTTCTTCTTTTTATTATAATTTTCATATTTAATGGCATTAAATTTTTTATCAAATTAAATAATTTTATTATGAACTGTTAATTTATTTAGTTGTTAAATTTAAAAAAATCTCTCCTTTGTTTTTAGTAATATTATTTAATTCTAAAAGATTATAGGCGAAAAATCTCAAGTAAAAAATAAAGAAACTAAAAGTTAAGAGTGTATTTCAAATAATCATATAGTTGAGGGGTCTTCATACATTGTTTTATTATTATTATTATTATTATTTCGTACTATGAAATCCCTTATCCCCAGCAACGCCCACGTGGGATGGAGTGAATTAATGTGAGAAGCAAACCTCTTCTTACAAAATTGCCCTTGGTTTTATCCAATATTACCAAACATGCCATCCATTAAAATGGAATTGTTTTGAAGTATTTTTTTTTTAATCTATAATATTAAAACTATTTAGAAATTAAATTTTATAATTTTATAATTTTATTTATTTAGTGAATAAGTAGTTTCAAAATAAATAGTTAAAAATAAAATTTTTATAAAAAATAGTAATAAAAAAATTAAATTTTAAATTAATAGTTTTGATCTAACTTTTGATGATAAGTAGAAATTTTTATTAAAATTTTATATAATTTAAATTATTTTACACCATTGAACTTACAAACGTACTACTCAGACTGTTAAAATAATAATTTTTAAAATCTTTGATCACTTAATAAATAATATCAAAAGATTATAAAATTTAATTTTTATAAAGTTCTAATAGCGTAAATCATACTTAGCAAAGCTGATCGTCGAATTGAATATTTCATCATCAAAAATAATTTACAAATATTAAAATCTTCCTACTTTTAAAAGTACAAAAAACATACTCTTTTTTATATAAATTGTACTAATAAAACTCAACTTTTGGAGAGCATAAAATTTAAATATAAATACAAAATAAACTTTTAAAAAATTTATTATTTTCTGAAACCAAATAATAAATTTTTTTATATCATTCCTGCTTATTTTTTTTTCATATAAATTCTTTAAAAATTTATAAGTAATATATAATAGCTATATTTAAATGCACATTGCCATAAGCTCCCATATAATTTGAGCGCTAGTATAGAAATTTTAAATTACAATTTTTATGTTAAAATATTTTCGAGTTATATATTACTGTCCTTTTTTTTCTTTTTTTTTTTGTTCGTGCTGTAAAGGGCATCTTTGTTATTTTGGTGGCATGCATGGGATTTACGTGAATTTTGGGGGTGACTTGTAAGGAAAATAATAATAGGGCAACACTAATTTTAAAGTAACTGTATATATATTTTTTTTATCTCAGAAATAAAAATCTAATAGTAGTAATAACATGACGTTATTAATAATATAATAATCTAATTATATATATATATATATATATAGAGAGAGAGAGAGAGAGTAGTGCTTATATATTTTCAAAAGCACAAGTTCAAATATGCTTGTAAATTTTTTATTATTGAATTTGTATTGGCATTTGTACTTTTATAAAGTCAACTAAAGAGAGAAAAAAAAAAAATAAATAGCACAAATCTCAATGCAAATTCAAGGATAAAAAATTCGCAAGCATATTTAGATTTGTATTTTTGAAAACATATAAGCTCTACTATATATATATATATATATATATATATATATATATATATATATATATATATATATATATATATATATAACTAGACTACTTATTACAATAAAATTAAATTATATGGACATATTTTTGTGACACTTTCGTGCAAGTGTCCTATCTATATTCCATCTATATACAAAATTAGGTTATAGGAACACATTTTTTGAACATATTATAATAATGTGCCGCTATATACCCCAGCGACTGCACATATATCGACACTAATAATAAGTGTCGGAATTTTTGTCAGCGACATTTTTTTCAGATTTTATAAATATTTAAAAGTGTCGCTATAGTATAATTTTGTTGTAGTGACTATACTATCAATAATACCAAGCATTTGATATAATAGACTTTTTGACTCTTAGATGAAAGGATGTGCGACTAGAATTATAGTGGTCTCCTAGGGTTTAGTAGGTTATGGTGAAATAGTATAAATCTTAGTGGGCCATTATAATTCTAATCGCACATCTCTTCATCCAAGGATCAAAAAGTCTATAGTACCAAGTGCTTGGTACTATTAATAGTATAGTAGCCGGACTATATATATAAATATATATATTAGAGCTTATATACTTTTAAAAGTATAAGTCCAACCATAATTGTGAATTTTTTACCCTTGAATTTGTATTGAGATTTGTGCAATTGTTTCTTTCTTTTTCTATCTCTTTAGTTGACTTTACAATTGCACAAATCTCAATACAAATTCAATGATAAAAAATTCACAAGTATAGTTTGGCTTGTGCTTTTAAAAGTATAAAAGCTCTACTATATATATATATATATATATCCTGTGCTTTCGAAAGTACAGGAGCCTCCGTGCTTGTAAGTTATTTTTTATGATGGGGCATTTGATTCGACGATCGGCTCCATTAGATATGATCTACGCTATTAGAACTATATAGAAATTAAATTTCATAATTTTTCGACATCATTTACCAAGCGATCAAAGAGTCTCA
>CM054941.1:4775350-4950350 GCA_029168755.2 Tillandsia fasciculata | reverse complement strand
TGTTGTTATCAAATAGGGAATGTTAACAACTAACAAAGTGTAGGCCCAAAAGGGAAATTAATTCTCGAGGGCTTCCGTCGGCGACGATGACGACGATCGGTTGAACGGTCACGATGAGGTTTCTGATGGGCCCAGGGCTAACCATTGGATCGATAGATCGATCAATTGATAATCTTTTTGATCAGTTATAATCACGAATAAATTTAGCCTGATATGATTCCAAATAAGAGGGGACCATAATTTTTTTTCTTAGGTGGTGAAGCTTAGGTGGAAATGGGGCCTCTCTTTGTAGGTGGTTTATGTTACAATCTGATTGAATGTCACAATCACCATCCCTTGCTTTATTATTATTATTATTATTATTATTATTATTATTATTTATGATTCTGAGTCAAATTTGAAGCACCCTTACCATAAGTATCAGTTGATATTTTTCACTCTTTTTTTTTTTTTTTTTTTTTTTTTTTTTTTGTTCCTCTTCTTTTTTTTTTTTTCCTTTTAATTGGGACCAATTTGAGGGGATTTGCTCCCTTTTCTTTCACTTTTTTTTTTTTTTTTTTTTTTTTTTTTTTTTTTCACCCCTTTACTTCTACAGTTGATGGGATAAGGTGGACCAATAAAAGTGTCTCTCTCTTTTAAATGGTAGTGTTTGTTAACAGTTGCACTTATAATAGCAATTAATAATATTTTTCATATTTGGCCTGAACAAACTTGAGTGGGGGAGCTTCTTGCCATGCTTGTTTTATTTCCACATGTTCTTTTTATCTATTTTCAAAATTTATAATATTTTTTTAATTTTTTAAAAAATAAATTTAAATGTTAAAAAATATTTTATAAATTATTAGATAGAGATAAAATTAACACGTGATAGCAGATCGAAAGCTCCCCAACGAGTCAAGTTTTATCTTATTTATTAATCCATGCTTAATTATTAGGATAAAACTTCAGCAAGGAGCTCTCCAACGACATCTCGTTAGAAACCTCTCAATCGTTGAATGCTCTTTAATATTAAAATTCAAAACTAACTCGTGACAACAAATTAGAAACTGTCCAACACGACATCGGTCGAAAGCTTTTCACTGAAGTTTTATTCTGTACATTGAACAATGATAGTTTGATTTTGATGAATCCAATTGATATATTTGCTGTTTTTTATTTTGGATTCTAGTTATGTACCTTAATCTTGGTACAAAATCTTTTTGTATTTTTGCTTTGTTTCAAAGTAAAAATGGTAACCCTCTTTTTGTTGATTTTTTTTAAAAAAAAAAAAAAGAAATATAACAATATTGAAATAGTCATTTGGTATGTTTAGAGGACATTGCCTCCATCAGTTAATGGATGGCCGCCTGGAAACCCTAGTGGCTAGATCAAGCAAAAGTTGAATACAGTCTTTCTCCTTACAATGATGTAAGGGCATATTGGGTTCCAAAATTTTGATATTTGGGATGAGAATTGAAATAATTCATTTTTATTGTTGCCATTTGGTTTAAAAATTTGAGATTCTGATTTTCATTTGAGAGGAAATTGAGTTTTTTCATATAATTCTTTTCATGGTGATAAATTTGATTCCTGTAGGAATTGAGAAATAATTTATTTTTTAGGCTAAATTACAGAAAACCTTTCTGTAATATCCCGTTTTTTTACTTTACCCCCTGTCTTTTAAAAGCCTATATTTTGCCCCCTCGTAATTATCGAAATATACACTTACCCTCCGCCGACGATTCCGTGAGTGAACCGTCAGTTTTTTTAAAAATATTATTGGATATATCCAAAATACTCTTCAAAAATGGCGAGAAATAAGTCTAAACCCCTTTCTCTTTCCTCCATTACTTTTCCCTCCAATATAAGGTAAGGACATTTTCGTTAATTTACCTCCTCCGTTAACGTCGTTGCCCTCTAAAGATAATTCGATAATTACGAGGGGGCAAAATGTAGACTTTTAAAAGACAGGGGAACAAAGTAAAAAAGAGGGATACTACAAGTAGGTTTTCTGTAATTTAGTCTATTTTTTAATAAAATATATATAACTAGACCAGAATGTCTTTAATAACATAAAATTATTTAGTGTTGGTGAGTTTTTGATTCTCCTGGTTTAGTGGTGGTTAGAGAAAATATATGATCCAAGAAATAAAAATAATCAAAAAAATCAGATCTAATGATAAAAGAAATCAGTAGTACAAATACTTGATGCTGTTAGAAGCACCCCAGCAGCTGTACTCTCTCTCTCTATATATTTTAGAATAAACTAAAAGTTTAAATTTTAAATTTGAATTTAGTTTGATATAAATTTGATATTTGAATTTAGTTTTAAAATTGAATTATAATTTTGAGCTTAATTTGAATTATAAATTCAAGTTTTAAATTCAAATTGTGAGTTCGAATTTAGATTCAAATTTTAATTACGAATTTGGAGAGTATTTAAACATATATTTTTTTACTTATAATTTGAACTCAATTTCAATTCTAATTCATCTCGTAAACCAAACAAATTAGAAATTTTCATCATTCTATTTCTCATTCTAGTCCATTCTCATTCATATTCCAATTTGGATTTCTATTTTGAACGGAACATGCCCTAATAAGAGTTGAATGCAGGACTTATGTATTTGAAGGGATTGTTTGGTTCACTATTTTAGACTATAGAATCAGAAAAGGATTTATTAGTTGATCCATTCCAAAATAAACCAATTAAACCCCTCCCTCCCAAACCCCTCCCCTTCATCTCTCTAAACCTGATGTTTATTCTGAGATGATTCGTCGTTCTATTTTTCATTCCGATACAATCTAATTCGATTTTTCATTTTTATTTCAATCACGAAGCAAACACGCCCTAAAATTAATTGGATGAAAATAGGGTATTTTTTCTTAACCACAAAAACGCATTCGGAAGATCTCTGGTTCAAGTCACGCTTAAAGCAAGACATTGATACCCCATACCAGCTTGATGACACACACACAAAAGCCAACCATATGTCCAGTCCACTTCACGGGCCACCGAGAGCACGCGGCCCGATCAATTAGCTAATGAGATGGGCCAATTTAGAGGCCCAATTCCTACTAACTATTGGCTAGGACAACACCCTTCAACAATCTCTATCACTGTTCAACAGGTCACCAAACAAAAAATAAGCAGGCGCAGCACAAACTCTTGTGGCCCTCGGAGGACAAGAAGATGAATAGTGCGCTTTGGTCCCTCTTAATTTTGGTGGACAACAACATGGGGGACCTATGTGAACAGGAAGGACACAAGTCTCTTATTTTACTTAAAAGAGGTTGGTGGCACCATCTCACCCCCACATGACCTGCTAGGGTTTTTAGTGGTAGGCCAAGATGGTGTTTTCACAAATGGAAGCATTTATTAGCAAGTAGAATTGGAGCAACATAAGAAAAGAAAAGGTGAAAAAAGAAAAAGTGGGGAAGCAAATAAATGTACTTGACCCATTTTCTCCCCCCTCCTCAACTCCTCACTCTTTTAAGTGCAATGCCTTCTCTTTATTGTGGCCAACATCTCACATCCTTTCCCCCAGTAGTTGCATGTTTTCACTAGAATCTTCCATCTTAATGTGTTCCCCCATGTTTGGTAAGTTCCACAAACATGTTGAGTCTCCACTCCACCACAAACTTGTAATACAAGTTGGAAATTTTTTTTTTTTTTTTTTCTAAATTTAACCTTACCTTTGAGTCAATCAAATAGCTTTCATTGCCCTAGCACTTTGATTTATACAAGTGATGGTGGGAACCTTGAGAAGAGAAAGAGATGCTTCTTAATTCCAAGAGGCAATTGGTTTGCTGCGTCTTTAAATTGTGAAAGCTGCCTGCTGAATGAAGCCCTAGTCTCTGGAAGGTACTAGGAGAAGCAGAAGCAGTATAGAAACAAATTGATAGAGTACCTTTTTTGACATAAGAGTCCTTCAGCTCACTAGTGCTCCCTTTGTGGATGTCTTCATCACAGTATAACTCAATTTAGTGCACCAACAGTGGATGTAAAAGAGCAGGGATCAGTACCTCTAGAGAGAAATGCTTTTCAGATCACCTCAGAAGTGCACTCAAAAATATAGTTAATGAGTCAGCTTTTAATATAACAACCAGCCACATCATACATTATATATTAAATTTGACCCATCAACTACACTCGGGGCATACTCGACAAAATCTACATATTCTGGAGCAAAAAATTGTGGCACAGTTTAAATGACTTGCATACAATGTTTGAGCATTCATAACAAGCGAACTATTTGGAGCATAGCTTCGGTGATGGCTTCTATTAGTATGCGTGGATCAACCCGCTCTTCGAAGCATACTAAAAAGTCCAATAAATTAATGCTGCGTTGTCGATTAGGAAAACGGGCTCGTCGCCAAATATTATACATGTCAAGAACTACTAAGTGTTGGGCAATTCTACCAAAAATCAACAAAGTGATCTAATAAGAGAAAAGTAAGGCTTTCAGTGGGTAGTGAGCATAAATTCACCTCCATTTGTCCCTCAGCTCCTTTTTCTCGGACAAGATCCATGTGGCAAAAATAGCGGCAACGAGCGCAACGATGGTGAGGAGGAGAAGTGCATAGCTGAAATCTTCGGTGAGCGAATCATAGGTTCTTGACGGAGCAAGTCTAGTGTAGAAGAGATCCACTCCGTAGGAGAAAACGAGCGTTGTTGATTCCAGCTTTGCTGGAAATGATACGATTCCTCTCAATCCTTCCACTTGAAGAGAGTGTGTCACATAAGACTGCAGGAAATTCCATTAGTTAGCATGATTTTGATTTTCATTGTTTTGTACTGGTATACATAAGCAACTGGAGTGATCAAACTTTAGTCCATAAATTAGGTAGAAAAACTACAAATATGTATATGGATCTTCTTTGTCAGGATAGCCTAAGTGGGCATTCTACGTATAATTTCCTACTGACTAGCATCAGCATAAGTACATTTATAATAACATATATTCTCACAATACCACATGAAGAATATGAATGAAGCAGCAAAATAAATATCCAATTAACAACAAAGTGAATGAAAATTTTGGAGTGAAATGAAAGTAATAGTCACCTGAGGATTAATTGGCAAAGAATCCGTTAACGGTATGATGCCCTCTTCTCTCTCCGCCGGAGTGGGATTAGCGGAACGACGAGGATCAAGATACCGCTTATCAAGTGCCAAGACCTAAAATAATATTACATAATACAATCCATCATCAGAAGTGCTGGGAATGCTGATATATTTCGTCTCATTAAGAGCATGAAGCATGAGGAAAGAATTTAGTTAGAGCTCTGTCTTCATAATATGCAACATATAGAACTATCAATGAAGAACTCAAATGACTATTTATAGTTCCTATATTCAGGCCAATGAAAATAGAATATTTCTTACGATGAAATCTTGTTAATACTTCACTATTTTTGACCACTTCTATAATTGAAGAACCTAGAACCACAAAAGGTGGGGGAATAATGCCATGCCTACATGTAATGTTATTAACAAATCTATAATTGTTTACGTTCTCTGGTACTGTGGTGTAAAATATGATTCTGATCCTTTTTTGTAAACAAGGATAACAGTGTTTACTGTCCTAACATAACCAAATGAAGTAAAGATAAAGAGATGAAGACTTGCAACTGAGGTAGTATTCTTATAGGAGACGGGAAGAATTAAAATTCGTTTTTCTGTAAATTTTAAACATTTAGAGTTAGATCAAAGGTTGCTTGAGTGGTGCGAATTAAGGTTTGTTCATAGGCCAACATGGTAATGTTGCGACACATACAACAGCATAGCCTAACAGTTCACTACACTTTTAGCCATTTAACCATTTAATCATAATAAGCTCTCAGCATCATCCCAAGCTCCTGATACATACGAGAACAAAAACAGGAATAATTGATTCACAGCACAGGTGTACACTGTACCACAGCAATACTTCATTGGCAAATACATGAAGAAACCTGCAAAGGCAACTAAAATTTGGTGGTAATTGAAACATGCTCGAGTAGAACCTACCACAAATCTAGGGTCCCCTATATTCCAGAGTAGATTCTAGCATCATGCAAGTTGATGAACTCTGATAACAACTTGAGACATCATAAGACACTAAAAAGCAAGATCCCTAAAATTTCAATACATTTTAATCCTTAAATCTATTACAGAAAAAGGGGCACATTCTGATTTACATATATAATCCAATATCACAAATTTCTTATTCTTCGTAAAAAAAATGAGGAACTTTGTTTTTTTGGGTTGCAGTGAGCATTTTGCTATCTGAAGTACAGTATTACGCTAATAACAAGTCACCTAGATAGCTTTTAGTGGAAATATGGTAATTCACCAGAAAATTTCCCAAAAAATTGCTCTTCCCTAGCATTTCTTTCATGCACAATTTGATCTCCAAGATCAATTTCATGCCTATAGTCAAACTGAGTTGTGACTCTTTGTACATGGTGTATGATAGAGTAGTGATTCTCACACATAGTGATTCACACACAAAAATACGGTGTATCAAATTCTTACGACAAATAGTGTTAATTTGCAGAACTGTAGTTCAACAATATGTTGCCTTTTCACCACATGCCAATCTTCTAATCATTTTATTTTCCAATTAGAAGATTGAGCAATACATGCATATTTCTTTTGACGATTAACCAGAATTTGACTGCATGAAAGTATATGAAATCATTCACCCAAATAGGTTACATACAAATACATAATCACTTAATGCACATTTTCCAGCACCAACATATTAAGACAGCCATGCAGAACTAGAAAGTAGAAAGTAATGCACTAATCAGTTAAGAGAACCTTTATCGGTTACAACAATAGAACTTTTATCACTAAAAACGACACCTATAGAACTTTGCTTTTATTAGGCGAACGGGTAGTATGTTAGTACAAGCATAAAACTGCCTTAAAAGTGACATTTATGGTGCGGATTACTCCATAGTTGATGGAAAATGAATTAGAAACCAAACCAACACATTTCAATTGGTTTGGTTCATTTGATGCAAAATTCAGTTTAATTTGGATTAGGAAATTAACAAAAAAAACAGTTTAGGTCTCCAATAGGTTTCTGAAAAGGACAAAAGAGCAAACAAGATTAATACACAAATTATAAAGATCATACTTGGTTATGTCCACATTGAACTGGGGCTTAGGAGGGTAACTTCGGATCTTACATTTCAGTATTTTGCATGAAGTGGTTTTTTCTCAAGGCAGTCACAAGCCCAAAGCTTTCACAAATTTTTATGTAATAAATTGTTGTTATAATCCATCATGTTTACATATATTGGAAAAAAGATAATCCATTATACCAATGACATGACAATCTAATCATTCTAGTGCTTAGCAGCTTAAGCATCATTGTTATTACTTTGAAAAATCTAAAAGTTTGCAAATCTATGCCCCCAAGCAACACAGTGCTACCGAAACAATCTTAATCCACCAAATATATTTTGGGCAGACATTTCTCCTAAGGATTTAAGCATCTATCGGCACGGTCCGTATCGACCGTGCTATATCGTGCGAACAAGATACCAACATGATACAGCTCCCGTGCCGATGGCACAACTGAAAACCCTCTTTTCTTTAAATTACTAAGTAATTTTCTTAATAAAATTCAAAAGATTTAATAAAGATACCTAATAAGTAATTAAAAAAATTTATTGCTAAAGAAAATAAATATTTCATGGCATTATGTGTCGGCACAGATGTATTTTTGGTGACCGGCACTCATCGGCACTGCTCGGCACGCACCGTGCCGGCAAGTTTTCGGCACGACCCCGTGCCACGGCACTTAAATCCTTGATTTCTCCTTATACCATGTTAATATAGTTTGCCTCAGTTTGTTTTTCCCAATTGTTAAAAAGAATCAAGTCTATTTGATTTCCCCCCTAAACAAACTGAACCGACCAAATGGCATATTCCTAGTTCCTCATTTATAAACAACATGTTGAAAGGAGAAGCTCGCAGATCAAGAAAAGTGTAGAAAGGTCGCCCAAAAGTTGAAAATAATTAAATAGAACTCCTAAAGATAATTTTGGTGGAACTCCTAAAAATACATGGGTTTTATACCAAGAACCACCGTCAGCTCAATAAAAAATCAGTAGACTAGGGTTATATAAGCTAGCTGACCTGATCACTGATGGTACCAATCAGAAGCTGCTTAGAAGTAATGCCCTTAGCTGTTGCAGTCACCGACATTGCTTTCACAGAATGGGTAAAGAAGTATGAGTGGGATTTCACCACCACTTCTGGATGCGCATATGAGGTAATTGGTGCTGTCAAGTTGTGTTTTCCTAACACAAGCTTCCACACATCTCTAATATCCTGTGTAAAGCCATTTTAGTGCGTAAAAAATCAAACATAACGTTAAGTTAATAGAAACGGGTACAGATGAAAATACTTACTGCCCGGGATTGATCATAGATTTCAATGACTGACATTTCATATCTGTGAGCTCTGAGGTTGAAATAATGATAAATAACCCAATTCTCACTCACAACCTTCAAAATAAGAAAATGTTATGTTGGCTATCTAAAATGAAGTAACTTGATGTTGACAGCCGCACTGTAAATATTGGTGAATAAGTATGTGATAAATAAGACCACTTACAGCATGAACAGGACCTTGTGCACCTTGGTGAGCCACACGATGTAGTATACGGCCAGTGACAGCATCAATAAGATACGCAACTAGCGAAGCTTCGTCTGGTGTTGCAGATCCAATCTCTCCAGCAGCCTTAGGAGCAACAGTAGCAACAAAAAGCATATTTTTGGATATGTACTTAAACATTACGTCTTTATCGGCTATAACCTTTGCCTGGGTATGGACAACCTAAATAGCAGAAAATAAATGTTTTAGAATATTAACCTTGTCCATCATTAAGAAGAAATAAGCTACAGAAAGGGGAAAAAACCTCATTCATCTTTCTTGTCGCAGTAGCAGTAATTTTTTCACTCTCGGAAGGGAAAACAATAGACCACAACTCCTTCATTTTAAAGCAGTATTCATCAGAAATTTCGAGATTGCATCTGTTCTGTAACAAATAGCCTTTGATAACACTCATCCCTGCTTCAACTGAATATAGATATGTGTTTGACATTTCACGATGAAAGACGTTAAGAGAATCAGGTGTTCTCGGATATAAATGAGCATGCGAGTTGGAATCAACAATGAGATGAAGACGATGCTCAGATGAATCCATCAAGGTCAAGGGGATTACTTGGGTTATTGAATCAGCAAGTTTAAGAGATTTAAGTTCTTTTCCTGAGTAAGAATCAACAACTGAAAGAATACCAGGAACATCAAAACCAGCTCCACATCTGCCAACTACAAGAACAGATGGGTTCTCATGCATTGCATGATGATGAGGAACCTGCCACTGGAAAATTCTTAGGCCAGTATATGGTTTACAATCTTCTGATTGGTGAAGAGAGAGAAAGTGAGACCAGATGACACGCCCATCCCCAGTGTGCAGTGCCAAAATTTTACCAGCCCGAGTAAGTACAATGATCAGTTTCCTGAACCCGTTGTGGTCCCGTGTCATCTTAGTTTTTTCAGAGCTTTTTAGCCTTATTGCTTGTATGGCAGCCAGCTCATCAGGGCTTGCGAGCATCAGAGTTCCTTTAAGTTTTAGCCAGTGCCCCTTCCATTATTTAAAAAAAAAAACAATATTTTGTTAGCAAAGCAGTACAATAGATAGATCTTACATAAATAGGAATTACGTGTTCAAACAGGCAATAACACTTACCAAATAGCAAAAGAAGTAAAAAAAGAAAAAAGTGGAAAATTATAGTGCATATCTTTCTTCAGATCATTTCAGAGCCAGTTAGCACATTTCTTCAAGTTATCTTAAACATTATGTAACACTTCATTACTGATTTTCCAGGTTAAATTACTACAGCATAGCCCTTCCCTTGCTGAAGATTAAACTCCAAATCTCACATTGAACAGCATTTAATTAATATAGATATACAAGACAACAACAAATTCATTTATTTCTCAAATATATTATTATATATTTGTATTTTCATCCAAAGAATTTATTTTTTATGCATGATTGATTAGCCAAAAGTATTAATCGAATTTTGTTCTAGTTTAGGATTATGGATGTGGCTTATTGTGCAGAAAATTTCCATCAGATCACACTTCTAGGATTAGTATGTCTATTGGCAGGAAGATCAAAACAAAGAAGTGTTCAGCAATTTTCTTCTGATTTCACCTTGCTTTAACCTCCAGAAAACAGAAAATGAAATTTCCAAGATCTGATTGCCTTCCTCTCTATCCAAAAACTAATTTTCCTTTACCTTTTCATACCCACTGTTCAAAGAATAAAAAATTATTATTTCTGAATTTTAAGTGCACTTAAATTTCAGAGTTAATAGTTGTTCTTCCATAAAAAATTTCTTTCACTACCTCTGGCCATACACAATATAAACTTTCAAAAAAGAAATTTGTTTAACTAGTCACAACAAGATGTCTTAAACTGTAGATTTGATATTCAACTACGACATTTATTACCTATTCATGTTGCAATTATATCAAGGAACTTCAACAGATAGTCAGAAATGCTTTCAAATGCAAGTCAGCAAGGTACCAACATTAATTGTCAGAAATTCTTTCAAATGTAAGCTAGCCAAGTACAACAATACGCCATCAGCAATAAAACTTTTGCAGGCTTTAGAAGACAAAGATCAAGAAATATAGTAAAAGACAGAAAGCTGGCCCAGATGTTTTAATAGAACCATCTATAGATTGAAAAGCATACAAACGGTAGTAAGAGTTACAAAAAATAATGAAGACAACAGAAAAGGTGGGAAAGACAGTTACAAAAGGCAATTACAATTTAATTTTCTGTGTAAAATTGACAAAATTTAGCCCACAAATTTTGTTAAGACAGATTAGGGGTTTCCAAACAAGAGCAAACTTTGATTTCTAGCAATCTTTGTCTCAAGAAAAAAAAAAATTTGATCTAGAGTGTTTTTGGTTGTCAAAAAAACAGAAATTAAAGGAAGATTACCTTAAGCCATTCAAAGAGGTTATGCTCCACCTTCGCAACTGAGACACCTTCCTTCTCAACAGGCAATTCGGATGTAGTTAAATCTATAATTGAAGCAAGCCCATCCTCTCTACTCCAAACAATCTCACCTTGTTGTACTAATAACAGTGAGTGGTCTTCCATGACAATCAAGGCACGGAACCCATGAGACCTGTCTGTTCGTACATAATTATTGATAAAAACCTTCTGTGCACTGCCTCTGTTTTGGTCAGTCCGAATAGTTTCTCTAGTAGCTTCATTGATTACGCCATTATCAAGCTTGACTGCAAGTTCGATTTTGCTTTCTGTGTGCTGCACGATAGCAAAAGCTTGTTCTGCTTCGGTGATACTGAGAGCATCGCTTACTGCAGCTGGGTGGTTAATTTTCTCAATCACCTCCAACTCGTTTACACCCTTAACTCTTAGCAGTAAAATGCTCAAAGCTGTTTTTACAGCAACAATTCCCTTCAACTTTACAGGCAATAGTTCAGTCACTCTAGAGAAGTCTTGAACAAGATCTGAAATATGTACTTGATTATACTCAATGTTCTCAGCATTAAAGTTAATCAGATATAAATTTGACCTGGTGGCATCTAAGGCCAGTAGCAAATCGCTAGAAATGATAGCTGTTTCACCAGAAAATTCATTAGGGAAGGACGATGTCCTTTGATTTAGAACCTCTCCGCTTTTAGCATTAATGTGGTATATAGCAAATTTTGAGGAACCAACATATCCTAAGGCATACACGATTTCACCATCTGGAGACTGGAAAACTTGTTTTACCTCTAAGCTGCAGTAATAACCAAAATAAATAAATTACTGAATATTATACATACAAAGAAGCTCTAAGGATACTAAAATAAGACAATACACAAGGAAGTTTGCAAATACCTATCAGTGGCAAACTCCTTTCTCCAGACAATCACCCCATCTATGCTTGATATGGCATGAAGCCACCCTCCACTAGAAACTAGAATAAGGTTGTCTCTTCCCATTTTAATAGTTGCCTATAAAAACAGTTTATGTTCTATCAGTGTCACCAACTAAAACAACGATGTGACTTACAAGGATAAAAGTATTATCCGAGGATACAAGCCAAAAAAGTGGATGCCAAATGACTTTTTCTCACAGGAATATGCAACAATGGCTTTGAGGGTGTTGAAAATTGAAGATTAGATTCCCAAATCATCTGTCCATCAGGAAGATTCCACGCCCTCAATATACTGCCTTCTGAAGAGAGTGTAACAACATCTGAAAGAAACATTTGTTACAAATAAGTTAACACTATATAATATTAGTTGTTAATATAGCAGAAAAAGACAAAACAACAGAAAGCTACAGTTGAAAATGTAAACATACATTGCGTTCATGAATCTATTTATCTCTCATCTCATGAACTTAACATTTTTAGAATAAACAGTTCATTGTAGTATATTCCACTGTCTTAATGTCTTGTTTGGTCCAGAAAAGGAAAAATGTTTTAGTATCAACATTATAAACTACTATTCATGGCTGCAGTTGCCAACCAATATAAAGATAGGCTTGTCAAAATGCTACTCCAGAAGAAACATTCTCCTTAATACCTCAGCAACCCACGCCCGAGAATTTCTCAGAAATCAAACAATCTCATGTAGTAGTTATTACCTCCTTTTTTTTCAGTAGATAAATAGCATGAGGAAAGCCATCGAGTAGAATAATAGAATAGCATGCGCCCGCACAATAGCGAGAAAATAGTATATAAAGGAAAGCAGAGACCAAGGCTCTTAGATAGAGGCATGCAACAGCATGATAAATTGTATGATTGTAACTTGTCAGCATAACATCAAAAGCATTTGCAGCACTGTTCCTAGAGATTATAGTTATAGAATGACACCGATTACTCCCTCCAGCGATGCAAAACATAGAGAAAAGTTCATGTTACTATGCATTAAACAAAATACATGATTATAGGAAAATGCTACTTGTCAAATGATTTACAATCAGTAAATGGGATATACTAACAAAGACCTGTAATTTGTTTATGAATGGAGATTAGAAATGAACATCATGCCCAATAAGAAAAAAAATATATATCTGTGCCAAAGGACTAATAGCAGCAGCTAAGTTAATATCAATCTAGAACGTAATAGCTAAGTGTAGTCCAATTGTTAGTTAAACAAGAAAGCCTAAGTAAAGATCACTAGAAAGGAAAGTACAGAAGACTCACATTTCCCCAGAGAAATATTAAGTTGATCGATTGAATCATTCTTGCCAAGGACATGCCGCCAAACTGCATGAAGACATACTCCCTAGTCAATTAGAAAATCTCTAAAGAAAGAAAAATGGAAAATGAAACCAACTAGAAAATTATCAGAGCTACACAACCAAAGAAAATTAGCAGATATTGGAATTGCTAAGAAAAAAGAAAATTTTCATGGCCAAGGACCAAGGTTAACTCACATATATCCCCTGTCCGAAGATCAAGAGAGGCAATGACATTTTCTTCAGTTGAAACTACTACACGCTTTCTCCCTGTCTTTTGAGTGTGAAAGACAGCATGCTTCACCTTACCGATGTACTTCTGATGCCTAAAGCAAGCGACCAACAGCTTAATCAGTAGAGCATGAAATATATCGACCAAACTACTGACTTGTTAACGGTTATAATGATCATCTCCATTGTAAGACATTTTAAACAGGCCCTCCAACTATGTTTTTCTAAGTGAAACCCCCTCAGGTTTCGATTCTTTTTATTTAAGTTCATCGTATGAATTAAATTGAGAATTTCGCTAAACGTCATGGAGATTATATTAGATTCAACTGTTCTAAACACTTTTTCAGATGATAACCTACAGAGTTCCTTAACTATAAATGCTGGCAGCTAATAGAGACATCACTAAAAATTTTCAAATTCAACTTTAAAAAAATAAATCAAATAAAAAAAAAATGAAGTGTCTAATTCAAAATGGCATATAGATAAGAGGTTCCCTGCACATTTTATATAGTAAGAGATTTAGTAAGTTGGGGAAACTTTGAAAATTAGCACCATATTGGCTAAATCCACAAATATCTTACTCCAATTCAATGTTCTCCTACAAGAAACATGCGACGTTTCATGCCATCCCAGCGATTTAACTTACAAAAATTCTACAATACAAACGAAGCAGAGCACAGCATATACAGCAGTAGAGAGTTAAGAGGCACCATCTCAACGATTAATCATACGAATTGCTCACAAACTAATCAGATCACAGATCTAGTCATAGAAGAGGGTGTTCGCCGATCTAACAAATGATCGAACTACGCGATTCGATCTCGATTTAGAGCGATTACGAAGCATCAACGACAAGATAAAGAGCGAAGAGGAGGATCGGGATTGGGATCTAGTTACCAATCGGCGATCCCGACTTGGTCCTCGAAGATGGCGGAGGAGAGGGTCGAGGAGCAGAGGATGAGGGTGAGGACGAGGAGGAGGACGAGGAACCCTAGGCGAACCCTAGCCGCCATGGCCACGGCGGAGGGAGCTCGGAGAGGAGCGAGGGGATCGCACGGGAGAGGAAGCTTCGTGGGCGAGCTCTTCCAACGACGGCGGAGAGTCTAAAGGGCCTTCGTAAGTATAAAGAGAAACCAACGGGGTGCAGTGGTGGTTAATGGGCCTAATGGGCCGTGGACCAGTTGGGCCTGGTGTTTGAGAGAATTCCTTTTGTGAACCCGATGTATAAGTGTGCCTCATGCACCACAGGCCTAAAATCCTATTTAATTTCTTTGTGGACCCGATGTATAAGTGTACCTCATGCACCACAGGCGTTAAATCCTATTCCATATGGGGATGGATAATGGACCATGGACCAGTTGGGTCTGGTGTTGGTGTTGGAGAAATTTCTTTATTAAGTTACCCTTTGGTACCAGGGTTATCCCCTTATACCCAAAGGCATTGTTTGTTTCGGGTACAAAGAGGGATATCCCCCCTTTGTACCCAAACACTTTTGAATAAGGGGGGAACAACTATTCCCCACTTTTATTTTTTGTCCCAGAATAACTCCTATTCTATCCCCACTACCCCGAACTACTTTTCCCTCTCTCTCCTCTCTTTTGCCCCTGCACGGTTCCCAATCGAAGCATCTCCCTCGTACACTAATTTAAAATTACTACACTAATTTTAAATTAGTGTACTAATTTAAAATTAATACACTAATTTTAAATTAGTGTATTAAAATTAACACTAATTTTAACCCTAATTAACACTAATTATTGATTTTTTAAAAATTTATATCTTACCAGAAAAATTATTGTAATTTTTAGATAATATTAATCAATTTTTAAATATAAATAATTAACACTCATTTTATATACCATTTAATTTATTAATTAATAGATATTACAATAATTATTTAACATATACAAAATAAATAATAAATACTTATTATTATCGTCGCCGCCGCCGCCGCCTCTCGGCCTTCCCTGTAGCTCTTCGTCGCCGCCGGGTAAAAAACCTCTCACTCGTACCGCATTCTCGTTCCCAACGCAAAATAAATAATTAATACAATTTTTAGATTAAAAAATAATTAACACTAATTTTAACACTAATTATTAATTTTTTAATACATAATATCTTACCAGAAAAATTTATTATAATTTTTATATTATATTAATCATTTTTTACATATAAATAATTAACACTAATTTATATATTATCTAATTATTACATAATATATATTACAATTATTATATTTAAAAAGTTATAATACAATATTTATTTATCAATTTTTACCCCCATATAAAAGGATAAGGGCATTTTCGTCTTTTTATTCAAAAGTCAACTATTTATCTCTCTTATTTTTCAATCCCAACCAAACACTATTTTTCTTATACCTGGTACTAACCTATATCCCAACCAAACACTATTTTCATTTATCCTACCTTATACTCAACTTTATACTTATACCTGGTACTACTAATTCTCACTAATCCCCGAACCAAACGATACCAAAGGTAAAAAGGGAGGGGGAACGGCTGTTTCCCGTACCAAGTTATTCCACCCTTATATCAGATTATCCGGAAGGGATAATAGCTCTTCCACCTTGTTGCTTACTTTTTTTTTTTTTTTTTCTAATTATAATTTTTTAAATTATAAACTATTTAAATTTATAAAATTTAAAATTTATTTTTTTTTTATAAATTTTAAAATTTTTAATTTACTTTTAAATAAATCTAAAAATTTATTTTTTAAATTTTTTAAAAAAATTTATTACTTTTAAAATTTTTAAATTTATACAAATTCTTTTATAAAAATACAATTAAAATTAAAATTTTTAACTCTAGAGAATTTTTAAATTTTATACTTTTTTTTTACTTTAATTTTTAATAAATTTACAAATTTATAAAATTTTAAAATTTATACAAATTTTTATATTTTTAATTTTAATTTTTAAAAAGTTTATACCAAATTTTTAAAATTTTAAAATTTATACTAATTTTTATATACAAAATTTTGAATTTTAAAAAATTTATAAAATTTCAAAAACCAAAATTTTTTTAAGAATTTTTTTATATATAAGTAAAATATAAATTTTAATATTTTTTTTAATAAATATCTTCAATAAAATATTTAAAATTATACCATACAAATTTTTATCTTAAATTTAAATTTAATCCTCTCTATTTTTTTTATTTCTCTTTAACTTTCCAAACACAATTTTTCTTATCCCCGGTACAACTCTTATACTCAACCAAACACAAAATTATTTTAATTCCTGCTTATACCTGAACTTATATCTATTTCAGAAATAATTAATTTTCGCTTATATTCGAACCAAACGCAGCCTAAGAATTCGACGTAGAAGTGTTACTTTTCCATTCATAAGGGTGAGAGATTATTAAAGTAGGATCTCCAGAATTGTTTAAAAATATATATATATTGTAATGAATTTTTCAAAATTAAAATCTAACTCGGAAGATATATTTTAAGATATATTTTATTTTTATTTTTACTATACATTAAAAAAAAAAAAAAAGTAAGCAAAAATATTGAATTTGTTAAAAAAAAAAAATTCCATAAAACTTTCTATTCTCAAAACTTTTACTAGCATCACCGCTATCTTTATAAACAAACTAGTTTAGTAAATTATGTTAAACGCATAATCTTTTTTATAAATTAAAAGATGAGATTAAACAGATATTTTTAAAAAATTATAAGCAAAAAACTAATATAAAGACTCATAAACTTTTAAACGAAATAATTATCCAAAATAGTTAGTTCACTAAATAAAGATCCATCAAAATAACTATTAGAAATAGTGAAAGAGCATATAAAATTTTATATTCAAATATAAAATTATAATATTTATTCTAATATAAATATAATAATCTCAGATAAATAAACTAATCTTTAAAAAAAAATAATACCGGGGTGTTTGGTTGGACGTAAAACTATGAAAATAATTTTTTTTGAAAAAAAAAAATTTGGAGGAAAAAAGATTTACGTTTTGTAGTGTGCGATTTGTAAAAAAATAATAATAATAACAATATTTGTTTGGTTAAAAAAAAAATATTTATTTGGATTGTTAGAAAAAAAATTAAAGAAAGATTATAAGAAATTTATTTTTTAATAAAGCAAAAAAAAAATTAAAATTTTGGAAAAGTTAAAATCGGAAGAAAGCGGGGAAGAAAAAATTATAACAATTTTGTTCTTTTAATGCGGAAAAAATTATAAAAAAAAATTGCAAGATTCTATTACTTATGATAGAAAGATTTAGAAAGAGAAAGAGAGAGTGTTGAGCGAGTTGTGGAACGAGGGTTAGAGGTTGTTTGGTCTAGTTTTTGAAAAGTAATTTTGTATCTAAAAATAATTTTGGCTCAATAAAGCATTTGCCAACTATATTTTTAAAATCAGATTCTGATTTTTAGAATCAGTTTTCTGATTTTCAATGCCTAAAATCAGTTAAAACCTGCTTTTTGAAAACTAATTTTGAATTCAAATTTAAAATTATTATTTTGATTTTATATTTAAAATTTAAAATTAAATTTAATTTTATATTTAAAATTTAAAGTTAAATTTAATTTTAAATTTTAAATTTGATTTTTTTAATTTTTAATTTTAACTTTTAAATTTCAAAATTTTAATTTTTAAATTTCAAATTAAAAATTTAGGTATTTAATTTCAATTTAAAATTTTAAATTTCAAATCTCAAATTTTATAATTTTAAATTTAAAATTTATGATAAAATTTAAATTTAAAAATTTTAGAATTTTAAATTTCAAATTTAAAATTTTAATTTTTTAATTTTAATTTTTAATTTTTAATTTTTAAAATTTTAATTTTAAATTTTAAATTTAATGTCACACACCAGATTTGAAACTGGTCTTTTTTTTTTTTTCCTCAGAGTTTAACTTTTATCTTAGAGCGTGATCAGATCGCTACGTGCACAGAAGACATTTTGTCGAGTGGGACAGAGTCTCCCCTTTACAAGCACAGCTAAACACTATAATCAAAGTAATCAATGTTCTACCTGTAGCAATATGGAATCATGATATCATCAATCACAAGACATAACTATATCATCAAGTAATCTCATCAATATCAGTTATAGCATCATATAAGTCTACGATTACATTATTAAACAACAGATAAGAATATGTCTAAATTATGATCATAAATTTTGTCATAACGGAAAATCAACTCTAATCAATAAGCATCATGGGGACAACTCTATCGTAATCAGCTTACCGGACCGTCTCGACATTCCACCACGCGACGGATCTGAAAGATGGTCACCTAGGGATGTGAGATACAACATAAATGTATTCCAGTGGGCACGGCGAGCCGAGAAATAGCAAATCGTACATACCGACATACTATAATATGCGGATAGTAATAGATCAATAGGTAAAAGCTGATATATGAAAAATGACTGCAGATGATCCAAATCATAGTGCTGAGCAGATATGGGTACAGAAATATAAGAGCTAAGCATGCTGAAATAAGATAATGTAAGCTATGCGTCAATAAAAGAAACCAAGTACTCAATCGATGCCACTGTTGGTTGCGAGGACCTCAGGCTAAAGCCACTGACAGGCACCTATCAGGCTGACATAACCCCGCACCAATAGGTGCTATCGGGGGGCTCACGGGTCATCCAGTCGACCACTTTACCGGTAAAGAACGCCATGTGGGGGATCAATTCCACGGCGTACGTGAAGTACAGCGGTGCGTGGCGGCGATCATAATGCTGATGCTCGAGCTCACGGTTTAAGGACCGAGTAATCAACAACAAGCCGGAATCCCAACAAGGATACAGATGTCTATATATCAATCATAGGTCATCTCATACAATATGGAATACAAGGGACATGTATATCTGAGTAAAAGTGAATCTACGTAATGACTAAGCAGGCATGATATATGTCCAAGTATAAGCTACCGTACTAATATCTAGCTAATGACCAATCAGGCATGATATGTGTCCAATGTAAACGAGTAATTAATAAGCAACCAATGGAAGTAAAGCTCAAAGACAAGATCAGGGCTAGCATGAAACATAGGGGTCCGACCAATTATGGTACCCCATAGGGCTGAGATGATAAAGCCCGAACCAAAGTAAAACCCACTTCTGTGTAGGCAGTCCCGAAGCCTGCTAAGGGGTGCTGGCGCCGAACTGCTGGGCCCTGAACAACAAAATAGGATCAGTAACAGACTCACTCATACCTATCCCATCGACACTACATAACCCGAACAATTACATTGTAGACTTTCCGACAAGTCACGGGGTTTATCAAATTTCCGGAAACCCGCCAAACGACCGACTACGACCCGAATAGTATCTACGAGTTTCCAAATATGACGAAACTTCACACGCTGCCCCGAAATGATCCATTTAAAATGTCCGAGCAGCTAGAGACCATTTTGTAAACCTTTACGCTCAAAATGGTCCATAATTACCAACGCACTAAAAGTGAATCTACGTAATGACTAAGCAGGCATGATATATGTCCAAGTATAAGCTACCGTACTAATATCTAGCTAATGACCAATTAGGCATGATATATGTCCAATGTAAACGAGTAATTAATAAGCAACCAATTGAAGTAAAGCTCAAAGACAAGATCAGGGCAAGCATGAAACATAGGGGTCCGACCAATTATGGTACCCCATATGGCTGAGATGATAAAGCCCGAACTAAAGTAAAACCCACTTCTGTGTAGGCAGTCCCGAAGCCTGCTGAACTACTGGGGTTGTAGTGGCCCTGGTTCCCATGCAGCGTTCTTCCGATGAATCCACTGTTAGAACACCTAGTATTGGTGTATCTGGCCCATGGTGCATCAATTGGATGCTACTGATGGACACTGTGTGTTTTTACTTGCTGTGTTGGCCTTTGGCTGGGTTTGCCGAAATTTCTGAAAAGAATTAGGCCAAACGGAGGTCGGGAATGGATTTAGCACGGAAAAACGCTTGAAAACGACTTTTTGTTTGCTTAATTTGGAGTCCGGATGCCCAAAAACGGACCCCCGGAAGTTTTCTGTGATTTTTGGTGCATGGGAGAGGCCGTAGACCGCCGGCATGCCACGTGGCGGCCTATCATTGGCCGGTTCATGATGCGCGGTCCACAGAGCAGTGCGGCGGGGTGCACAGACCCGGCGCAGGGACACGTGGCACCGCCTGATTGGCGGGCCCAGGGCGCGCGGTCTACTGAGTGAGCGCGGCGGTGCATAGACCAAGGCGGAGGACACGTGGCAGCCTCCGGTTGGTTGGTGCACGAGGCGCGGTCCACGGAATTCCTGCGGAAGGCGTGGACCGGGTGCAGGGGACACGTGTCACTCCCTGATTCGCGGGCGCAGCAGATGCGGTGCACGGGGCGCGCGGTAGGTGCCTCGGGACGTGTGCGAACGTGGGAGCCACGTCGCGCGGTCTGCGGGTCAGCCGGGGACACGTGGCGCCCGCTCATTGGCGGGCGCAACCGCCTTACTGTGCTGGCTGGGTGGACACGTGGCAGTCATTGAGTGGTCCCGCGACGCTGTTCCCTGTTCGGCAGGACACGTGGCGCTCATCGGCTGGCCTTGCACCGGTGTTGCCTGTTCGGGTGGACACGTAGCAGCACGGGGAACTTTCGGGCGTGAACAGTGTTGGGCCAGGCCCAACACTGTAGGCGCCCGAAAGTGGGCCCGAAATTTGTTTGACTTGCTTTTTTGGGCTGATTTCGGGAGAGGCCTATAAATATGCTTCTTGGGCTTCCCTTTTTAAGCTTTTCCTCAGGTTTTCTGCCCGAGTGCCCTTAACAAAAATTCTTCCTCTCCCTCTTGTGCATCGTCTGGTGAAATCTCGGAATTTTTGGAGGCCGCGACGACAGCGTTTTCTGCATCGAGGTGCGGAGCGACGTTATACTATTGGAGGCCCATCTTCGTCGCAGTTTGGTCTGGGAGGTCTACCGGGCTACCCCGATGTTATTTTTGGACGATTTCTTCGACAGCGGATTCACAAGAGGTAAATCTACGTTTTCTGTATTGGACTTTTTTCCTGGAATTGAGCTTTTCCTGGGGTTTGAGGTACATTTTAACCCCCCATTGTAACTGTTTGAGATTCTAGACAGCATACACTTCGCGGATTTTTATCTCATCATCCGGACATCGGTTTTCGACGATTCAGGAGCCTATCGACATCTACACTTCGCGAGGATCGCCGTGGTATTTTTATCGGAATTTTTGGAGGATTATTTTCAGATGAAAATTTCGTGTGAATGGGACTGTTCATGCAGAATTTTTGGGACTTCCAAATTGTGTAGTTCTAAGTGTTATTTTGGATTGTGATTGTACCCAGGGCATTGTGAGCACCGCTATTGTGCTTCTAGCTTAGCGGATACGGTGTTTTGGCGACTTTTTATCTGTACAACCCCGGACAATTAGCGTGTTCAGGTGGGTGATCTCGCTTTCAAAATCTACGGACTGTGCTCTAATTCTATAACTATAGTTGCATGCATGCTAGTAAATGATCTCCATATTATGTGAAAACTGTATGTTTGTACCCACAGTTACTAATTGCCATATTTAATGATCTCATTATAACTCTTGCAACATGTAAACTCTTTAGACCTGAAAATTTAACTTAGCACCCCTGTCATTCATATACATCATACTCTATCAGACTAAAGTAAATTTTAACCTGGGTTAGAATTACTCATTGCTTTAGATTTCCCACATCACTTGTTACTTTTGTCATTCTGGACATAGTTGCTTTCCCCGAGTTGTGGGTTGGGAGGTCTAGTAGCGGTGGATGCATTTGCATTCGTGTCTGGGGACCGAGTGGAGTCAGTAGCAGTCTGTAGATCTGTTCTCATCGTGATAGATATAGTGATGATGCATCTGGGATCATGGGAGATTGTCTTAGTGACAGTGTGGATTTTAGTTAGTGAGTGAGACAGTGATTGGATCATAGCCTGCAGGAGCCACATTTGAGCTCGACAGAGATGCGCGGATACTTTGCTCGGTGGGGTCGCTCCCCACGAGTGCCACTCCGGAGTTGGGCCTGATACTTCTATCGCGGCTTGTCGATGCATGTGTCCCTCTGACTGAGCCAGTTTTGGCAGTCACGGACACCGTCCCTCTGGCTGAGCCAGTTTTGGCAGTCACGGACGCCGTCCCTCTGGCTGAGCCAGTTTTGGCAGTCACGGACGTCCTACGTAAGTCCGGTCCTCCGGGATGTACGGCAGTAGGTAGGCGCAGGTTTGACTGGACCCGATGTGGCAGTCAGTTTGGATTGGGTGATCTGAGTTGAGAGTTGGTTGTGGCATCACATTCCTTCTGTTCCACTCTTTGAGCATTTAGATAGAGGCATAGTAGCAGTAGAGTTTTCTTGTGTCCAGCTTTTCTATACAGCATTACTTTTGTTACATTATGCCTCTAGTAGACTTAGTGGGCAGACCGTCGGGCTTGTTGGCGGCACCCACTGAGAACTACTGTGGGAGGTAGTTCTCACACCCGTCGTGGCGTCTTTTTCCCCAGGGACTTCTGCTCCAGTTCTTGTTGCACCAGTTGCTGATCCAGCTCCTTCTAACCGAGGTGAGGGAGTCGCGAGATAGATCCCTTCCAGTCATCCTCTGAGAGAGAGTAGATGCACCCTTTACCAGTTGCTGAGTGTGTTATGTTGAGTGACTCTTGTAGTGAGGTATCGAGTTGTACCTTTCTTTTACTGCAGTTGAGAGAGATCCTTTTATTTGAGGTGAGGATGGTCTGTATTATTTTAGAGCTGTAGTTGTATTTTATATCTTTTATTTCAGCTTTTACTATTTCAGCTCTGATATCTGCTAGTGTAGATGATTCTTTTGCAGGTTAGTCGCTACGTCTATACGGGGCTTCCCGTATGGGCGGCGGATCTGTTGGCGAGCCCGGGTTGCAGTATCGACCCCGGGGCGTGACAGGGGTGCTGGCGCTAAACTGCTGGGCCCTGAACAACAAAATAGGATCAGTAACAGACTCACTCATACCCATCCCATCGACACTACATAACCCGAACAATTACATTGTAGACTTTCCGACAAGTCACGAGGTTTATCGAAATTTCTGAAAACCCGCCGAACGACCGACTACGACCAGAATAGTATCTACGAGTTTCCAAATATGACGAAACTTCACACGCTGCCCCGGAATGATCCATTTAAAATGTCCGAGCAGCCAGAGACCATTTTGTAAACCTCTATGCTCAAACTAGTCCATAATTACCAACGCAATCCCCCACCCGACAAGCCGATTTGGCTCTGGGAGCTACCGACATGAAGTGAAGGTCACTGGACCAGCCAGGACAGTGTCGAAAACAGCCAGCGACACCTGACAATGACAACTCATCATCTGATATTCCCGAAAAGCGTGATTTGTACGCAAACGCCGATAAGCCGGCAATTTAGCCAATTTACGGTTCAGGGATCAATATTCACTCAACGGGAGCCGTCGAATCTCTAATGAAAAGTTTAGAGAACGTGTACACGCTGCTCGAAGCAGCCCACAGAGCCACAATTGCATTTAGACCCCTAGGTTTACAAGAATTTGCATAAAAACATCCAATTATTAAGTTTTCGACTTGATTACAAAATTCGAGTGTATTCGAGCTGAATCGAAGGCACCAGTGATTGGGCCTCGATGCACTGAACGTCGTGTTTGTTGTTTGGGGATGGCACGGAGGCCAAAAAACAGCAATGGCTCAACATGCAAGTATGTCACATAGCCTAAGTTGTGAATCTTATACAATTACTTGATCATTTGGGAATTAAGAGTGAGCACCATGTTCATAAGGCCAAGGAGGTTTAGGGGCTCACCTTCCAGGTGTTGCGCGGCTGCCGGAGAAGCTGCCGGAGCAAGGTGGCCAAGGTCCTTCCTTGTTGGAGCTCGGTTTGGCCGAGGGTGCCTCAAACCAGGTTCAGCTCTCCAACCAAGGCAAGTAGCTGATGGAGATGCTTCACAGAGGAGCTAGGAACACTGCCCAGTCCAACTCCGGCGGTGGGTGGTCGAGGTGGAGCTCCTAAGGCCAACAAAAGAGCAATCATGGAAAGGTCAGCATACTGGGGTACTTAGGCCAATGTAAATGCATGGGGAATCTCCACTGGACAACTAGAGCTTACCTGGGCGATCAGCCGGCGGCAGAAGGCGGCGGCTGCTGACAGAGAAGCTCGGCCAAGCTTGGAGCTCTAATGGCGGATCTTCAATCGACGGCCCTCGAGTCCATGCAAAGGCATAGGGATGTTGCCCTTGGTGTGGGAGAGCTTCCTGGGTGGTTGGCCGGCGGCGCGGAGCAGTGGCGACTCCGGGCGGAGAAGTTCGGCCAATAGCAAGAAAGTTCTCAACTAGGGCTTCGTCGTACGGGCTCAATACTCAACCGATTACCCCGAAACTTTGTGGAGGCCTTCCTGGTGATCATCAGGAGAAGACCATCAATCTTGATATGGATTTTGATGGTCGGATGCAACCCACATCGAGATCTAGCCAAATTAGGTTTTTCGGCAGTACGGTGCTCCCACCGGCAACCGATGGCTTTCCGAGGCTCAGGGCTGCGTGTGGGGGTTGCCTAGGATGTCAGAGGGAGAATGGGGAAGGTCCTAGTGCAAGCAATCAAGAGGAGCGGGAGAAGGACCTACCTCGGGTTGATGAAGAAGAAGATGGAGGCGATGGTGCTCTCCCAGCCAACCGCGGCCAACATAGGCGGCAGCGCTCCACAGGAGGGATCCTCTGAGAGTGTAGAGGGTCTTAGGAATGGTCTGGAGAACTCCCAGGCGCTTGGATGTTTCTTTCTCTCCTCCTCGGATGCAAGAAGAAGAGTGGCTTCTTCTTCTTATTCTTCCAAAATTTGAATGAAAAGAGAGGTGTGGGCTCTGTTGCTGAAGAGGTGGAGCACGTGGAGAGGACACGACTTCTCTCCCCCCCCCCTCTCCTTGCGTGAATTGTTGAAGTGGAATGGTGAGTTGGTTGCACCAATTGCAAAAAAAAACCCTCCATTCCTTTATGACTCAACCTAAGTCCTTCCCTGTGGCTTCATTTTGCAGAAAAGCCCTTCCACAAGGGAGCTCATGAACTTTGCTCCATAAAATATTAGCATTTTTGGGATTTTATCACGATTTTCACTGTATTTCACACTTTTTGAGGCGTCCGAGTCGTCAAACGAAAAAACGGACTCCGCCACGTCGACCGTCTCGACGAAACCTTTCAAGTGGTGATTTTGGTTCGTTGAGTTTAGATCCAGACAATTTGTAATTCCATCTTACTACTTTAGTGGCGCGTTTAAAGTTCGACACGCAATTTGATGACTTAGGGTCGTCAAACATAAATTCCTACTGCGCCATTGCACTTAGAATGACGAAACCGATCAAATCGAGTATTTGAACTGTCGGATTCGGACTCCGAATAGTAGAGTTTGGCGACTTCTATTTGAAAGTCGAAAAAATTCGGGGGTTACTATTCATTTAAGTCATTCACTATTTTAACTGTATCTCTTTATACAGTCATCATGGCCCACTGAAACTTTTTTGAATTTGAATTTCCCAAATGTTACATTTAATTTTTAAATTTAAAATTTGAATTTTAAATATTTTAATTTTGAAATTAAAAATTGAAAATTTGCTTTTAAAATTAAAATTTAAATTAAATTTTTAATTTTCAAATTTATATTTTAAATTTTTAATTTTTAATTTTTAAATTTATATTTTCAATTAAAATATCAAATTTTAAATTATTTGTAAAAATTTAAATTATTTTAAAATAAAATTTAGAAAAAAATATTATTTACGAATTAAGAAATATTTTTACCAGTCAACTTTAAAAAATTAATTAAGAAAAATTACTTTTTTTCTGAGCGCAACCAAATGCTCTACAGCCTTTAACCAAAATTAATTCTCCAAACTAAAATCAATTATACATAAATCACCTTTTTAGAATTTAGGCCAATATGGAGTATAATAATTATATAGAAGAGAGAATTATTTGAAATTTTTTTGTAAATTATTATAAGATTACTATAAAATATGATAGAGAGGGAGAAGACTGGGAGAGAGAAAAAAAAGAGAGAAGTATGAGATTATTATGAGACCCTATCTATCTATATTCTATATAAATAGATGAATCTTGAATATTCTTTGCCACGTGGCAATTTTTTCTTCACCCTCACCAATTTGTATTTGATAAAACGTTATGACTTTTCCTCCTTCCTCCTCTCTATTCAACGAATACGACTTTTTCTTTTCTATCATCTCTATTCAACGGTCTATCATCTCTATTCAACGAATAGAATTTTTCTTCTCCCCTTCTATTTAATTATCTCATAATTTTTTTCCTTCTTCACCCTCATCAACGTCATAACTTTTTCCTTCCCATCTTCTTTATTCAATGAATGTGAAACCCACCTTATAATTTTTTTTTTTTCACCGTCATCAATGTCGTAACTTTTTCCTTCTGATCCTTTTTATTCAATGAAGGTGAAACCCACCTTATAATTTTGTTCCTCTCAAATCTAAAATTTAGAAAAAAAAAAGTATTTTTTTCAAAGCTTAATCCACGCCAACCCGACCGATCAACTCGATACTCCACGCTTTAGAACGGAGCGTGTTGAGAGCGCACTGCGAGAGGTTGTTCCATCGCCTCCTTCGTCGCTGCGGCGGTCTAATGGAGCAACGTTTAGGCCGGATAAGACTCAAGGCGACAAAGGATGAGACGAAAAAGGCTTTCGATAACTCGCGTTTTAGGTTTTGTCCTCTCTCTCTCAATTATGAAAATATGTAATATTTTTATTTATTTTTTGAGCTGTTAAGAGAAAGAGTGTTTGGGAAAGAAAGAGAGGGCCGGTAAGAAGAGTAGCAGAGAGAGATGAGGGCCACCATGGAAAAAGAGAGAGAGAGAGGAAAGGAGAGGATAGAAATGGGGGGCCATTCGAAAAAAAAAAGAAGCCAGAAATGAGGGAAGAGGAGAGGAGAGAGAATGGGAGACACATGTAACGTGTAGGAGGGAAAGGAGAATGTATGACGTAGTATAATAAGCATAGGCCACGTGGCATGTAGGAACTCTCAAATAATAGATTGTATAGATAGATAGTTTTCAGATAATTTAAGGTTCACGTAAACTAACACAAAAGTTAGAACAAAAATATTAAAAATAAAAAATAATAATATTAAGTATATTTTAGAAATATTTATTTAGGGATTAGATTAATCAATTTAAAATAATTTTATTCAATATCCTTACAAACATTGATAGTTTTACAAATATCTTTTTAAATTTAGAAATATCAAAAATACACTTATAAATTATTATAATTACAAATATCACAAACAATCTAGCTTTTATTAACAATCCATCTATATTTTTATAAAATACTATCTAACTTTTCTTTTCTTTCTCCATCCCTAGTTGTCACTCCAATTTTCTCTCCCTCATGCCATAGTCTGCATTCTCCTCCTTCTCCTCATCCTCCCTATACTCTTTTTTTACGCCAATGCTCGTCATCTTCACTATTTCTCTCATCGCCTTTACCACTTCCACCACACCCATCCTCTTCCTTCTCCATTGTTGTCGCCTTCCCGCATTCCTCTTACATCATTATTACCATCTATTTTTTCCTCTTTTATCACTATCACTACCAATGGCCCCCCTCTTCCGTCGTTGTGGTCAGTACCCTTGTTTCCTCCATTACTTTCCATCTCATTCTCCTCCACCTCTGTCACTGTCATCCCTATCGCCTTCCTTCATATCCGCCATTGTCTTTATCGTCTTTCTCGACTGCCGCTATTAGCGGCCATCATCTACTTCACTCTCTCTTTTTTGAATAAGAGAGGAAGAAGAAGAAGGAATAAGAGAAAAACAAATAAAAAACTAACTCTCTTCAACTCATGTTTAAACTAGGCTTAACTTGTCATATACTAATTTTTCTTAACAGCAAGAGTATATATAATATATTCTTAATATTTACAGATTGTGATATTTCAAAATGTATATATATATAGTTCTAATATTTTCAAACTTTTAAGAAGTTCAAAAGAAATTATTCTTACTAAAAATTTAACAATAGTATGCCAAGTAATATAGTTTGATATATTAGATAAAGAAGACTTTTCGGTATAATTAAAAATTTTGCAATTTTACTACTTTACAGTGATACATAGACAATATATATATTGAACTGAAATGCTGTTAATAAAATGGTCCGACTACTATACTCTTATGAGTAAAATCCTTCTGTACCCATAACTTTTCATCCCTTGGATGAAGGAATGTGCGGTTAGAATTATAGTAGTTCCTAGAATTTATACTATTTTCCCAACAACCTAGTAAACCCTAGGGGGACCACTATCATACTCACCGCACATTTCTTCAATCAAGGATAAAAAAATTATAAGTATAAAGGAGTTTATACTCATAAGAGTATAGTAGCCCTACGCTTAATAAAATATGAATAATGCATAATATATTATAGAGTTTTTAGCCCTTAAATACTTAGAGTTTACTATTTCATGATTGCACTAGCATGAATCTAGTTAACTCAAAAGTTTATATTATACACTATTCACATATAATTACTAATTGTATAGTTATCTGTGCTATGCGACGGACAAGTATTATCAAAGTAATTTTTTTTTTTTTTATTATCACTGATGATAGATGATAATCTGAAAAAATAAGTATGAAATATGCAACTCATGAAATATATAGAAAGCAGTGTTATAATTATTAAATAAAAAACATCAGTTTAAATAGTTTGTAAAAGTTAGTGAAAAAAAACTCATTTCATTCTTGTTATCTCAACAATTTACATGATTAAACTCAATAGCTTAAGTCAAGAAGGTGAGTAGATTAAGAAAAGATAAATACAGATATAAGGACTAAAATTTTTAAAATTCAGCCGTAAGAAAAGATAAAAACTATAACTGAAATACAAATTAAATCTACAAAAAAAAATGATAAATACAAATCTACAAAACGTAGATAAAGACTATCACTATATTAGTTCACTGCTTAAAATTTTTCAATAATTCGATATCATAACAATTCTACAGATAAAAAATATCAATTGGGACTACAAACTTAAAGTACAGTAAAAATAAAAAAGAAGGAGATGGAGGATTTGGTAATAATCATAATTAATTAAATTAAGGGAGAGAAAAAGAAAATAATTTATTTCGAAATCAAACTTGCAAATATAGGCAATAAGTTTAGCATTATCATTTCTTTCCCAATCCCTCCATCGATAATTGTGTTAAACCATATGCAAGAATGTAGAAATAAAATTTATATGAATTAAAAAGTAAAGAAATTGATGGGGGCTAATCGGAGATCTTGAAGTGGAAGATAGCGAGAATAACCGAGGGGGCGCCAAAGGGACTCGTCGGAAACATGGCAAAAAGGAAAAGATGCCCTAGGTGATTTTACGAAAATGTCGAGTATTCAACAACTAAGATTAGCACTATGACTTATTGTAGAAGAATAATAATAAAAAAAAAGAGACGGAGAGACGGAGATAGAGAGAGGAGAGTGGGGAGAGGCGTAAGGCAAAGGAATCGGATTTGCGTCCGTATGGTGTCTTGTCGGAAGACGCTAGATAAGCCAAATAGAAAGAGATAAAGAGCCAAAAATTACAGTGAGAATCTGAAAAGAGGGAGAGAGAGGTGTAGAAACCAAAAATATCCAAAATACCAAAAAATATATATATATATATATATATATATATATATATATATATATATATATATATTTTTTTTTTTTTTTAAAAATACAATTTTAATTGAAAGTGGACATTACTAAATGCAAAATAAGGAGAGACTCCTTATGGCCACATAAGCATTAATTAGAAATTAGCTTTTATAAATAGGGATAGGTCAGAGGTATAGATAGATATAGAAATAATTCAAAAATTAAAATTGAGGGTGCCATTTCAATATAGCCTATAGTTGAGGGGTCTCTATACATTTTATCCTGAGTCTCCAAGCAGTAACGATCGTCTTCTTTTTTTTTTCTTTTTTTTTTTTTTTAACCGAAAGGAAAAAAACGCATCTCCGCCTCCCCCGAAACCCTAACCCTAGAGCTCCGCCCCGAAGCAAAAACCCTAGGAAGGAGGAGGAGGAGGAAGGTGTGGTGAGGAGGGAGCCATGCCGAACCTGGAGTGCCGCATGTACGAGGCCAAGTACCCGGAGGTGGACATGGCGGTGATGATCCAGGTGAAGAACATCGCGGACATGGGCGCCTACGTCTCCCTCCTGGAGTACAACAACATCGAGGGGATGATCCTCTTCTCCGAGCTCTCGCGCCGCCGCATCCGCTCCGTCTCCGCCCTCATCAAGGTCGGGCGCCAGGAGCCCGCCATCGTCGTCCGCGTCGACCGCGACAAGGGCTACATCGACCTCTCCAAGCGCCGCGTCTCCGAGGAGGACGCCCTCGCCTGCGAGGAGCGCTACAACAAGAGCAAGCTCGTCCACTCCATCATGCGCCACGTCGCCGAGACCCTCGATCTCGACCTCGAGGACCTCTACTTCCACATCGCCTGGCCCCTCTACCGCAAGTACGGCCACGCCTTCGAGGTCCTCCTCTGATCCCATCCTAATCTTAATTCCCCTTCTCTCCCTCTCTCTCTCTCTCTCTCTCTCTCTCTCTCTCTCTCTCTCTCTCGTGGTACTTTTTCTGCTTATTTTTGGGCAAATAAAATTCTGATTAGATCGCCGAACTTTGATTTATATACCAATTAAGGCACAGATCTTCAATTTCTGTTTTAATTTTAATTTCTCTTTTTGGGGTATAATTAAACTCAAATACAAACTCTTTCTCTGCTTAATTTAGCGTAAATTGCACTATTGGTCACTGAACTTAAAATTGAAATTTCCTTTAGATCGCCGAACTTCACTTTGTCTAAATTAAGGCATAGAACTTGAGTTTCTGTTTTAATTCGGTCCTCCTTGTTCCCTTTTTTGTTGAATTAAAAATCCTTTTTTTCCTTACTTTTTTCTGCTTAAATTGATAAATAATGCCTGGAACTTATGGTTTGTTTAGATCCGACTCTCTATTGTCTGTAAGTTTTGATTTTGGTACTAAATCTTTCAATTTTGATTGATTTGTGCAGCTCTTTAGTTACAAATTTTATGGGAATGTAGCCACCTGAATCACATTAGATATTCTAAGTCAAGCCTAAGAAAATAACCAATGCATTTCAAATTCTGAAATGGAAGAGCCAAAACGGCTCGAATCAAATGAGCTAAAATGGTAGACCGTAGAATCAAAACTTTTAAAGGTTAGGTATTTAGATCCAAATGGGCCATAATTCAGGTAAGTTCCATACAGTTTTAACTCAGAAATTCTTTGTTGAATGTTTGTACAATTTCACAATTATGGGATATTGTCACATCTCTATAGGCATTCAAGTTGATTGTGTCTGATCCCGATTCGGTTCTTGATTCCCTCACGCGGGAGGGGAAGGAAGTCGGTCCTGATGGGCAAGAGGTGATGCTGGGTTAGCTGTATATCTCTTTTTTTTTTTTTTTTTTTTCTCTCTTCCTTTGAGTTTTTGCGATTCTTGTATGCTTAAAATTTGGATGATGGACAGGTGACTAAGGTGGTTCCTGCAGTGACCCCAGAGGTAAAGGATGCCCTGGTGAAGAATATCAGGAGAAGGATGACGCCACAGCCATTAAAGATACGTGCTGATGTTGAGATGAAGTGCTTTCAGTTTGACGGTGTTCTCCACATTAAGGTTGCAGAGTCTTCATTTTATGCCATGATATAAGCGCAGTTCTGCTGATCTGTTTTCATGATTATACTTAATTGCTGCTTTTTGCTCTTGAGAAAATGTTCTTCTTGTTCGATAAACTATTCTCTGAAAAGGAGCTTGCACTTGACCAATCAATCGCATTTTAGGAAGCTATGAAGAAAGCAGAAGCTGCCGGGACCAACGATTGCCCTGTGAAGATTAAACTTGTTGCTCCTCCCCTCTATGTCCTCACAACACAAACTCTCGACAAGGTGCGTGGGAATCTGAATAAGCTATTTATCATCTGTAGAGTTGGTTTTTTACATTACTATACTATACATCAATTGATCTTGATAGTACCTTACTTTTATCTTATATTAATAAGTTTCATTTTGCTGAGGGCTTTTTTTCTCGACATTTTCCATCCAATAATTATAACGAATGATGAAACTCGCATGACTTTCTCTTGCAAATGAAGTCGGAGATTCTGGATTTTGATTCTTTGGTGTTATAATCATGGAGTGAATGACCTAGTCCCTTTGTTTTTTTTCATTTTTTAAACTTCTCATGAGGAAATGGTATTACAATATGCTGGTCTGATTGATGAATATGTCGGATAGTTTGTTGAGAAAAAATACGTCTTGCTGGATACATGCAGATGGTAGTCTGAGTCATAACAATTGTTTCCTTTGTATGCCTATCAAAATTCTTCTATGCCATCTGCTCTGGACAGGAGCAAGGTATATCAATTCTCAATTATGCGGTAAAGGTCTGTACGGAAGAGATAGAACGCCACAAGGGGAAACTTATGGTGAAGGAAGCACCAAGAGCTGTAAGTTCTATTACCCAATCTGCATCTTTTCGAACAGGTTCTGTTTTTCAGTCTCTTTTGCAAAATTATGGTTGCGAGAAGCTTGGACTACTTTTTGTAATTTTATTTGACAACCATTTACCTGACACGAAGGATGCAACTCCTCCAGCTCAGCCCTCAGTTCAGAATCAGGAAACAGATGTCATTCTGTTATGTTTCTTCAAACAAAGATCAAACAAGACGGCAAATTATGAGCAAAATATGAAGAAACAGAAACAAAACAATAATGATGCAAGAGTATGCTGCTTTAATGTGCTGGTCTGAAAAAGAATTAGTTTGAGAGATATCAAATCTTCCTTTCTGGACTCGGGGGCTTCTGCAACAACGTTGATTTTGCAACTTAGACCCACCTTTTCATTTTAATTTGTGAACCGAGAACTTCTTCTATAGTCTGAAATTATGCTACCTTCCTTGTAATAAATATATGTATAAAAAATTAGTCATTTCGGCCCAGCAAAAGATTTTTCAGTTGCAAGTTGAAAAAAATAAAAGGTTGAATCGGCAGAACCAAACAAATGTTTCTTTAAATATTTTTTATTACGGGAAAAGTGGCCTGCTGAACTTGCAACAAACTTTTCCTATGCTATTGCTCATATGCCTTCTCTCTAATTGAAACTTCGGATTAATGGATCTATAGGTGAGCGAACGGGATGACAAGCTACTTGCGGAACACATGGCCAAGCTACGGACGGCCAACGAGGAGGTTGATGGAGATGCAGGCAGCGAAGAGGAGGAAGATACTGGGATGGGAGAACTTGATGTGGAGAATTCTGGTGTAGGTACGGATGAGTAAAATTTCAACTGTCTAATTAGGATTCGAGCACTCAATCATCTGGGTTTTCTTGTATAGCACCAGCTAGCATTCCATATATTGTCATTTTTCGAACTTAAATTACAAAATTGAATTTCAGCAGACTGTAATAGGTTTCTTGTGCCAGGGTTGCTCCTCTGATACTTGAACTTTTTAGATTGCACTACAGTTTTTGAGTGAAAGCTTTGTTCCTATTTCTAGGCTGTGTTTGGATGCGTGAATATCTTGCGCAGTATCTCCATTTTCTTGCTCACTCAAGGGCTGTGTTGTAGATGATGGAAAATACGAAAAGACGTCGGCAACTGCATAAAACACTTGCTCTCATTCAGATATGATAAATCACTTTGGCATTTGGGTTGTTATTGCTCTCATTTTTATTTATGATTTTGCCTTCAATTCAAGCTCATTGATGTAATTGTCATTTATGTTAATACTTCAACTGCTCAACATGGTATGTTACTGCCTTTTTGCCCCTTTTATAGTGTTCATTTTTTTTGCAAAAAGGATTAGGGTAATTTATTGTTGTAGAGATTAAATAGTGGATAATGCTAATGATGCATTAGCATCATCTTACTGAAAAGCAGGTATTTTAAATTTTGTGCACATATTTAGATCCTATCTTTATTAAGTTGATTTACTATGAAGAATTATTATTATTATTATTATTATTATTATTATTATTTTGGGGGGGGGTTTAAAAAATTATAATTTTAATCTAATAATTAAAATTTACAAAATATAAATCTCTTTATATATATATATATAGAGAGAGAGAGAGAGAGAGAGAGAGACTCGAATAATATTAATAGTATCAAGTCATTGATGCTATTAAGTTTTTAACCGTTGAATTAAAAGATATGTAGTTGAGATGATAGTGAGCTCCTTGGGTTTAATAGGTGGTTGAAAAAATAGTAAAATTTAATGGGTGAAAATTATTAAAAAATTTGATCTAAGGTTAGAAAATTTGATAGTACCAATAATTTGGTACTATTAATAGTATAGTAGCCAGACTATATATATATATATATATATATATATATATATATATATAGAGAGAGAGAGAGAGAGAGAGAGAGAGAGAGAGAGAGAGAGAGAGAGAGAGAGAGTCGGGCTATATATATACTATATGCTATATATATACTATTAATAGTATATATACAGATATATACAGATATATACTATATATATATATATATTAATAGTATAGTAGCGGGACTCTATATATATATATATATATATATATATATATATATATATAAAGTCCGGCTACTATACTATTAATACTATCAAGTCATTGGTACTATCAAGTTTTCTATTCTTAGATCAACCGTTTTAATCATTTTCACCCGTTAGATTTTACTATTTTTTTAACCATCTACTAAACCCAAGGGACTCACTATTATCTCAATTACATATTTTTTAATTCAACGGTTAAAAACTTAATAGCACTAATGACTTGGTACTATTAATAGTACTCCAGCCTAGCGCTCTATCTCTCTCTCTCTTTATATATATATATATATATATATATATATATATATATATATATATATATATATATAAAATTGAGCTCTTATGCTTGTAAAAGTACAAAGCTATTTGTGCTTGTGAGTTTTTTACCATTGGATGTAGGAATGTGCGGTTAGGATGATGGTGGGGCCCTTGGGTTTAGTGGGTGGTTGATGAAATAGTATAATCTAAGGAGTAGAATTAATCAAAGGATTAGATCTAACGGTAGAAAACTTACAAGCACCAATTGCTTGGTGTTTATACAAACATAGTAGACGGACTATATATATATATATATATATATATATATATATATATATATATATATATATATATATATATAGTCCGTCTACTGTGCTTGTACAAAGCACCAAACAATTGGTGCTTGTAATTTTTCTACCGTTAGATCTACCTCTTTGATTAATTTCATCTCTTAGATCATTTTATTCTATCAACCACTTACTTAATTCAATGGGCTTATTATCATTTTAACAACACATCTTTTCATTAGGGCTGAAAACTATAAGCACCAATGATTTGCTACTTCTAAAAGTATAGGAACACAATTATATATATATATATATATATATATATATATATATATATATATAGTAATGCTCCAATTCTATTGATAATATTAGAGCCTTACTACTATAGTCCTATTTTTCATTTTAGAATATTCAAATCAACAATCCATACCGTTAAATACGATTTACGATATATGAAATTATTAGAAAAAAAAAATTATATTTTTTTTCGACATCGTTTACTTAGTAAGTAAATTATATCAAAATGAACGGTGGAAATTGAACAATCTTTAAAATTTGAGAATATCACTTTTGAATTTAAGATCAAGAATGATGATTTCGATTTAAAAAGTTTAAAATATTTTCTATCAAAATTTGAATAAATTTAGATTTTTCTACAGTGTTAAACTACAAACTCAGTTTGATCATAAAGTAAATTATGTCGAAAAATTATACATTTTTTTTCTAAGATATTTATATACCCTACTTCATATTTAACGGTATGGATCGTTAATTTGAATACCCTAAAATTGAAAATGAGACTATAGTATAGATTCTCCAATACTATTAATAATATAGAGTCTCTCTCTCTCTCTCTCTCTCTCTCTCTCTCTCTCTCTCTCTCTATATATATATATATATATATATATATATATATATTATTTAAATAATATTCAAATACAAATTCGACTTATATATAAATTCAAGTCCATTATATATGAATATAGTATAAATTTTTTTGTATTATCCGAATTTGAATTAGCATCCAAAGAAAATTATGGATGCAAATATGATTTTGTCAATAATCCGATTGTTTCGACTGTTTTCACCTTTACATAGGACACGTGTAATTATAACTATTGCGTTTTAAATAGCATATATATGTCGAATTATAGAATATTTATAATTGCATCCAATCAAATAAGTTATTAGGTAATTATAGATTTTCTTTTACTAGATTCAAATTTTTTGGACCAAATAACAACAAGTAATTAAGTTCTATAACTTTTTGTGTAATGGATTTTTTTTTTTTTTTTTTTTTTTTTTTTTTTTTTTTTTTTTTCGGGGGGCGGGGGTTAGGTTTTCGTTGTAGGAACATATTTTTTGAGACACATTATAATAATATATCGCTATATACCCTAACGACTGTACATATAACGATACTAATAATAAGTATCGATATTTTTTTTAATAATATTTTTTAAAAATTTTAAAATATTTAAAAATATCGTTATAGTATAATTTTATTGTTGTGAATAATTGAATAACACTGGATATGACCAGGTCAACTAACAAAAAAAGATTATGAGCAGGTCAACTAAGGATCTAATAATTGCATCAATTAATTGAAGTTAAGTTGTACTTGCTTCTACTTCAAATAAATGAATAGGGCATATATTCATTAATTAAAAGTGAGGAACCAAAGGATAAAAAAAAAAAAATTGTCAGATTATTGACAATAATTATTAATCTCAAAAGTTTAATTTATTTAAACAGTGTAGACACTGTAACAAGAAATTTTGATTATGATTTGTTCAATTAATTTTCACGCCACTTCGAATGTGATTTACTTTAATATAATATAATTTCACGTTATTTTGAATATAATTCAATTCAACCAACTTTCACGCCACAGGATATGATACTGATCATTTTAAGCCAACAAAGAAGGCAAAATTAGATAATGTGGGCCATTGAAATTTGATTGCTTAATTTTTAATAATATTTTTATTTTACATTTAATTTTTTTTCTTGTTTCTGGGTTGCCTGCCGAAATTGAACTCAAATTAAGCATTATACACTGACACCATATTAAATATCATGAAATAAGCGATTATCTCTTAACACGGAGCCTATGGATAGCATTATTTCAATATTTGTTGGAAATCTGATACTCATTTCATTTTATAAATTTATAATTCGTTTCGGGACTGATTTGGGTACCGATTGTTGAGATTCTGCAACAAAAATATCAATTAATTTTTACTATAAATCCGTCTTCTCAATAATGACCGGACACAATCATAAAAAAGCGAATAAAAATTAAAACAGAAAATGCGGGTAAAATAAGATTTATTAACTAAGAAAAAAATTACACATTACTCATTTTTCACACAAAGTAGTTTCAACTCGAGGCCTTTTTCTGAATCTCTCTTATTTTCTCTCATCTTCTATAAATCCAGAAGACTTATTTCTTTGGACGCACCCGTGCATTAGGGTTGGGTTTAGTTCGGAGATAAGCGAGAACTATTTATTATAGGGATACATGTAAGTTTACGAAACAAGCAGAAATTAATATAATTTTGTATTTAGAGGAGTATTAGAGTTGTACTAAATATAAAAAAAATTATGTTTGATTTGATAAATTAGAATAAAAAAAATAATTTTTTTTTTAATTGAGGAAATTGCCGTTTAAAAAATCTATTTTAAAAAAAATTAATTATAAACCGATCACTTCGAAGTGATCGGTAGAATTCACCCCACACTTGGATCGGTGGGGTGTAGAATGTACACCCTATTTGCGGTGTACAAAAAGCATTTCCCTTTAAATTTATCTCTTATATATAAAAAGTTTAGTTTATTAAAAAATTTAAAAATTTAAATATTCGTATAAATTTTAAAATTTGTATAAAAAATTTAAAAATTTAAAATTTGTATATAAAAAATTTATATAAATTTTAAATTTTAAAATTAATAAATTTTTAAAATTTATTAATTTTTAAATTTATTTAAAATTTAAAAATTTTATAAATTTATAATTTTTTATATAAAATATTATAAATTTAAAAAATTTAAAAATTTATTTTTTAAAAGAATTTTAAAATTTAAATTTAAAATTAATAATAAAAATTTAAAAATTATATATAAAAAATTTGTATAAATTTTAAAATTAATAAAATTTAAAAATTTATCAATTTATAATTTTTTTAAAATTAAAGTTAAAAATTTAAAAATTTATAAAGTGTAAAAATTTTAAATTTTAAAAGTTTTAAAAATTTTAAATTTTAAAAATTTTAATTTTTTTTTTCAAAAATATGCTAAAATGGGTGGAAACAAATTATTTAGTTCCCACCTAACAAGTAGTTCCTACTGATAGCCCGTCAGCGTTTGGTTCGTAAATAAAACTTAGAATAAGATCTTATTCAAACCTAATCTTTATGTAATAAGCGGATATAAGATTAGAACTACTATTCCAACTTTATTGTAGAACAAGCTTGTTCTTACTTGAGAATAAGCTTAATCAAAGTAAATATAATTTTAATTATTATATTAACTCTTTAATTAATTTAACATTTTGACTAAATTAATTATTTTATTAACTAAATATTTAATTATTATTAGATAATTAAGTAATTAATTTATTAATTTATTAAATTATTTAGAGTTAATTAAATTATTTATTAATAATGCTCATTATTGTTAATTATTTTATTAATTAATATTTGGGGCAATTTCCTACGTACCCCTAAAAATTTCTCTGTTTTCATATTTACCCCTCCTAGAAGGCTAATATTAAAACTACCCTTCTTACGTTCCAACTTCTTTCCAAAATACCCCTGAAATTAAACTCTGTTAGTGTACCGTTTGAAACTGCCGTTATCTGTGTGTAATTACTATTTTGCCCTTTCAAATATACCCTAAAACCCTAAACCCTAAAACCCTAAACCCCTAAACCCTAAAACCCTAAACCCTAAATCCTAAAACCCTAAACCCTAAACCCTAAACCCTAAAAAATTCTAAACCCTAAACTCTAAAACCCTAAACCCTAAACCCTAGAACCCTAAAAAATTCTAAACCCTAAACTCTAAAACCCTAAACCCTAAACCCTAGAACCCTAAAAAATCCTAAACCCTAAACCCTAAAATCATAAACCCTAAACCCTAAAACCCTAAAAAATCCTAAACCCTAAACCCTAAACCCTAAACCGGGGCAAAATAGGTATATCTGATAGTTTTCAACTCCGATTATTATTTAACTCTAGTTTAACCCTAGTTAACTTAACAAAGGAAAACGGTAGGGGTATTTTTAATAACGGTGGAACGTATGAAGGGTATATTGGAAAGAAAAAAATAAGAGGGGTAAATCAGATATTTCTTCATATTTCAGGGGTACACAGGCAATTATCCCTTAATATTTTGAATTATCTAGCAATAATTAATTAAATAAATTAAATTATTATTTAATTAATATTTTTATATTAATTAATTAGATTAAATATTGTTATTTAAAAATTATAATTATTTTTATTCTCACTATTCCAACTTACCTATCAAAACATTATTTTTCTTATTCCTAAAAACAACTTAATTTTCATCAAAATACAAAATTAGTCTTATTCCTGTTTATTCATGAACTTATATCTATTTTTAAAATAAACAGTTCTAACTTATATCTGAACCAAACGCAACCATAGGTGAAAACTATTGTTCCCACCCCTTTTTTGTTTGGGAACAAAAAGGGGATAACCCCTTATCCCCTCTTGTTCCTCAATCAAACATAGTTTAGGTATATCTAAAATTATGGATATTTTGATTATAACATATGAATGTGGCTAAATCGTACCGCCACCACTAAATAATAGTATATATTCATATTTATTCATGAACTTATATTTATTTTTAAAATAAGCAGTTCTAACTTATATCTGAACCAAACGCAACCAAAGGTGAGAACTATTGTTCCCAACCCTTTTTTTGTTTGGGAACAAAAAAGGGATAACTCCTTATCACCCTCTTGTTCCTCAACCAAACATAGTCTAGGTGTATCCAAAATTATGAACATTTTGATCATAACATATGAATATGGTTAAATCGTACCACCACCACTAAATAATAGTATATATGCTATATTTATAATTTTAAATTTTTTTATTGTGTCGACAACATTACCTGATGGATGATGACACATCTATTACGCGTCTACGATGTTCAAGTTGTAAATTTTAATTTTAACTATATTATTTTATAATTTATTAGTCAAAAATATATATATATATAAAGATAAAAAAAAAAAGTTAAGGAGAAACCGACACATAGAGACATGATGACGATAAAACGAAGGAGGGAGGGTGACAAATAAAATCTACACATAAATATTTGTTTTGTCGGTGGTAGTACTGCGCGCTTTTTTTTTTTTTTTTTTTTTTTTTGAGGTGTGCTATCTGTACACTTCAAATAAAATGCATATTCTACATCCATCTCATTCTGGGGTGGATATTCTTTCACTCGTCCCATAAATAGAACGAGTGAAATTTATTCCACCTCAAAATGGAGTGGGTATAAAATGTACACCCTAATTGGGGTGTACACTTATATATACCCTTTTTTTTTTCTTTTTTTCTACCGTTACAATCGGACGGTCCACAATTAAAAAGAGTGGGCCCCACTTGAGTGTATTGTTTGTCCGACACTAGCGGATTCGCAGCGCACGCGCGACCCCACAGCTTTGTGTAAAAATATATCTCCATAAAATTTAATTTTTATATATTTATTTTTTAAAATATTTTAAATTATTTATAAAATTAAATTTTTATATCTTTAAATTTAAAAGTATTGAGTCATTGAATTTATAAATTTTTAATTTTTGAATGAAATGTGTGGTTAGGATGATAGTTAGCATCTTGGGTTAAATAAATGATTGGTGAAATATAATGATCTAATAGATGAAATCAGTCAAAGAGATAGGCTGGAATACTATTAATAGTACCAAGTTATCGGTACTATCAAGTTTTTAACTTTTTAATTAAAAATTATGTGGTTGAGATGATGATGGGTCCCTTGGGTTTAATAAGTGGTTAGGAAATAGTAAAATCTAACGGATAAAAGTGATTAAAAGAATTGATCTAAAGGTAGAATATATACTATCATAGTATAATAGCCAGACTCTCTCTCTCTCTCTCTCTCTCTCTCTCTATATATATATATATATAAATATATATATATATATATATATCATTAACCTCATCATTGACATGTTTGCAACACATTGAGTAATTAAAAACTTTAAAATCTATGAGGTGTGTCTTATAGGCCGGGATCGAAAATTAGTTGGTTTTTTTGTCAAAAGGTGTAGTGGATCGAAAAGCTGCTCTATAATCTATTTTTTCTTACCTGTATGTGAGGGTTGTGCAGAAAAATCTTAACATCAGCGAATGTTGGCCAATCCACCGTAAAATCGATTTATGCTACTCTAAGTAACGCGGGTACGAGCGAGAACCATGCATGCTTGTAAGATTTGGAGACTTGGAATACCTTTATAAGTGAAAGCCTTTACTTGGCTTGTCCTTAAGAAAAGATTTTTGACAGTGGACAATCTACTCGAGAGATGATGGACGAAAAACTCAGATTGTGTGTTGTATGGGATGGAAAAAAAAATTGTGGACCATTTATTCACACAATGTATGTTTAGTAAATTTCTGTTCGTGACGGCCTTGAGAGGGATCTACTATAGGAACATGGATAATGATGTGACTGTAGTCTAGGACAAGTGAATGTCGAGTAGTTCTCAGGTTATTTATATTAGTCAGATCGGACTGATTGTTTACTGGTCGGTCATTTGGAATGTCAAGAATAAAACAATCAGTTCTATTCTGGGACAAGTGAATGTCGAGTAGTTCTCCGTTTACTTATATTAGTCTGATCGGACAGATTGCTTGCTGGTCGGTCATTTGGAATGTCAAAAATAAAACAATCAGTTCTATTCTGGGACAAGTGAATGTCGAGTAGTTCTTAGTTTACTTATATTAGTCTGATCGGATTGATTGCTTGCTGGTCGGTCATTTGGAATGTCAAGAATAAAGCAATCAGTTCTATTCTGGGACAAGTGAATGTCGAGTAGTTCTCAGTTTACTTATATTAGTCTGATCGGACTGATTGCTTGCTGGTCGGTCATTTGGAAGGTCAGAAATAAAGAGATTTTTAGAATGACTAATACAGATTCTTTACAAACAGTCAATAAGATCAGGTATTTGTTCACCCTATGGAAGGATTATCATTCGCTAAATAGCCCCTTCGTGTTATGTAGAGTGCTACATATCTATACTTTTTTTCTTTTTTTTTTTTTTTTTTTTTGTCGACACCTCTGTAGTCTATTCTTTCTTCCTGTTGAATGAAACGGATAGTGTGTTATTTTTTCTAAAAAAAATATATATTAAGTAATTAAATATTTTTAAAAAAATCACACTTTATTTTTTCTTCCTGTTGAATGAAACGGATAGTGTGTTATTTTTTCTAAAAAAAATATATATTAAATAATTAAACATTTTTAAAAAAATCACACTTTACAGGTGTTACGATTATTTCTACATTATTTTTATTAAACCAATTGTTTAGATAATATAGCATTACAACCAATTTAAGATCTTTGCAGGATAAAAATTTCTATTTGGCCGTACTTAAGCTACCATGCTTTCTCCCTTTTTATATATTTTTTTTATCTCTTTTATTTAAATTGAAGATTGCTTAATTTCTCCAAATTAAGCTATATGGTAACTCAATTAATAGTTGATTTCCTTTTTTTTTTTTTTTTTTTTTTTTTTTTTTTTTTGGAGCCTGCCCTAGGTTTCTTCGAATCTTTTAGACAATAATAATAATAATACAAAATATGTAGAATATAAAATATATAAATACTATTATTTAACAAGATAAGTTTTTAGAGAATAATAATTATTTCGTATAATTTAATATAACATCAAAATATGATTTCTGAGTTTAAGTCTTATCAAGCTTCTAAAGTTGATAATATAATTTTTTTCTATTTAGTCCAAACGTGAGTAGAGGTCTTAAATATGAAATATATATAAATTGAATCTATTAAAATGTTTTGAGCCAAGACAATCTAAGATCAGGTATTAAATATAAAATATATAAATATTATTCTTTAAATGTTAAATATAAATATATAAACTGAGTTTATTAGAAAGAGTAGGTTGGTCTACATGCCCTTAGATGTCTAAAATTGGAGTTGGCTTTTAGACTAAAAATAGGTGAAATATATTAATATGAAAATAAAAATATTACAAAATATAATGATATGAAATTAAAATTTTAAATCAAAAGTATTGATCTTATTTTTTTTATAGTATGAAAAAAATTTATCAAGATTTTTTATAATTTGGATATTTTTATACATTGTTAAACTTGCAAACAACTCACTTCGTCATTAAAATTATTGATTTTGAGCTCCTTCGATCACTAGTCAAATAAAATCGTAAAAATACGAATTTTTTGTTTTAGATCTTTTAAATACTCTAAATCAAGTCTAACGGAGCCGATCGTCAATTCGAAAGTTCCAACATTAAAATTACTTGAAAACACGGAACCCTCCATACCTCCAAGTCGTTTTCAATGTTGGGTCGTTAGGCTTGATCTACGGTACTTGAAGTATTTAGAAAATAAATTTCATAATTTTTTGATATTATTTACCTAGTGATCTAAAACGCTCAAAATCAACGACTGAAAATAAAATTCTCACAAAATGTGGTGATATGATACTAAAATTTTAGATCAAAGATATTGATCTTATTTTATATAGTATGAAAAATTTTCTATCAAAATTTTATATGATTTGAATATTTCTTCATTGTTAAACTTGCAAACGGCTCACAACGATTATTATTATTATTATTTTTTTTGAGAGAAAGGTAGCATGCTACCCGCTTCGTTTATTTTTAAAATAAACTTAGCTGGAAATGTCGTGTCATGGGTATCAACCACCAAGCCCTTTGCCACTTGCACTAGGGACGTTTGATGGCTCACAACGATTATTAAAATTATTAATTTGAGCCCATTCGATTACTAGGCAAATGATATTAAAAAATTATAAAAAAAAATTAGATATTTTAAATACTCTATATCAAATCTAACGAAGCCGATCGTCGATTTAGAAGCCCCAACATCGAAAATGACTTAAAACAAAGAGTTTCATATTTTTAAAAGTATACCGGCCTAGCTCTCTCTCTCTCTCTCTCTCTCTCTCTCTCTCTCTCTCTCTCTCTCTCTCTCTCTCTCTCTCTCTATATCTATATATATATATATATATATATAAGGACTTGTGTATTTTTAAAAGCATGGAACCTTTCGTGCTCCCAAATTATTTTTAATGTTGGGATTTCCAAATGGACGATCGGCTCCGTTAGACTTAATCTAGAATATTTGAAATATTTAGAAACTAAATTTTGCGATTTTTCAATATCATTTACCTAGTGATCTAAATAGCTCAAAATCAACGGTTGAAAATAAAAATCTAACAAAATATGATGATATGATACTAAAATTTATGATAAAAATGTTGATCTTGTTCTATATAGTATAAAAAAAAATTTATCAAAATTTTACGTGATTTGAATATTTCTACACTGTTAAACTTGCAAACAGCTCACCACAATATAACGACCCGGCCCACTAACAATAATAACTCGTTAAGCCCAAACCACAGCCCAAAATGCTTAAGCCTGGTTATTATTACCATTCTCTTATAAACCCAATCACAATTCCATCCACATCCGATGTGGGACTATTGGGGGCGTCACAGACTCCCCCCATGTCTCTTATAAACCCAATCACAATTCCATCCACATCCGATGTGGGACTATTGGGGGCGTCACAGACTCCCCCGTTTAGGCACGAGAACCCCCCGTTTAGGCATGACGTTCTCGTCAGCCAAAGTACACACACAATAGCCCAAGATCACCAGGCGATGTGAGACTTATCTCGCTAGCCCCGTCATCTTGACCCAGACTCAGCACACACACAATAGCCGATGTGAGACTTATCTCGCTAGCCCCGTCATCTTGACCCAGACTCGCACACACACAATAGCCCAAGATCACCAGGCGATGTGAGACTTATCTCGCTAGCCCCGTCATCTTGACCCAGACTCAGCCGAAACTCGTCACACACTTCCGTCTGGTTATTGGCTATGATACCAAATATAACGACTCGGCCCACTAGCAATAATAACTTGCTAGGCCCAAACCACAGCCCAAAATGCTTAAGCCTGGTTATTATTACCATGTCTCTTATAAACCCAATCACAATTCCATCCACATCCGATGTGGGACTATTGGGGGCGTCACACACAATCATTAAAATTGTTGGTTTTGAGCCACTTTGATCACTAGACAAATGATATCGAAAATTCGTAAAATTTAATTTTCAGATCTTTTAAATATTTTAGATTAAGTTTAACGGAACCGATCGTCCATTCGAAAGTCCCAACGAAAACAATTTGAAAACACAGAGGTCTCAATATTTCTAAAAGCACACAAGCCTACCCCCCCCTCTCTATCTCTCTCTCTAGTACCAAATAATTGGTGCTATTAAGTTTTCAGCCGTTGGATGAAAGAATGTGCGGTTGGAATTATAATGGTCCCCTAATATTTTTACTATTCAACCAACCACCTATTATTGTAATTACACATTTCTTAATCCAATGGCTAAAAAATTGATAGCACTAATAACTTGGTACTATCGATAGTATTCCAACCTATATTTTACTATTCAACCAACCACCTATCAATTTTTTAACCATTGGATTAAGAAATGTGCGGTTACGATGATAGATGGTTGGTTGAATAGTAAAAGTTTTAGGGAACCACTATAATTTCAACCACACATCCTTTTATCTAACAAATGAAATCTTAATAGCACAAATTACTTAGTAATATCGATAGTATTCTGCCGAACTTTATATATATATATAAAAATTTGCTAGCTTTCTTACCATCTTAATTACCACAAAAAAGTGAATAAATGTTTTTTAAAAAGCAAAAGGGGACCTATTAAGTTGTTGGCTCTTGAAGTGGGAAAACAAGTCATTTTTAAAGTGAAAAGGATTGACAGGAATATATCCAATTTTATAAGCTGGCAACCAAATCTTGGGAAAAATCTAATTAATAAGTCAATTGCTCGCTAGCTTCTTCAAGAGAATATATATACATATCTTAATTTGGCCAAATCTCTAGTTAGGGCATCAATTGTTTTTGGCTTTTGCATGTGCATGTTAAAAGTAATTTAATAATTTCTCCCATAACAACAAAGAAATGATCACCTAACTTTTGTTTTTAAAAAAGTGTGAAATAATTATTTATTTTAAAAAAATTAAATTATCAAAAATTAAAAGTATTGTATTAAATAATACAAAACAATAGTATGTGGTGCCTCTAGTCTTTTAACTTCCCTAACCTTTCAATATCCTGTCCCACCATTTGTGGGAGGGCGCGTAATCCAGCTTGATGTTCACGCGCGAGCGAGCCGTTTCGCGTTCGGCTCATTAAATTTTTAAATTAAAAAATTCAGATCAAATTCAACTTATTTATAAAAAGAATTCTATATTTTGTAATTTTAATTATTAGATTAAAATTTTAATTTTTTAATATTTTTAAAAATTTTCATCTAGTAGTAGAGATGATGGCAATTTAAATTATTGTTTACGAATAACCTCGTGTTCGGATTCAGTGACGAAATTATATGTAGACTGAGGGGGCCATAGTCTCTCTCAACTTTTAATATATTCACTTTAGATCTTGTTATTAATTTAAAAAATAAATAGTTATAGCAAAATAAATATATTATAATAATGATCTATATAAAAAGTATTTTAGTGTGTATTACTAATTTTTTTTTTTAAAAAAAAATTATATGCACCTGATACACCATACATTATACTCTATAACATTCAATATATAAGAAGTTATAAATTTAAGTATATATTATTTAAGTATCTAATAGTTCTAAAAAAAATTTATTATAGACTATAAAATATAGATGTCTAATAATTATAATTGTTAATATACATGTATTTTGAATTACATCATGTATATTTAATAAATTTAAATTTAATTTTAAGTTTTTGTAATTATATAGCTTTTGGCCCCTTCGGAACTTAAATTCTGATTTCGTCCCTCTTCGAATTATTAATAAATAAGTCGAACATATTTAAATTTTCTGTTCAATATTTTAAGGAGTCCACGGTATTTAGTTTATTTAATAAACGAAGAAAAACGAACCGCCTCAAACTCATTAACCACCCTAAGTAGTATCATGCAACTTAACTCTCTCTTTTTCAAATCAAAGAGACATCTCTCTCTATATATATTATATATGGAGAGAGAGACTCATATATATATATATATATATATATATATATATATATATATATATATATATACACACGTATGTAAAATAAGGAGAGAGAGAGCTAATAAATAGAGAGAACAAGAGCAACATATAAGCATATATAAAATAATTAACATGTGTGTGGGAGGGGGGAGAAGGGAATATGAGCGTGGGGAGAAGAGGACAGGACAGATGGGTGGCCCCTAATAAAGGAAGGCACTGCGAGGAAAATAAAAATAGTAATAATATATTTTATATATATATATATATATATATATATATATATATATATATATATATATAGAAATTAAGAGAGTAGAGTTTATATATTTTAAAAATATAAGCCTAATTATATTTGTGAATTTTTTATTATTAAATTTGTATTTAAATTTGTGCTATTTTAAAGTTAATTAAATAAAGAAAGAAAAAGTATAATAGCATGAATCTCAATATAAATCTAATGATAAAAAATTTATAAGTATAGCTGGGCTTATGCTATTGAAAGTATATAAACTTTGCTATCTATCTATCTATCTATATATATAATTAGGCTGGAATACTATCGATAGCACCAAGTCATTGGTGCTATCAAATTTTTAGCCATTGGATTAAGAAATGTGCGGTTAGGATGATAGTAGTCCCTTAGGATTTAGTGGGTGGTTAGTTGAATAGTAAAAATCTTAGGAAACTACTATAATTCCAACCGCACATATTTTCATCCAATGGCTAAAAATTTGATAGCACCAATTGCTTGGTGCTATCGATAGTATTCCAGCTAAACTATATATATATATATATATATATATATATATATATATATATATATAGAGAGAGAGAGAGAAGAGAGAGAGAGAGAGAGAGAGGAGAGAGAGAAGAGAGAGAGATTTCAGCTGGAATGCTATCATTAATAAACTAGCTCAGTTGTCATCTATTTATTTTCGATGATAGAGCTTTTAAATCGACGATCGGCTCCATTGAATATGATCTAGACCACTGGAAGTATTTAGAAACTACATTTCAAATCTTTTCGACATCATTGACCTAATGATCAAAAGGTTACAAAATTCATAATTTTAATGATAGATATAAACTTTTTGCTTGTTTAATGGTATAAAGAGATCTAAATTAATTGAATTTTATTTAGAAAATTATTTAAACTATTTAAAATAAAATCTATACTCTTAATCTTCATTACTAGACTCCTATCATCACTTTTTAAAGTATATTTATTTTCAGCTATATACTTTTTGTTTACTTGATGGATAAGAAAATAATAACGAAAAAGTATGAAATTTAATTTTTAAATAGTTTAAATGATCTAAATCATGTTCAACGGTACCGATAGTCAATTTGGAAGCTCCATCATAAAAAACAAATGGGTGGCAACCGAGCCGGTTTTCTACTGATAGCATTCCAGCCTAGCGCGCTCTCTCTATATATATAGTAGGACTTGTGTGCTTTTAGAAACATGGAGCCCTCCGTGCTTCCAAGTTGTTTTTAATGTTGGAACTTCCGAATAGACGATCAGCTCCGTTAGACTTATCTAGAATATTTGAAATATTTAGAAATTAAATTCTATGATTTTTCGATATTATTTATCTAGTAATCTAAAGGGCTCAAAATCAACGACTGAAAATAAAAATCTTATAAAATATGATGATATTATACTAACAATTTAAATCAAAGATATTGATCTAATTCTATATAGTAAAAAAATTATTTTATCAAAATTTTATATTATTTGGATATTTTTACACCGTTAAACTTGCAAACGGCTCATCACAACCATTAAAATTATTCATTATGATCCACTTTGATCACTAGACAAATGATATCAAAAATTCACGAAATTTAATTTCTAAGCCTTTTAAATACTCTAAATCAAGTTTAACGGAGCCGATCGTCCATTCGAAAGTCCCAATATTAAAATAACTTTGGAGCATGGGAGCCTCTGTACTTTTAAAAGCACACAAGTCAAGCTATATATATATAGTTCGGCTACTATGCTTGTAGAAATACCAAGCAATTCGTGTTTATAAGTTTTCTACCGTTAGATCTATCGCTTTAACTAATTTCATCTCTTAGATTAGTCTATTCCACAAACCACTCACTTAATCTAAAAGGCTCACTATCATAATAAACACACATCTTTTCATATAATGGCTAAAAACCTACAAGCAGCAATGACTTATACTTTTAAAAACATAGGAGCTCAATTTTATATATATATATATATTATATATATATATATATATATATATATATATATATATATATAGTGGGGCTTATATACTTTCAAAAGCACAAGCTCAAATATGCTTGTGAATTTTTTATCATTGGATTTGCATTGAGATTTGTGCTATTTATTTTTTCTTTCTCTCTCTGTAGTTGACTTTACAATAGCACAAATCTCAATGCAAATCCAATGGTAAAAAATTCACAAGCATATATATATATATATATATATATATATAATTGAGCTTCTATATTTTTAAAAGTAATTACCATGTCATTATTTTTAGCCCTTGGATGAAAAGATGTATGGTTAGGATGATAGTTAGTCCCTTGGATTAAGTGAGTGGTTAGTGGAATAGAATAATCTAAATGATGAAATTAGTCAAAGAGTTAGATAGCATAATAGTCTGATCATATATATATATATATATATATATATAGAGAGAGAGAGAGAAGAGAGAGAGAGAGAGAGCTAGCTAGGTTGGAATACTATTAATAGTACCAAGTCATTGGTGCTATTAAGTTTTTAACCCTTGAATTAAAAGATGTGTGGTTGAATGATGGTGGGCCCCTTGGGTTTAATAGGTGGTTGGGGAAATAGTAAAATCTAACGGATGAAAATAATCAAAGGGTTGATCTAAGAGTAGAAAACTTGATAGTACCAAAGACTTGGTATTATTAATAGTATAGTAGCCGGACTCTCTCTCTCTCTCTCTCTCTCTCTCTCTCTCTCTCGATAGATATCTCGCCTCTCATCATATACTATCTATATATCGCTATATATATATATATATATATATATATATATATATAGATATATATAGAGAGATAGAGAGAGAGAGAAGAGAGAGAGAGAGAGAGAGGGAGAGAGAGAGAGATAGATAGATAGATAGAGTACATCTTATAAATTTTTAAAAGCACAAGTCAAATCATGCTTGTAAATTCTTTACCGTTAGATTTGCATTGAGATTTATACAATTGTAAAGTTAACTATGTACAATTGTATAAATTTTAATACATATTCAATAATAAAAAATTTACAAGCATGATTTAATTTATATTTTTAAAAATATATAAGTTTTACTTTATATATATATATATATATATATATATATATAATATATATATGGGTATATATAAGTATACACTTCATGAGGGGTGTACATCTTACACCCCACCCCATCCTGGGGTGGGGTGAATTCTACTGGTCACAGTGGAAGAAGTGACCAGTGAAAGAAGCCTCACCCCAAGATGGGGTAGGGTGTAAGATGTACACTCCTTATGGGGTGTACATCTAGCAAAGCCATATATATATATATATATATATATATATATATATATATATATATATATATATATATATATCTATATATATATATATAGGGATAATTGCCGTGTACCCCTGAAATATGAAGAAATATCTGATTTACCCCTCTTATTTTCTCTTTCGAATATACCTTCATACGTTCCACCGTTATTAAAAATACCCTACCGTTTCCCTTTGTTAAGTTAACTAGGGTTAACTAGAGTTAAATAATAATCGAAGTTGAAAACTATCAGATATACCTATTTTGCCCGGGTTTAGGGTTTAGGGTTTAGGGTTTAGGATTTTTTAGTGTTTTAGAGTTTAGGGTTTAGGGTTTTTTAGGGTTCTAGGGTTTAGGGTTTAGGGTTTTAGGGTTTAGGATTTAGGATTTTTTAGGGTTTTAGGGTTTAGGGTTTAGGGTTTTAGGGTTTACGGTTTAGGGTTTTAGGGTTTAGGGGTTTAGGGTTTTAGGCCCGTTTGGTAACGGGATAAGGGGGGAATACCCCCCTTATCCCCGTTTCCATACCCAAACGGGGACAGGAATAAGCGGAATCCGGATTCCATGAGAGCTGGAATAGGAGGTATGGAATTGGGGATTTGAATTCCCGTTCAATGCTGGAATTGGGGTTCTGGCACGGGAATCGAGAATTTCTCTCTCTCTCTCTGCACCTCCTCTCTCTCTCTCCACGGTAGTTTTTTTTTTTCTTTTTTCTTTTTTTTTTTCCTTTCTTACCCAAACGGTAATAAAAATTAGTTTTTTAATTTTTTTAAATAAAATTTTTAAATTTTAAAAAGATATTTAAATTTCTAAATTTAAAATTTAAAATTTTTTATTAATAAATATTATTTTTTTAACTTATTTTTTAATAAATCTAAAAATTTTATTTTATTTCATTTTGAAAAAAAAAATTATTAATTTTAATTTATAGCAGTTATACAATTATTTTATAAATTTTTTAAAATTATATAAATTTAAAAATTAAAATTTTTACTCCCACTTAAAATTTAAAAATTAATTTTTATTTACTCTCATTTAAAATTTTTACTCCCACTTAAAATTTAAAAATTAATTTTTATTTACTCTCATTTAAAATTTTTACTCTCACTTAAACTTTAATTTTTATTATGTATTTTTTAAAATTTATATAAATTTAAAAATTAAAATTTTTAAAAATTTAAAAATTAATTTTTATTTACTCTCATTTAAAATATTACTCCCACTTAACTTTAATTTTATTATGTATTTTTTAAAATTTATATAAATTTAAAAATTGAAATTTTTACTCCCACTTAAAATTTATCACTTATCAATTCTTCTTATTCCTCTATACTCAACCAAACACAATTTTTTCCTATTCATCTTATTCTCCTTATTCCTATATAATTTACCAAACACAATTTCCTTTAATCCCGGTATAACTCATAAAACCAACCAAACGCAAATTTACACCAATTCCTGCTAATACCAGAATCTATACCTATCCCCGGTATAACAAAATTTTCCTAATCCCCGAACCAAACGCTACCTTAGGGTTTAGTGTTTAGGGTATATTTGAAAGGGCAAAATAGCAATTACACACAGATAACGGCAGTTTCAAACGGTACACTAACAGAGTTTAACTTCAGGGGTATTTTGGAAAGAAGTTGGAACGTAAGAAGGGTAGTTTTAATATTAGCCTTCTAAGAGGGATAAATCTGAAAACAGTGAAATTTTTAGAGATACGTAGGAAATTGCCCCATATATATATATATATATATATATATATATATATATATATATATATATAAAAGAAAAAGCACTGGTCGGAAAAGGACGCGGCGACCGCCGACAAAGATTTTACGCAGAGTACGGACACCATGCATGCATATGGACAACCCATCCACAAAAAAAAACTTTTTAAAAAAGGGCCCTTAATATATTTAATTGATTTATTAATTAACACCCCCCACACACAATTAATTATATTATATTATTATAATTTATTAAATTCGTAGTTGTACTGTGTACCACGCATTGGTGCGCGGTTTAAGGTGTTTGTTCACGGCCCACTTTCCGATTGGAATGTTTTTTTACGTGTTTTTTTACGGTTTTTTTTTTTTTTTTTTTTTTTTTTTTTTTTTTGGTTTTCCGAGATTTTCCCCCAAGAGAAGGTGAGGAAGCAAATTTGCTCGAGTTTTGCTCAGCAATTATTTTAGTGCAATATTGTCGCCTAGCGTTTTTTTTAAAATTTCACATTTAGTTCTCTCTTTTTTTTTTTCTTTTTTTTTTTTTATAAATAATCTGTATTTATAAATTTATATTTACAGAAATCTATACCTCTATATTATTCTCCATATCTTACTGCCACGTGGCAAAATATTAGAGAGGTTCAACCATTTTTTATATTATTCTCCATATCTTACTGCCACGTGGCAAAATATTAGAGAGGTTCAACCATTTTTTTTTTTTTTGTTTTTTTTTGTTGTTGTTTGAACCGTTACTATCTATTTGGTTTTTTCTCATCATTTTTTTTTTTTTTTGTATGGGCTCATCTATTGCTTGAACCCGGAGAGGTTTTTTTTTTTTTCTTGAACCCGGAGAGGTTTTTTTTCCTCTCCCGCTTCCGCGCCAAGCTCTCCGACCTCCGTTTCTTCCTCCGCCACCCCTCCCGCCTCCGCCCCGAGCACGCCCACCTCAACCGCCTCAGGTGCCCTTCTGCGCCCTCAACCTCGCAACCTCCGCTTCTTCCTCCGCCACCCCTCCCGCCTCTGCCCCAAGCACGCCCACCTCAACCGCCTCTGGTGCCCCTTCTGCGCCCTCGACCTCTGCGAGCTCGGCAGCGCCTTCGCACGGTAAACCCCCATTTGTCGATGCTCCTAGATCTAGGGCTTTTTTTTTTTTTTTTTTGGCTCATCTATTTGTTTTTTTTTTTTTTTCTTTTTGCTTGAACCCGGTTGGTTTTTTTTTTCTCTGAACCGATCGGCTCATCTATTAACTTCTGTTTCCGCTTCTTCCTCCTCTCACGATGTCCCTCCCTCACCGCCGGTTCTTACATCGCCTCTTCGCTTCCGCTTCCACTTCCGTTTCCGCTTCTTCCTCCTTCTCCCACGATTTATATTTATCATTCATTAAGGCAATGTCCTTTTCTATACTGTAACCGTTCCTTTTTGTATTTATATAATAACTTATCTACCATGCAATTTTTCTCCAGATCTGATAACCTAATCCCTTTTTATATATTGTAAGTAGATAGTTCCTACAGTTGGTTTACTTAATGAGTGATGGAATATGAATTCTTTTCTTTTTTGTAGTTATTGAAGTTGTGCTACTCTGTGCAATAAAATTATGTTGTTAGCTGTACAGACATTCATGTAAAGTCACATGATTTTTGTAATTTATGCTCGATGCCCTGATGAATAATCGCTAATTTGAAATAATCTTGCAGAATCCTGCAGTTGGTTTACTTAATGAGTGATGGAATATGAATTCTTTTCTTTTTTGTAGTTATTGAAGTTGTGCTACTCTGTACAATAAAATTATGTTGTTAGCTGTACAGACATTCATGTAAAGTCACATGATTTTTGTAATTTATGCTCGATGCCCTGATGAATAATCGCTAATTTCACTTACTGTAGATTATAGTCAATACAAGAGTTGTCAATTTATTCTATTTCTATTTCATTAATGCAATTTTTTTCTTTTTCAGAAAAGTGACGTGGATTTGGAACAATTGTTTTGCTTCCGTGGTACTGTAAGTTCTAATACAACTTTGTGCTTTTAACAAATTTTACTGTATTGTCTATTCTTATTGTGTTTACTTTTGATATTTTTTTATTATAATTTTATTATTATCTACAATTATTTTTTTATTCATCATTTAATATATTATATTATGCGTCTGTTAATTGAGTTAAAACACATGACTATCATACTATGTAAAACAAACATATAATCTAAAACACAAGTTCGGCGTGTATTTTTCGACAGCTTACGTTTGACTATATAAATGGCATCGACCATAAACGTCGGCATCAACTTTCGCCTTTTACTTCACAAAATCTGCGCACAATTTTCCTTACCTCCTCCTAGATATGGAATTACCGTGGTCGCCGGCGGACAGCTACGTTCTTATGTTGATGTGGAGGTTCCTAGGAGTACCCGATTTATGGAAATAATTACATGTTGGGGGGTTGTTTTCGGACTCTGAACAATCTGAGGAGGACTCTGCACGTGTTGCTATCAAGAGGCTCCGTGATGAACTTGGCTTTGAAATTAAAGATGTTAATTATGATGACAAAAAAACTTACAAAGAATTATACGAACGTATTTGTGATGAACATACAGAACTTCGTGATGAGTATGAGATGCTTAACTTAGACTTTGATGTTGAACTTATTCTATTTCAATTAACTTATTCTGTTGATAATATTTGAGATAATTTTGCGTAACACTTTTGGTTTTGTTATTCAGTATTCCTAGATCTGCATGCGAGATTGGATTTGGGCATTTTAAACTTGAATTGGTACTATTTGAGTATTAGATTTGTGGTTTGTTGCAGAGTTTGCCTCCTATTAATTTTGTTTATATTCATCTTTCAGAGAATTTTTATGAATAGAAATATTTTTTCTTTTATACGTCGTCATGAAATTTTACAGAAAATGAACTGATTAATGCAAGAGCTAGAACTGCCTAAGTATAAAACAAAAGTTTCTTCAAATTTTTTTAAAAAGTAGTGTTTGAGATGTTCAGACAACCTAACATGACTTACATTGAATATTTATCATTAAGTTAGAGATGCCCAGATATTCCAGGAAACATATTATAAGTAAATTGGTTGCAGACAGCTTTTAAGTATGTAGAGAAAGAACAACTTACCTTGGATGATCTTAGCACTATTAAACAAAAGCCTTTTAAAGTAAAGAATTACTTTAAGGGCTCATGAATCATATGTAAGATCTCCTGAAGGGGGCCACATGGCCCTTCATAGCTTGCAAAATCTTTTTTTATATAACTTTCTCATCAGACACTCTCTACTAGACTAGGTCCAGGCATAGTGATTGCCATAGTGATAGCATTTTCGCTGGTCAGGTAGAAAATTGATCTGTTCAGGTAGAAAATTGATCTGATCCATACACGTATATAATTCCAAATATACATGTGACGTTCTATTCAAGTTCTGAGTTTCAAATTATAAACTCTGACTAAAAAAAAAAAATTACTCCATTTTTTAAAATTCAGGGCATGACAGCAATATTTTTTGATTAATTTTTATTTTTACTTTTTGTAATATTATATTATATTAAATATTTTTTTTCTATAGTTTTTAAATTAATATAAATTATTATTTTTAAAAAATTAACTATCCGCCGCATCGCGCGGGTTACTTCACTAGTAATACTTTATTTGTCATGCAAATACTATGTTAAAATATCAAGTTGAGCACAATAATTTATTTATTATATTTTAATACGGTAAATAAATTATTGTGTTATGTGTTACTACGAACGTATAAATAAAAACGAAATTAAAAAATATTCATAAAAAAAATAAACCACAAATGCATGACAGAAAATAAAAAATACAGATCATTTATGTGGATAAATTTTTTGCGAAGAAAAAATCACGGACGAAAGAAGAGTTTCACTATCTAAAAGAGAATATATACAAAATTATTTAGAGTACATCGATATCTTGTTAGGACAAAAAGAAAAATAACAAATATATTTTAACAAGTTTTTTTGTCAGATCCGATATGCACCACGGGGGCGGAACCTTCACTACAAAAAAAAAATTAATATAAGGACACTTTTTAGACATCACTTGAGGGAAGCGTCCCCAAGTGTCTTTATAATATAGCAAATATTGACGTTTCAAAAAGTGTCGTCATATAAATTATTTATTGTATTAAATTAATTTATTAAATAATAAATTTTACTATTATTTTAAATTTTTTGACGCTTTAAAGCGTGAATTTTAAAAATTCTTGACATACGTTTTAAAGTGTCAGAAGATATTTTACTGACGCTTGGCATAAGCGCCGGTATATTCATGGTGACTTTTTATTTGCCGATATCTTAACCGACACTTTTAAATGCGTCGCTAGACTATATTAAGACGCTTTTAAGTATCATTAAGTATAAAAAAAATGTACTTAAATATTACTTTTTTTGTAGTGCCCCGATGCCCCCAGTCCGATGTCAATGGTGGGCTTCAGGCTTGTGCCGACATCTAATTTTTCTTTCTCAAAATATTTTTTCAAAATTTGTCTCCCTCTACCGTTCAAGCCATACTACCACTAGTTCGCTCGTCGACCGTTGGCCTCCCATCATCATTTTTCTCTCTGATATTACACTGGTCAATTCCAATAAAGCTCGATGCGACATGTAGACTATGTGTCACGCCCCGGAATCGAAACTGTAATCTGGGCTCGCCAACAGATCTGCCACCTATACGGAAAACCCCGCATAGGCGAAGCTCATTAACCTGCAAAAGATAACAACTAACAACTATATTGATATCAGAGCGAAAAATAAACTACTATAAAATAAAGATACATCCAAACATAGTACAAATCAGGTCTTCACAATACATCAGTCTTTCAAAATAAAAGATACAATAAACCAGCTGACTGTACAAAAATCTCTAAAAGGGGATACATCTACTCTCCAAAGGCAGGTAGGGATCTAGCTCGCGACTCTCTTACTCGATCAGTAGAAGCAGCAGGGGCAAGAACAGGAGCAGAAGCCTCTGAAAAATAATCACCAATAGAGGGTGTGAAAACTACATCAAACAGTAATTCTCAGTGGGTACCGTCTCCAAGACCAACGGTTTGCCCACTAAATCTGCTAGAGGCATAAGATAACAATGCAGTAAGGAAAAAAAAAAGTTGGAAATAACTCTACAGCTATCATGCCTCTATCTATAATACTCAAGGAGTGATACAGATGATAGTATGCATCTACTCAATCTCAATATGCTCAATCAACCCAATCAAACTGACTGCCACACCGGATCCAGTCAAATCTGCGCCCACCTACTACCACACATCCACACCTGGATGGGATTTACGTAGGGCGTCCCATAAGGACCGCATCGGCATCATGCGAAAGCAAAGTATCAGGCTCAACTCCGGAGCGGCACTCGAGGGGAGAGACCCCACCGAGGATAAACCGCGCATCTCTGTCGAGCTCAATATGGCTCATGCAGCCTATAATCCAAATCCGCGATCAAATAGATCAAAACTCAACAACTCAACCACTAACAACACTGGCCGGAAACACTCAACGGCCACGGGACCACTGTCACGCCCCGGAACCCGGGCTCGCCAACAGATCCGCCGTGCACACGGGATTTCCCGCGAACACGAAGCGCTGGTAACCTGCTCTGATATAATATGAACAGTAAAAGAGCATAATATCGAGCTGAATAGAAGAACCACATAGTATTTCAGACTGGAAATACAAATACAACTGTAATAAGTACAATAATCTCCCAGCTCACCAAAATAGTACATCCAGCTGGCGGAAGCCAGACCCAAAATAAAGGAGAATATCACAGTCTGAGTGGAGGGTACGACATCTATCTACAGCTCTCAGTCTCACAGGAGATCTATCTATTCAGCGATCCCCTTACCTTTATCAGCTGCTGATGGCCTAGCAGCTCCCGCAGATGACTCTGCAAAATAAAGGAGAAGAAAGAAAGGAAATAATAATGGGGGTGAGAACTACCAGATAAACCAGCAGCCTCCCCTAGTGGGTAAAACCTCAACTCTGACGCACCCACTAGGACTACTAGAGGCAACAGGAAAGAACAGTTGTAAGCTATAAAGACTGCTGATAAAAAGGAAACTACCACCACCATGCCTCTAAATGCCAAGCAATAGAATAACTAAATGTATGAATCAGTGTATAAATGCCTGTCTGAATGAACTCAATCTTGTGTCACTAGCAAAACTGGTACTTCCTGCTGTGTCTTGCCAAATCGGGTATAACGCCGATGGGGGATAGTATTTGCCAAATCGGGTATGCCGATAGGGGATAATGTTGGCCAAATCGGGGGTGCCGATAGGGGATAATGTTGTAACACACTCCGGAGTGGCACTCGAGGGGAGCGACCCACACGAGTAAAGTATCTCAGTAATAAGTATCAGAGGTGCCATAAATTAGCAGGACTGGATCATGACTATGATCAAAGTGGGAAACCATCCACTAGGACAACCCGATCCCAACTGACGCAATAAACCAGACTCAACCCCAATCTGATGCAAGGATAATCCTCTGGTCGACCGCCTACTGTCCACGGTCACCGCAATACCCCACAAGTCCACAACCTTGGCTACACTATCCCGAACCCCTGCTCACACTTGAGCAACAACATCTGAATGCAAAGGACAACAATAAAACATGTTCAAATCCCAATATGATAGTGTAGCAATGAATAGTGGCCTTACCTGATGTCCGGGCATGCATGCAACTGTCTTTATTTTTAAAAGTGGTAAAATAGAGTCAACGGTTTAAAACAATTGATTTACTGAATAAAAGTCATTTGCATGCGAGATTATAGCCTTTGTCTCAATCACAGTGTCCCAATATAAGTCATCATATCATTTGTGGGGTTATATTAATTTTTAGGGGAGTTTATCCCAGCGGTCCTTGTCATTTGTCATATTAATTTGTCCCAATGGTTCTCATTAATTGTCCTGTTAGTTGTCCTGTTAGTAGTCCTGTTAGTAGTCCTTTTAGTAGTCCTGTTAGTAGTCCTGTTAGTTTGTCCCAATGATTTAATTGTCATATTTTAGGGGATTTCTAGTAATCCCAGTGAGCTTGTCAAAAATGAGGTAAGCAACAACCGCCCACCTCGAACAGCTCAAACAACACCCCAGGTAGTCTCCTGGTTGTCCACAGTCCTCAAATCCTGCAAATCAGCGCACAGCTGGTCAAAATAACTCCCAAAAAGTACAATATTTGCTGTTTTTCAGACAGCACGGAAAAAGAGGAATTTTTCACCTCTAAAATGAGCTCCTAAAATCCCAGAAAAATCACGGTTGCGTTCCTCGCGAAAAGTAGATCAAAATCGACTCTTTAAACGCCTCGATCTGATGCTCCTACGTCAAGATAAAAATCGGAGAAGTCGGTGCTGTCCAAAAATCATCACAGTAAAAAGGGGGTCAAAGAGGACCTAAAAACTGTGCCAAAAGTACGAAATGGAGCAAAATGATCAATACGGAAATCGAAGCCCTACCTCTTACGGTCGCGCTGTCGCAAAAATCGTCCAAAAATTCCACCTGGTTAGCCCGCAGTGAATTTTCGACGGAACTGCGACGGGAAATGGGCCTAAAAAGAAAATCGTCGCAGTGCGCCGCGTCGCAGATAACTCACAATCTGTAACTCCAGAAATTCTGAGATTCTAGAGAGAGAAAGAAGAGAGAGAGAGGAACAACTTTTGTATTTGGCACTTTGCCTGATTCTCTCTCTAAGGCTCGCAAAACGAGGCACAAATGAGAGGGGGTGGGGACTCTCTTATATAATGGGCCAAAAGGGAATATTCCCACACGGGATCGGATCCGAACACGAAACACCAAAACGGGCCAACCAAAACGCGCCACGTGTTGCCCAAACAGGAAACAGCCGGTGCAAGGGCCACTGGGAGGCTGCCACGTGTCCCACGTGGTGCACATGGCCGGTCCGCGCTCCGGGTCTTCCGGATCCTGTCGGCCAATGGGGTGCTGCCACGTGTCACCATCTAGATGCTTCTAGAAGCCGGCCATCCAATGGGGAAGCGCCACGTGGCAAGGGGAATGTTCGGTGCTCCCGGTGCACGCCAGGCCCATGGACCGCGCACCCGAGCCCTGCCCGCGCCTGCCCGCGCTGCGCGCCTCCGCGCTCCGCCGCTGCCCCGCCGCTGCGCCGCTGCCCGCCGCCGTGCGCCGCCGCCCGCCGCCGCTCGCCAGCGGCCGCCGCCGGCCGGAACAGTAATTCCGGCCGGCCGGAACAGTAATTCCGGTGAACAGTACCAATGTGCCGAAAAATAAAGCGAATATACCATTTTGACCGTTTTCGCGCGCTGAGTCCGATTCCGCCGTCCGTTTCGCCAAATTCTCATCCGAAATTTTGCCGAAAGCTCCCGGAAATTTCCGTTTGCTCCGATTTTCGCGCAGAGTTTCTTAAAAATATCCAATTTCGCTTCTACAAGCTCCGATGCACAGTACAAGCCTTCTACAGTCACTATTAATGTTGCGGAGGTTCTGCGGGGGTCCGGATCATCACATCCTCCCCCACTAAAGAGTTTCGTCCTCGAAACGAGACTAAACAGTAATCCTCAGTCCGATGTCTCGAATAAGTAGGGGTGAGCATTCCTCATCTCCGACTCGAGCTCCCATGTAGCCTCGCGCTCGTCATGATTGCTCCATTGGATCTTTACATAGGGAATGGCCTTACTGCGCAATTCTTTTACCTCTCGATCCAGAATTCGCAGTGGGCGCTCCTCATACCTCAAATCCTCGCTAATCTCCAGCGGTGTGAAGTCGATGACGTGCGATGGGTCGAAGACATACTTCCTCAAAGAAGAAACATGAAATACATCATGGACACCAGCAAGCCTCGGAGGAAGTGCAAGTCGGTAGGCAACTGGCCCGATACGCTCCAATACCTCAAAGGGTCCAATATATCGGGGGCTAAGTTTTCCACGAATGCCGAATCTCCTGATTCCTTTGGACGGCGAGACTTTCAGGAATACATGATCACCAACCTGAAACTCTAAGTCTCGTCGCCGAACATCGGCATAGCTCCTTTGTCGGCTCTGGGCGGTCTGAAGATGCTTCCGAATCACTCGGACCTTCTCTTCTGCCTCTATCAAGACATCTGGTCCCAAGGTCCGCCTCTCGCCCACGTCACTCCAATAAAGTGGTGATCGACACTTGCGTCCATACAACGCTTCAAACGGAGCCATCTGAATGCTCGCTTGAAAGCTATTGTTGTACGCGAACTCAGCTAAAGATAAGTGTCGAATCCACCCTCCGCCGAAATCCAAGACGCAAGCCCTAAGCATGTCCTCCAGGATTTGTATAGTCCGCTCTGACTGCCCATCAGTCTGCGGATGAAAGGCCGTACTGAACCTGAGTTCAGTCCCCAAGGCTGTTTGCAAACTTTTCCAGAAATGCGAAACAAACCTCGGGTCTCTATCTGATACAATGGAGGCGGGTACTCCATGTAATCTCACTATCTCATCCAGATATAACTGGGCTAGCCGGTCAAGTGGCCACGTAGTCTGCATGGGCAGAAAGTGCGCCGACTTGGTAAGTCGATCCACGACTACCCAGATAGCGTCTGCTCCTCCCTGTGCCCTGGAAGTCCGACCACAAAATCCATCGTAATGTGGTCCCATTTCCACTGGGGAATTGGGAGACTCTGTAACTTGCCAGCTGGCACTCGATGCTCAGCTTTCACCTGCTGACAAGTTAAACACTGAGCCACAAATCTCCCGATATCCCTTTTCATGCCATTCCACCAAAAGTGTGCCTTGAGGTCTTTATACATCTTAGTCCCACCAGGATGTAGGGTATAAGGTGTATAATGGGCCTCTCGCAAAATCTGCTCTCGGATCTCCGCATCCGCTGGCACACATGCTCGGTTCCTGTACCTTAGTACTCCCGAGGCATCTACCGTAAAGTCCCCAGACTGATTACTCGGAATCTGGTCTCTAATCCTGGTCAAGTGGGGGTCCTCACTCTGTTTCTCCCTGATCCTGTCTAGCAGAGTGGGTTGCACGACTAAAGATGTCAGTCTAGCAGAGACCCCAGGGGACACAACCTCTATCTCAAGCCGTCTCATCTCCTCTAATAGTGGTGCCTGGTCTGTGATCATCATAGACAAACTTTGCACCGCTCTCCTACTCAAGGCGTCAGCAACCACATTAGCTTTGCCTGGGTGGTAGAGAATATCTACATCATAATCTTTTAATAGCTCTAACCACCTACGCTGCCTTAAATTTAGCTCCTTTTGCGTGAACAGGTATTTTAGGCTCTTGTGGTCGGTGTAGATTTCACAGTGTTCTCCATATAGGTAATGACGCCAAAGTTTCAGTGCAAACACTACAGCAGCGAGTTCTAAGTCATGGGTAGGGTAATTCTTCTCGTAATCTTTGAGTTGCCTTGATGCATAGGCAATTACCTTCCCTTCTTGCATCAACACACAACCAAGTCCGCTGTGTGATGCATCGCTGTAGATCACATATCCTTTTCCCATAACAGGGAGGGAAAGGATAGGTGCGGTCATCAGTCTATTCTTTAGCTCCTCAAAGCTCCTTTGACAGTCCTCACTCCAGATAAATTTCACTTCTTTACGTGTCAAGCGAGTGAGGGGTGTGGAAAGCTTCGCAAAGCCTTCCACAAACCGACGGTAATACCCAGCTAAACCCATAAAGCTACGTACCTCAGAAACCGTCGTCGGTCGGGGCCAATCACGGACTGCCTCAATCTTTGCCGGGTCCACTGCCACTCCTGCGGCAGAAATCACATGGCCCAAGAAGACCACCTCCCGAAGCCAAAACTCGCACTTCGCCAGCTTGGCATACAACTTCTTCTCTCGCAGAAGTTGCAGCACAATCTTAAGTGTTCCTCATGCTCGGCATCACTTCGGGAGTAGATCAAGATGTCATCGATGAACACCACCACAAACGGTCTAAGTATGGTCGGAAAATCCGGTTCATTAAATCCATGAATGCGGCAGGGGCATTAGTTAGCCCAAAAGGCATAACTGTAAATTCATAATGCCCGTACCGTGATCTAAATGCCGTCTTAGGAATATCCTCGGCCTTCACCTTCAACTGGTGGTAACCGGACTGCAGATCTATCTTAGAGAAGACACAAGACCCTTGCAGCTGATCAAAAAGATCATCAATGCGCGGCAAAGGGTACTTGTTCTTGATGGTCACTTTATTTAGCTCTCTATAGTCCACACATAGTCGAAGTGACCCATCTTTCTTCTTCACGAATAGCACCGGTGCTCCCCAAGGCGACACACTCGGCCTGATAAAGCCCTTATCCATTAAATCCTGGAGTTGCGCCTTAAGCTCTCGCAACTCAGCCGGTGCCATTCGGTAAGGAGCCTTAGAGATTGGCGCAGTTCCTGGAACCACGTCAATCACGAACTCAATCTCCCTATCTGGCGGCATACTAGTCAGTTCAGGTGGAAAAACATCCGGAAACTCGCGAACAATAGGGATATTCCCGAGTTCCGGCGCCGCCGTAGGCCCCTCAACAACACTAGCCAAAAAGGCTACACATCCTCGTTGGATCATTTGTCTCGCTCGGGAAGTCGAAACCATAGAGGCAAAGAAAGCACTCTGACATCCCCGATATACCAACATTTCCTGGCCTGGCTCTTTAAAAGTGACAGTCCTTGCGGCACAGTCAATAGTTGCGAAATACCGAGCCAGCCAGTCCATCCCGAGGACCACATCGAAGTCCTTCAGCTGTCTCAAGACCAACAGGTCTGCTGGCATAATCCAGGACTCGATTTGCATCGGGCAGGACCAACAGCACTCCTCCACGTGCAAAGTGTGATCGGGAATCTGAACCTCTCGTGCACGTGGTAAAGGTCCTACCTCTATCCCATGTAATGATGCAAATGATTTACTAATAAAAGAATGCGATGCTCCAGTATCAAATAATGTACGAGTCCTAATGCCAGAAAGTAAGGTGATACCTGCCACCACGTGTTCTGCTGCTGAAGAGTCCTCTACCTGCGCAGCATACACTCGCCCACTCTGAGCTGGAGGGCGATACTCCGTGGGATAGGAAGAAGATGGCCTGCTTGCTGGAGCATATGGTCGCTGAGCTGTCGACCACTGCTGAGACGAAGAAGGAGCAGATGCTGAAGAAGGAGCCGTCGATGGTGCATATGGGCAGGCAGCTCGGAGGTGGCCAGACTGTCCACATCGATAACAGCGGCCAAACCTCAGATCACAAGTATCAGAGGTATGCTGTCCTTGACAGAAAATGCACCTAACCGTAGCCTGTGGCTGCCTCGCCTGCTGCCTCTGTCGCGGAGGCCCTTGCTGCCGCGACTGCGATCTCTGTTGATGCGAATGCTGTTGCTGCTGATGCTGCGGTGGCCTCCGGGATCCACCAGGCCCTCGCCGCTCAGAACGCCCGCGGCCGGAAAACTGAGGCCGTGGCGGTCGTGGCGGCCTCCAAGAACTGGCCTGTCCCCCGTCGTCCTGCGCTGGTCGCTTCCTGTCAGCGCCTTGAGCGACCAGGCCCCCACGTCTGGCGACGACGTGGTCTCCCCTCTCAACCCACTGGGCATGCTCTGCTGCCTCCTCCAAGGTCTGTAGTCTCTGAGCATGCACCAGAGTATAGATCTCTGGGCGCAAGCCCGACTCAAAGAGCTCTACCTGGTGGGGTCCGTCCCTGGCGACATAAGGTACGCAGTTGAGTAACCGCTTGAACTCCTGAAAATAGTCCAATGCTGTCCGGTTGTCTTGCTGAGATTCTTCAAATCATCTTCCAGCTTTTTCTTCATACTTGTGGAGAAATACGTATCTAAAATCATCTTCTTGAATTCTGACCAGGGTAGCTGCCGAGTGGTCTGAAATTCCAGGGGCTCCACCCGGCGCCACCATGCATCAGCATCCCCGTCTAAGCAGTGTACAGCCATATGTACCCTGTACTTCGGGTCAATGAAGAAGTCCCGAAATAACTTCTCCATTGAGGAAAGCCAAGTCCCGATCTCCCAAGGCTGAGTATTTTGCCCTGAAAACCTGGGCGGTCCCCGCTTACAGAATTGAGTAAGTTTGTCAGAAAACTCCTGCTCCTCTGCAGGAGTCAATGGCCGGGTTGCTCCCTGAGCAACAGGGGATGCCAGGGTCACTGGTACAACTGGGGGATTCACGGCAGGAGAAGAAGGTACGGGAGAATTCTCCGAGGGTGCTACAACAGGCTGCGCCCTCTGTTCTAACATCTGCGTCAGCCGGCTCATGGCCTCCTCCTGACGCCGAACAGCTTCAGACATCTGGGCCATCTGAGCCTGCAGCTCTTGCACCTCACTCTGCTGGCCCTGCTCGGACTCCTCCTGATCGGGTTCAGGGGAATCAGGTTGAGAACGCGTCAACATTCTACGTCGCGGAGGCATCCTACCACAAGAAACCATACTCAGTATCATCACCCCACACGACCCAATCTTAACGAAAGTCAAAGACATTCTCCTATTTCTGTGACTTTATGTTGTCTGCAGCCAACATAACTGTCTACCAGAAGTAGGCTAGGTCGATCCTTCTTACTTTACTAGAAGAGTTAAATAAGTAACCCAACGACTTCTGCAAAATTATCACGTCTCTCATACCCTATTATCCTAGGGTCTGCCAAAAGCCTAGGGTTTCCTAAGTCCCAACTGACCTATCCCTAAGCTCTGATACCAACTTTAATCTGTCACGCCCCGGAACCCGGGCTCGCCAACAGATCCGCCGTGCACACGGGATTTCCCGCGAACACGAAGCGCTGGTAACCTGCTCTGATATAATATGAACAGTTCAAGAGCATAATATCGAGCTGAATAGAAGAATCACATAGTATTTCAGACTGGAAATACAAATACAACTGTAATAAGTACAATAATCTCCCAGTTCACCAAAATAGTACATCCAGCTGGCGGAAGCCAGACCCAAAATAAAGGAGAATATTACAGTCTGAGTGGAGGGTACGACATCTATCTACAGCTCTCAGTCTCCCAGGAGATCCATCTATTCAGCGATCCCCTTACCTTTATCAGCTGCTGATGGCCTAGCAGCTCCCGCAGATGACTCTGCAAAAATAAAGAAGAAGAAAGAAATGGAAATAATAATGGGGGTGAGAACTACCAGATAAACCAGCAGCCTCCCCTAGTGGGTAAAACCTCAACTCTGACGCACCCACTAGGACTACTAGAGGCAACAGGAAAGAACAGTTGTAAGCTATAAAGACTGCTGATAAAAAGGAAACTACCACCACCATGCCTCTAAATGCCAAGCAATAGAATAACTAAATGTATGAATCAGTGTATAAATGCCTGTCTGAATGAACTCAATCTGGTGTCACTAGCAAAACTGGTACTTCCTGCTGTGTCTTGCCAAATCGGGTATAACGCCGATGGGGGATAGTATTTGCCAAATCGGGTATGCCGATAGGGGATAATGTTGGCCAAATCGGGGGTGCCGATAGGGGATAATGTTGTAACACACTCCGGAGTGGCACTCGAGGGGAGCGACCCACACGAGTAAAGTATCTCAGTAATAAGTATCAGAGGTGCCATAAATTAGCAGGACTGGATCATGACTATGATCAAAGTGGGAAACCATCCACTAGGACAACCCGATCCCAACTGACGCAATAAACCAGACTCAACCCCAATCTGATGCAAGGATAATCCTCTGGTCGACCGCCTACTGTCCACGGTCACCGCAATACCCCACAAGTCCACAACCTTGGCTACACTATCCCGAACCCCTGCTCACACTTGAGCAACAACATCTGAATGCAAAGGACAACAATAAAACATGTTCAAATCCCAATATGATAGTGTAGCAATGAATAGTGGCCTTACCTGATGTCCGGGCATGCATGCAACTGTCTTTATTTTTAAAAGTGGTAAAATAGAGTCAAAGGTTTAAAACAATTGATTTACTGAATAAAAGTCATTTGCATGCGAGATTATAGCCTTTGTCTCAATCACAGTGTCCCAAGATAAGTTATCATATCATTTGTGGGGTTACATTAATTTTTAGGGGAGTTTATCCCAGCGGTCCTTGTCATTTGTCATATTAATTTGTCCCAATGGTTCTCATTAATTGTCCTGTTAGTTGTCCTGTTAGTAGTCCTGTTAGTAGTCCTTTTAGTAGTCCTGTTAGTAGTCCTGTTAGTTTGTCCCAATGATTTAATTGTCATATTTTAGGGGATTTCTAGTAATCCCAGTGAGCTTGTCAAAAATGAGGTAAGCAACAACCGCCCACCTTGATCAGCTCAAACAACACCCCAGGTAGTCTCCTGGTTGCCTACAGTCCTCAAATCCTGCGAATCAGCGTACAGCTGGTCAAAATAACTCCTAAAAAGTACAATATTTGCTGTTTTTCAGACAGCACGGGAAAAGAGGAATTTTTCACCTCTAAAATGAGCTCCTAAAATCCCAGAAAAATCACGGTTGCGTTCCTCGCGAAAAGTTGATCAAAATCGACTCTTTAAACGTCTCGATCTGATGCTCCTACGTCAAGATAAAAATCGGAGAAGTTGGTGCTGTCCAAAAATCATCACAGTAAAAAGGGGGTCAAAAGAGGACCTAAAAACTGTGCCAAAAGTACGGAATGGAGCAAAATGATCAATACGGAAATCGAAGCCCTACCTCTTACGGTCGCGCTGTCGCAAAAATTGTCCAAAAATTCCACCTGGTTAGCCCGCAGTGAAATTTCGACGGAACTGCGACGGGAAATGGGCCTAAAAAGAAAATCGTCGCAGTGCGCCGTGTCGCAGATAACTCACAATCTGTAACTCCAAAAATTCTGAGATTCTAGAGAGAGAAAGAAGAGAGAGAGAGGAACAACTTTTGTATTTGGCACTTTGCCTGATTCTCACTCTAAGGCTCGCAAAACGAGGCACAAATGAGAGGGGGTGGGGACTCTCTTATATAATGGGCCAAAAAGGGAATATTCCCACAAAGGATCGGATCCGAACACGAAACACCAAAACGGGCCAACCAAAACGCGCCACGCGTTGCCCGAACAGGAAACAGCCGGTGCAAGGGCCACTGGGAGGCTGCCACGTGTCCCACGTGGTGCACATGGCCGGTCGCGCGCCGGGTCTTCCGGATCCTGTCAGCCAATGGGGTGCCGCCACGTGTCATCCATCTAGATGCTTCTAGAAGCCGGCCATCCAATGGGGAAGCGACACGTGGCAAGGGGAATGTTCGGTGCTCCCGGTGCACGCCAGGCCCATGGACCGCGCACCCGAGCCCTGCCCGCGCCTGCCCGCGCTGCGCGCCTCCGCGCTCCGCCGCTGCCCCGCCGCTGCGCCGCTGCCCGCCGCCGTGCGCCGCCGCCCGCCGCCGCTCGCCAGCGGCCGCCGCCGGCCGGAACAGTAATTCCGGCCGGCCGGAACAGTAATTCCGGTGAACAGTACCAATGTGCCGAAAAATAAAGCGAATATACCATTTTGACCGTTTTCGCGCGCTGAGTCCGATTCCGCCGTCCGTTTCGCCAAATTCTCATCCAAAATTTTGCCGAAAGCTCCCGGAAATTTCCGTTTGCTCCGATTTTCGCGCAGAGTTTCTTAAAAATATCTAATTTCGCTTCTACAAGCTCCGATGCACAGTACAAGCCTTCTACAGTCACTACTAATGTTGCGGAGGTTCTGCGGGGGTCCGGATCATCACAACCACTGTCTACCAAAACGACTCTTGACACTAGCACAGATCTAACCTCAGATATCATACTCCACTCGGCCCCCAGGCACGAGCGCAACATGCATCCTACACTATCCCAACCACTCGGCCCAATATCCGAGCGAGGACAAACTCTAAGTCAAAAGGAATAATAATATGAGTGTAGAAGTTCAAATATAGATAAAATCAACCCAAGTTAAGAGTTTTCTAAAGTCTGGCCAAACAACATGCAACATGCGGCAGGGTGCTAGTCAATATTCCACAATTCTACATCTATCATAAACATTAAGTATAGCACTATCTCTAGCATGCTTGACAACTACAAAGATAGAATTAATAGGAAGTCGGCAGATTTTGGAGGAAATCCAACCCACCTGAAACGCGACGATCCGGGGTCTGATCGGGCTAAAACTTGGCGTGCGCATTCCTCAGGCTCTTAATATTCCAACGAATAAAAAATCACCCAAAATCTCCTGCCGGATTTAGCACAATCGCAAAATCAACACCTATGGCGCAGAAAATTTTAGAATTTCAGCAACAAGAAAAAGATACAAATTCTGCATTAGATACCTCAACGTATAGTTCCAATTTGGGTTTCTAAGTTCTCCTCTGAAATAAGAACATCACCAAATCCACAAAAATCCTTTCTCAAGTCCCAAAAGCCATCAATTAATCAAATGAGAAGATGTTGTCCATATTGCATTCAAAATTCAGCACCAATGAGGTATAGGAGCCAAACCAAAAGTGATCTCTAGTTGAAATCAAAAGAGAAAATGCTCACCTTGACCTTAATAAGATGCTCAAATTCTAAGATCCACAAAAGAACAAAAAATCTTCACAAAATCTGCATCCCCAAAGTCCAAACATCACAATAATGCCAAAATAGAAAATCTGCACTTAGCTCTGTCACGAGTTCAACAAGAATAGTAAAAATATCTATGTAAATCACCTCCAAATTCTTCAAGAAAGGTATCAATGTGTTCCTCTGTGAGTCTAGATGAAAATAAAGCCCTTAAACTTCAAAATCCATGCAGAAACAATCAAGAAAACCCATATATATTAAACACTGTTCAGAACTCCGCCTTGTGCACAAGGGCTCCAGAGTTGATGTAAAAATCCCAAGAAAACTCGAGAATTGAGGGAAGTGATCAATAGGAAAGTTGTAGATATACTTCTTGTGAAGTTCTCTAAATTTCAGCCAAAAACTCCAAGCGGTTTGACCTGGGGAAGCCACGCACGAAACGTCAACGGAGAAGGCTGTTGCTGCAACAATGGTGGAGCTCTCCAATGATAGGGAAGAAGATAGAGATGAAGCCTCTAAAGTCCTCCAAGTGTGCTCAAGAATGGTGGGGAAGATGATGAGTTCCTCTCTGTAACAAAGGCTCTCCAAGAACAATGACCAAAACTCTGCAAATTGGGAGAAGGAGCTCAATTTATAGCCCACAAGATCACCCAATTCATAGATTTTTGGGCAACTTCCAGGCGCCCGAAAACACGGCACCCCTGCGCCCGGACACGTGGCAATCATTCGACGTGAGCCCAAAAGTTCGATTGGCCGTCCCTGAGCCGCCACACGTTCTTTTCGGGGTGGTTGGGCTCTGCGAATAGTCCACGGGTCCCGCGTACGGGGACTCGAGCCGCCGCCTAACGCGCACGCGGGCCTCGCCAATCCGTGCTCGATGCGTGTCCCACTGTCGGCCAACCACCGCCCGACACGTGTCCCTCTGCTGTCCCCTTGGTTGCGGTGCACTGCACCGAGTTTCCGGGCGCTCGGATCCTGTTCTGGGCGCCCGAATCCGGCCCAAAACTCCAAAAATTGAGTTTTGCTTATTGCTTCACGCTGAGTCCGTTTTTCGCGTCCGTTTGATGCGCAAACGCACTCGACACACAAAAATAGGTGTCTACATGCCACTGACCATGTAGCCAAGTATCACAGAGATTCGGATCACCACACTATGATCAAATAATGATCCCTTAGATTATTGATGACACAAGACAGAAATCCCATTGTCAACTCACGTGCCCCCAACACTAATAGTACCCAACATCTCAATTACAGTGCCCCAAGCACACACACCTACGCATATTGGCCCACAAAAATCTCAAGATAAGTGCAACCTCTATAACAATATGACATAGCACAAATATCACTACTTGAGTACCACCCATCTCTAATAACCAACCACTCAAAACAGAATGTCAACCGGATCACCACCCATTAAGAATATCCTATCAAAACACTAACCCCTCGGTCAATAATATGGATCGCTTGATAATCGAATATATCCAATCATGCTATAAAAATATTTACTCCGATTCTGCGTAGTCAAACAATATATATAAACCCTTTAATAATAAAATAATAATATTTTCTAGTCCCAATCCGAACAGTCAAAATACTATAAAATACTAATCAATCATTCACATGCATATCTCTACAACTATTAATTAACAAAAAGACAATCAAAACACTTACATCTAGCAAACAAATATAACAAGTAATCCGCTATTTTTTGCAACACGGAATCCACCTGGATCGCAAATCCTGCCATAACACAGACAGTAGAAAGACAACACGCTCAACGGTGATCACCACACGCGAGCGGCTCCACCTCGAAAAATTCGGCGGCACCCTGTTTCAACCGCATGACAGAGAAGGTCTCGACCTTAAAAGTCAAACACAAAAATGACACAAAACTCAATTCCTAAAGCGCTAACAAGCTAAACCTATAATAACAAAAACTATCTCGAAAAATCCAAACAAATAATATTTAAAAAAGATATGATATATTAAAAAGATCTATCTAAAAATCGATGCGCTGTAAAATCACATGCGTGTGCATCCGCTCAACTCCTCGGATCGATCCGTGCGCTCAACACTCCCCAGACACTTACGGCCTCCCTCTCCCTCTCCCTCTCCCTCGCTCTATGTTTCTCTCTCTAGAACCCACGGACGCGAGCAGAAAAAAGAAAAGGAAGAAAGAGAGAGAGAGAGGCCCCGCACGTTATATAGGCAGAAGAAGAAGATTCAGGCGCCCGAAACCTACTTTCGGACGCTCGAAACCACCCAAATCGGGCGACCAAACCTACACAGGACGACCCAAAGAATTCGGCCTGCTATAGTAGCTGTTTCAGGCGCCCAAAAATGTGCCCAAATTGGCCACCTCACCTTCTCACAGGTTATGTGTGAGTCACATCGCGCGTCACGCGCGTCGAGTCACGCTGACCCTGCGTCACCTCACGATTGCCACCAACCCCAAGCTGACACGTGTCCCCACCTCTCTGCCTCGCGTCACGCGCTACCACTCTCCCATTCGAGCAGCTACACGGTAGCTCCGGGCGCCCGGATCTGCTCCCGAAACCCACAAAACCACCTTAAAACATAGCTTGGGCTCCGTTTTTCGCGCCGATTGGCGCTAAAACGGCCCCGAGTCAGCCCAACACTCCTCCCACGCGCTGATCGACCCACTAAACTGTAACTTTGTCATTTGCAAAAGTTTAGTATTACACAATGGAGCTTGCGTCGCAAGAAAAATATCATTTCTGCATATATAAAAATAATAAATTTAAGTGAGGATTAAAAACAATAAAGGCCCTTTAAACTCCCTGATGTAACTATCGGCTTTGTTGCCACACACTAATGACTATCCCGCATGATATTATGAACACTTATAAAAAAATATATAAAAAAATTAATTAATTTAATTATTATTATATCTAATTTACCGACTTAATTTTTAAATAACTAATATTAACAAATTTTATATATAGAACTAATTATCCTCAATTACTTTATAAGTTATTATGCACTCACTCACTTTGAGCCTATGCGTCTACTCCAGGATGCCTAACTCTTCTTAGTACACCGAACTGTCATACTGTTTTTTTATAATTTTTCTTTAAATATGTTATATTCATAAAATTTATCAAATTAATCATATCACACTGTTTAAAATTCAATCATATCACAATGGAAAAATGATTCAGAAATATATTTAAAATTAACGCGCGCTGTGGAAGCTGTAGAATATAATTATCATCTTCTACGACAGCGTAAATAATATATTAATATATTTTGAGAGTAGGAGCTCTTATGTTACGTCCACTTCAAAGAGTATACCAGAATCTGAACGTAGGAAACAATTAATGTATTTTAATTATTGAGAGATTTACAAAATTACGATCCAGAACCGGGCATAGTACTCATTTTCTTGCATTTATAGTATGCTGAATGATAGCCGAGCAATAATTATTCTAGCTGAATGATAGCATAGTAATTGGTTGTCTAGTACAAATGATAATTGACTTAATAATTGCTTTGAAGCCTAATTATTTTTCATTTATTCCAAATTTAAAGTTTAGTTAATTTATATTTTCAACTAAATTTATTTTTAAAAAAATAAACAAAACGAATAATATACTACTTAGGAATGCAAATGGATCCGAATTGATAGAGTTCCTACTCTGATATGTACCGAATGGGACGCTAAATGAGAACTAAAAATATAAAAAAAGTATAACTCGTTTTGAATCAGGATAATATATCCATCCTGATTCGCCAAGTAAATAAAGCTAGAGATGGGAGACATTTTTGTTTTTTGATCCTTCTTGATCCGTCGATATTTCACTCTCACCCTGATACACCCCAAATGGAGCGGTAAGTAAGAGTCAAAAATAAAAACTAAATTGACCTGCTCAAATCTACACTGACCCGACAATAAATGGAACAGAAGGTGGGGGATTCCTCCCGCCTCCCGGATGGATCTGCCATGTTTGTATCCCTAATGCTACCTATCTCTGAAAAACATAAAGCAATATTGTAGAACGATAATACAACAAAGTATTACCATTTACTAAAATATTAAGGAAATTAAAGCTCCTAATACCTTACCTATCTGACTATTGGCTTAAGCCAAAAGCCTAAAAGGAGGGCCAAAGTGAGCAGCTTTCACCCAGAGTAGCATGAAAGTACAATCAATTGAAACACAGCTTAAAGAACCACTGTATTTTTGACCTATTGCACGTTACTTTGGTTGCTCATTGACTTGGTGGGAAAAGTAGAATCATTGCTTGTTTGCAACTTAATTACCTACATAGTACATGGATTGTACATTTTGCATACTAAAATAGTTTCTATGGACCACATAATTTAGCCCAGCATATATATATATTCCTTATTATAATATATTGTAACATATCAGGCTATGTAATTAATTGCCTAAAGTTGTTACTGAAACCATAAGATAATAAACTAGCACCTCAATATATAATTAGTAGATATAACAGGAATAATTAACCAAATCTTAATTAAGAACTAATTAAGCACCCTTCATAAACCACTCCTTTAGGCCTGGATGCACTGTCACCTCCTTTTGTGCCTGACTTTATTGATAAAGCAAAAGGAAGGAAAAGAGAAAAAAGAAAAAAAAATAAAAAGAGGGAAAAAGAAAGTGGAGAAAAGGAAAGCAAATTAGAAAGACAATAAATAATGGAGGGGGGAGGGGGAAAGGAAGGGAAATAAAAAAGAAGACTCAACCCCTATGTATTCAGATTCCTCTTGACATGTCTTGCATATGCTTGATCTTCTGCAAAAAACCTCAACCTTTGGAGCAAAAGAGGAAAAGCTCTAGAGATTGACTTGAGAGAGTGCAAGGGAAAAGGAATTAGGAGAGAAGAAGGGGTGGTAAGAGTAAAATAGAGCTACATACAAGGGTTTCAACAGTAATGAATAGAGTAGTGTTTGAGAGCTCCCTGCAGGTGCAACAAATGATAGGGGAGAGCCCTACTTTGTGGAGCATGAATAATATGAAGGCTCCTTGTCCTCAACACACCTCTCCTCTCCTACCCTCCTTACCATCATCATCATCATCTTCTTCTTCTTCTTCTTCTTCTTCAGTGTTTTCTCACTATAACCAATTACCCTCTAATTTTCCTATGACCTCTTTGCATGATCACAACCAGGAGATGCCTGACTCATGGAGCCCGTTATTGATGTAAATTTACTTCCTTTTTCCCTTAAGTAGATTAAGTTTTCATAATTGAAAAGGCATACTTATGACTTTTAGATAGCAATTTTCTCACTTCCATTTTTTTTTTTTTTTCTTTTTTGGTTGAAAGTGGTTACTCAGTTCCAATCAATTTGACCCCAACCTCCCCCCACCCCCTCTCCCCGCCCCCCCTCCCCTTTTTTTTTTTTTTTCCTTCATATATATAGGATTTGGTCCTATACAAATTCATCACTCATTTGATCATATTCAAGAAAAATTAAAATATTGTTTGTTGTCTCTTTATGTTTGTGGTGGACAACTTTTAGGTGTGGGCTTGTTGGAGAAAATGAACATCAAAGATATGGTGCTCCTTTCCAAGCCAAAAAGATAGAGAATTGGGGGGATCAAATGATAGCATATCCAACAGGAGTAAAGCAAGAGAGATCATTATGTGAGAGTGGTTATGTTTATGGCCCTGGGAATGAGGAGATCATTCATGCATCAGAGTCTCAGTGGGGTCATATGCTACAAGCTTCCTCTCCGAAGTCATGTGTTACAACAGTCTTCAGCAGCAACATGCTGGACTTCTCAAACAGCAAGGGAGAAAAAAAACATGATCACCAACCAGATAATTCATCTGAGGTACAACATATATATAGCTGGACTGCTATGTATGTAAATAGTATATATATACTATATATAGACTTTGTAACCCTTAGATGCATACTAATATTAGTATTAAGGGATAAACCCTGGGCATCCAAGGGCTAAAAGCTCTGGAGTATGTATTTTTCGTGTGTTTTTAGAAACACTCCAGCTCTTATTATATATATATATATATATATATATATATATATATATATATATATAGAAAAATACTACTATACTACTACAGATAGTACAAACCCCTTTGTGCTACCTACTCTAATTTCGACTTACGAATCGCCGGATCAACACTGCTAAATATGATTTAAACTATTCGAACAACATAACAATCAAATTTTAAATTTTTTTAAAAGATTTGAAAATTAATAATTTTAATGGCTGATGTGAGGTGTTTGCTAGTTTAATTAACGGCATAGAACAATCCAAATTGGTTGAATTTTTAATAAAATGTTATATTTAATATCTATATGAACATTAAAATTTCTGATTTTGAATCCCAAAATTACATTCTCTATTTAGACTTTATTTAACTATGACCGTTCATTTTGTTGATATATAGCTGATACAAAGGGGTGTGTGTGTGCATATATATATATATATATATATATATATATATATATATATATATATATATATATATATATATATATATATATATATAATGCATAAGTAATTGTTTTGCATGGGGTTTATATAACTTCTTGCTGCATACTGTTGTTAGTTATGTGGTGCTATGAATATTTGGATACCTTCGACTGTTCATATTATAAATAGAACTCCATGCATGTTTTAATCATAGATATATTCTTAGGCTTGTTGGATTTTGTTTTCATCATTTTATCATTACTTTAATGATCTCTTGATATATTAGTTTGTGTGTGGTAGTCTCAGAATTTTGGCATGATCTCTCTTAAGTTGATTCTTTAATTATAGTAATTATTATTGTTATTATTAATTTTTTTCTTCTTTTTCTGCAGTGCAACAGTACAGCAACAGGTTCATCTCTCAAGAAAGCGAGGGTTGTAGGCTCTTCTTCACATTCAGCACAATCTGCTTTCCAGGTCAAATATTTCTTCTTCCTATGTGGCTTTTGAGTGGATCTATGAGGCCCTAGTCTTTTTCCTCCAATGATGAGTACTAGCAAATTAAATTAAAACTCATGATATATATATATATACATACATGTATCCCTTAATTAATAGAATTTTGTAGTTCAGTTAAGATAAATGATGCACCAACAAATTGCATTAAAATGACACCATTCGAGCCGTGGATTTCACTTTAAATAGAAATGTAACTAACAATATCTTAATTTTAGGTTAGTTAATTGTAGACTACTACATAAGTGAAAAAAGAGAGATGCACAGCTCAGGTGGAGCCTTCACGGCAAAGTTTGTTGGCTGCGCGCCTTTTTTCCTTTTCTTCTTTTTTTTTTTCGCAAAACCACCCAAATTCTATAAAAATTTAGAACATGAATACATGCTTATTATATCAGCCTAAGAACTAACTATATTCCGTAGGTCAAAGGAGAAAAAAGAAGAGAGAATTCAAATAATATGACACTTCTTGGAGTTTTTACTTTTCTCTTATATATGTTTTCATCATGGTGTGTTTCTTCAGGTGAGGAAGGAGAAGCTAGGGGATAGAATAACTGCCCTTCACCAGCTTGTTTCCCCATTTGGAAAGGTATTAATTACGCAATGCATGTTTTCAGGTTTAAGCTAGCCACTGAGTTGTACATACAATAGCCCGTCTTATTTATATATATATATATATATATATATATATATATATATATATATGCTAGAATACTATCGACAGCACCAAGTTATTGGTGCTATCAAGTTTTTAGTCTTTGGATTAAAAAATGTGTGGTTAAGATGATAGTGGTCCCCTAGAGTTTACTAGGTGGTTGGTTGAATAGTAAAAATCTTAGGGGACCACTATAATCCCAACCGCATATTTTTTTATCCAACGGTAGAAAACTTGATAGCACCAATTACTTGGTGCTATCAATAGTATTCTAGCCGCACTCTATATATATATATATATAGAGAGAGAGAGAGAGAGAGAGAGAGAGAGAGAGAGATCTAGAGAAGCATATTATGCTTTTAAAAGTATTAAGCAATTGATGCTTGTAAGTTTTCTACCGTTAGAACTATCCCTCGGACTAATTTCACCTCTTAGATCATACTATTTTACCAACCACCCACTAAACCCAAAGGGCCTAGTATCATTCTAACCGCACATCATTTCGTTCAAAGGCTAAGAACCTATAAGCACCAATGCTTTTGTGCTTTTAATAGTATAGTAGTCTAGTTATATATATATAGCTCTTATATTTTTAAAAGTATCAAGTCATTGGTGATAATAGAATTTTAGCCCTTGGATGAAAGGATGTATGGCTAGCTAGAATGATATTGGGCCCCTTAAATTTAGTGGGAGGTTGGTGGAATATATAGTATGAGATTGAAATTAATCAAAGAAATAAATCTAACTTTAGAAAACTTATAAATACAAATTTCGGCTATATGGTACTTTTACAAGTATAGTAGCCGGACTCTCTCTCTTTCTATATATATAGTTCGGCTATAGTATTTTTAAAAGTGTCAAATACTTAGTGCTTGAAAGTTTTTCACTTTTGACTAATTTCACCTCTTTGATCATACTATTTCACCAACTACTTACTAAACTTTAAGAGATCGCTATCATTCTAGCTGTACATTTTTCCATCCAATGACCAAAAACTAACAAACACCAATGACTTTGTGCTTTCAAAAGCATAGAAGTTCAATTCTCTTTCTCTCTCTCTTTATATATATATATATATATATATATATATATATATATATATATATATATATATATATATATATATAGAAAAAACGTATGGAACTTATCTAAACTATAGATTATTTAAATTTAGCTACTCAATTTTTTAAAATTTTGATTTTACTATCCAACCTTTCTGTTTGTTTGATTTGAGTTAGTCAACAACACTTTACCTTCAAAATTTTAAAGTGTCATTTATTTTTACGGTTTAGTTAATATAAATTATGCAATTTTCATAACTACAAGTTCATTAAAGTAATTAGCTTAAATTTTAGAATCAAAATACATTGGACCCACTAAAATTAAATAAATTGAAAGGTTAAATAAATATTAGAATCAAAATTTTAGAAGGTTAAATTATTGAATAGCCAAATTTATATGGTCCATATATAGCTCCACTAAGTTCCATACATGTTTAGATCTATAAATATAGATCCTAGTAATATATATGTATATATATATATTTGCCCATGATACTGAGTTTGTGTACAAATAAAGAAGATGATGATCTGACACACATGGGTTGCTTTTACAGACTGACACTGCGTCGGTACTCTTAGAAGCCATTGGCTACATTAGATTCCTCCAAGGCCAAATTGAGGTCCCTCTCTAGATCTCTCTCTCTCTCTCTCTCTCTCTCTCTCTCTCTCTCTCAGAAGTGGGTGTAAGAACAAGTGAAACAAAAAGAGGAGGTGGTGGTGGTGGTTCAAGCGCACGCAGTTAAAGCTGGTGCATGCACAGCAATGCTAGCTATATGGCTGTTGTTTTATGCAGCATCTTCTAGTTATTGGTGTCTTGTAATGTCCTGCACTGTAGCTTGCTGGAGTTAATTTGTACCCCCCCTCTCTCTCTCTCTCTCTCTCTCTCTCTCTCTCTCTCTCTTCAATGAGCCCATGCCTTTGTTTTATGCAGGCTCTGAGCTCCCCGTACATGGGCAGTGGATCAGGGAACACCAAACTGCCTGTAAGTAATTATAACTGTAATTCTATCTTGAGAAATTTTCTATTTTCTATTTTCTGCAGTTGTTATTTTTTGTACCAATGCATGCATCTACACATCTCATGCACTTTATATTTGATAATGCATGATAAAAACATACAAAATTTATCTAAACTATGGACTATTTTAAATTGACTATTTAATTTTTTAAAATTTTAATTTTACTATTTAATATTTTAATTTATTTGATTTGAATAAATTTAAACTAATTATTTATATTAGTGAATTTATAGTTGTCGGAATTATGTGAAGTATATTAACTAAACCTGTTAATTAAGACAAGCTAGGTATTTAAATTTTAAAGTCAAAATATTATTGGTTGATATAAATCAAACAAAATAAAAAAGATCGGATAATAAAATTAAAATTTTGAAATATTCACCAGTCAAATCAAAATGGTTAATAATTCGAATAAGTTCTGTATATATTCACCTTTGATAATTAATACCAAAAAAACTAAAATATAATTCAATAAATGTGATCTTTGTATAATGTTCGGGGCTATGCATTAGAACTCATTAATTTTAAGAATCAATTATATACATGTGCAACGAGTAGCCCCAAAAATCAAATTGAAGTATTCAAATAGACGTTATTTAACTTATAAGAAATTAACATGCATTCAAAATTTATAATTATTGATATGTACACGTCTTTTAAAAGTCATAGGAATTAATTAAATATGAGGTGAATTAATATATAGTGACATTAATTGAGGCCTATGGTACGTACATAGGGCACGTTTTTACCTAAGTTTTTAATTGAGAAAAATGAGTGAAACTAACCTAAACTTTAGAGTTTCAACCTTTGAAAGCTATGCCTTTATACTATCCGGCCTTGCAATTCATTTGATTTGAGCTATAATTTTATGACTTTGTAAAATTATAACCAACATTCGATATTATATATTTACACTTGTCCTACATTTATTCTGATAGTTCAACCTCCATGCACGTTCAAATTATGGTTTTCAATTTTTACATATTTAAGAACTTGATGGTCGGATTAAAAGCATAAAATGCGTGAAGGATAGATGGAGGAACGGTGCGTAAATGTACTGGTCATGTACCAAGTACAAGCAATTATTTTACTTATATGATGAAAATAGATGATTTAAGATAGATTTTTGTCACCAGTGGGAGATTTTAAGGTATTTATTGACTTTCAAAAGTAATTATATTAATCCATGAGCTCATGATAAATGGAAAAGTCCCATAGCTAATGAATACTAAAAAGGTCTAATTAAGGACATGTTCATTAATTTATTTATATATTTATTCATTTATAACAGTACCACAACATGCCAATCCATCATATTTATATATGTATATCTCCAATTGTTATGCATCTTTAATTAAAATAATAATGCTTAACAAAGAAAGATTCTTTCTATTTGATGGAAAAGGTGAGTGGAATATTTCACAGCTGCAGAATTTATCTATACATATACTAATTAGGTATATATTCTTCTTTTATATATATATATATATATATATATATATATATAGTATGCAAATTCACTAAGACAAACTTGAAACCAACCACTATAAACAATAAGAATCATATATATACTATATTATATATATATAGCTTCTTTTGCATCAAAAAGTCATTGAGGACAAACTCTTTAGCTTTACAGCTTTTATCTCTAATCTGTGCCAAATTGATTCCTTGAGCAATTGGTGAATGAGCATATCATATAAAAGAGGACCACCTGTGCAAGTACTTTGCTTACCATCAAAGCTGATAATTAATTATATATATATATATATATATATATATAATCAATCAAGTTCACTTGTGTCTCATATGTAATAATATATAAAAGAGACATGAGATTTGGTACTATTCTTTTCTTTTGACATACTGTTTGGTTCGGGAACAAACTTTTTTTTTTTTTTTTTTCCTTAATCCAGAAACAAGTACAAGCATAGGAATTAATGATCGACGAGTAAGTATTAGATTAATTTTGTGTTTAACTCGGAAGTATCTAGGTTATTTTTGGGAGCAAATTAAGATGGTTAATTATATAACCTAGCTAAACATCAAAATTAACACGCTTTGCAGTTTTTGAAGTACATAGAAACCAAATTTTATGAATTTTGAAGATACAAAATGAGCAAGCAACCAAAATCAAACAACCTCTTGTGGAAATAATTTAGAAAATCTCAATTAAAGATTGGGGTTATTGATCACCGTAGTTTAGAAAGTACGAAAATACTCTAACAAAAACTCAAACTCATTTAATTAGAATGCTGGTCTATGCCGTCAAACAAGCAAACACCATCGATAAGCTGGTCATCGATCGAGTGCAAATTATTTTCAAAGATAATACGTTCCAATTAATTTCTAATTAAATATTTTTAAATATACTTTAGATCTTATTTAACGGACCATCAATTTTATCGAAAACAACTTGATAAGGTAAAAGAAGGCCTACATGCATCTCTTAAAAAGAGGTAGTAGCTATATACTGCAATATAAGTGTATAATAATACTCCAAATATATGTGTTTTTGAGTTTTCCTTGCATGCATACATATATCCTGCAGGGTGAAAATGGTACTGAGGCAAAGGACCTGAGGAGTAGAGGGCTATGCCTAGTTCCAGTCTCCTGCACTCTGCAAGTCGGAAGCGACAACGGTGCCGACTACTGGGCTCCGGCTATTGGCAGCAGCTACCGATAAGCATTCGATCGAGATGCTTTTCGCGACATGCTTAGGGTTTTTATGATGGACATAACATCAGGAGCAGTCACCCTGCAAACAAACCCTAAAGGGTGATTGCTCTTGATGCTATGCAATTTACTATATTTTGGTATAGCATGTGCATATATAAGGAGATAGAAACAGTTAATTGCAGCTAGGGCAAGCAGGTACCTTCAATTTATACATGTACTATGAGAACTTCTCTCTCTCTCTCTCTCTCTCTCTCTCTCTCTCTCTCTCTCTCTCTCTCTCTCTCTCTCTCTATATATATATATATATATATATATGCTCTTAGTTACACCTCTTTTTGGGGGCTATAATATTGTGTATGGTGCATATGAAAGTGTAGTAGAGGATGTAACATTGTAACTCGATCATGTATAACTAATTAAATGTAACATTTAGAAGCTATATATATATATGTGTGTTACTTTATGATAATGTTACCAATTAAAATGAATTTAATCTGAATTATTGCTTTACCTCTAATTTGTTTTACTGAAAAAAATTTGCATACATATTTTCTTTTTTTTTTTTTTTTTTTTTTTTCCCTTTTTTTGGTGCTAGCTTTAAGTAATTAATTAATTATATATACAGTAGTATCGAAGAAAAAAGAAACAAAATTAATTCTAGCATACTTGGATTAATTCTTGAGCTAATTAATTAAGTTATCAGTGGATTAGTATTTTATTTTATAATTTAATATGGATATTGTCACATGATTGCTAAATTTAATGAAAACACTACTAAAACTTCATTGTAAATTTTATAATTTAATATGGATAAACTTCAATAAATTATGCGTAATTATTTTGTAATTTTAATGTTGCATGTTTCACTTTAAAGATATATTATCAACCAGAATAACAATTAACACTGCAAATTAATCATGTGACAATACAATTTAATGTTTTATTATTTTATATTAAAAGTCAAAAAAATAGAATTTATAATGCAATTTATATAAATATAATTTAATTTTAATTATCTTTTTATTTAAAAAATTAGACAGGTGTATTAATTACGATATTTGAAAGATAAAAAATTTGATGTATCTGAAAAAACTAATGATACCGTAAAAGTTATATTATAATTAAATTATCGCAATGTACAATATATTTTATGAAAATAAATAAATATATTATTCATCTCATTTTGTTTAAAAATACAATATATTTAAATATTTAAAAATTTGAGCATAAAAATGAAACAAGCTTGACAAAGGGTTTTGGTTCTTTAGAAAAAAATTTAAAAACTCTTTTTTATTTTTTTTTAGTTTTTTATTCAAAAATAAAAGAATTATAAAAAAATATATATGAATTTAATAAAAAAACTAATATTTTTCTTAAAAAATAATTTTCTATGAATTTCGAGGAACCAAATAGTGGGGATCTCTTTAATGAGATTTGCTGAACACGTCACTCACTCACTCACTCACGTATTAATTTGTTTTATTTTAATTTAATAATAGGTTAGGTACGTACTTTATAATATTTAAATTTTTTTTTTTTTTTTTAAAAAAAAATTATGATGTTTGGATAGAAATAAAATAATTAAATTTTGTTTTATTTTATTTTAGGCCGTTTTGGAATCTGAATGGAATGGAGAATAAGGAGGATATCCCTCTTATTCTACCAAACGCATCTGGAATCAACCGGTATTGCTTATTCCAGTACAAGCAGAATAAGCTGGAACAATAATTCTTATCCATTATTTTATATATATATATTTTTTTTTACCAAACTACTCATTCTCCCCTCCTTTGTCTCTTTCCAATACACTCTCATCATCACAAATCCCTCTCTCTCATCTCTCTCTCTTTTCCTTTATCCCACCTTCTTTCTCTTTTCCCAATACACTTTCATCTTAATATTATAAAATTTTAAATTTTAAAATTTAAATATTAAAATTTTATATTTAAAATTTTAAATTTAATTTGAAAAAATAAAATATTAAATTAAATATTATTTTTAAATAATATAATTTAATTATGATTATATTTTTTTTTATTTTTTTAAACTATTAATTTATTAATTAAAACGAAAAAAACGATTTTATCAAATTTTTATCACATAATAAAGCTTGAGGGCAAAAATTTCTAAATATTTAGCAAATATACGATGTTTGTAAATTTTAAAAAAATTTTATGTTAAAAATTTATTATTTAAAATGAATATTATAAAATTTTAAATCTTAAAATTAAAATGTTGAAATTTTATATTTTAAATTTTAATTTTAATTTGAAAAAATAAAATATTAAATTAAATATTATTTTTAAATAATATAATTTAATTATGATTATAATTTTATTTTTATTTTTGTAAAACTATTAATCCATTAATTAAAACGAACTAATTAGATTTTAACAATTTTTATCACATATTAACTTTTGAGGGCAAAAAGATAATTTACTCAACTTAACCTCTTTATTCCTCTTATTCTTTATTATTAAACCAAACACAAAATCTCTTATCCTGAAATTATTCCAAATATTTTTTCACTCTAGTTTCGTACTTTATACTTATCCCAGGAATTAGCTAGTTCTCTTTTACCCCGTTTCCAAACGCACCCTAGAAAAACGAAACCCTACTCGAGCAACGGCCGCGTTGCCGCCCAATCCCGCCGCTTGTTCCTTCCTCCTCCCTCCTCTCCTTTGCCCCGGCCTACAAAACCCTAACCCTAACCCTAATCCTCCCCTCCCCCTCAATGACCCACGCCGCCGCTGTCATGATCGGCGCCGCCCCCTTCTCTGCCGCCGCCGCACCCCTCTACCCACTCCCTCTCCGCCGCAGCCGCCGCCACCAGGGCGCCGTCGCTGCCGCGGCGGAGGTGGGGCGGCGTTCCGGGAATCGTGCGGTAGCCGGGGTCTCGGCCGCGCCCGGCGCGGAAGCGCCGCTTTACGTGCCCACGCCGAGGGATCGGGAGCTCCGAACCCCTCACAGCGGGTAGTTCTCTTGATTCTGATATTTCTTGGGGTTATGAATGGTTAAAGGATATATGATTTTGGTTGGGGATGAGATCGCTATATGAGATTTTGGTTCGAGAGCAATCTCGTTTTGTTTTATTTTTTAGAGTTAATTTCTATCAGGAGAAGCAATGTATCAAATTCATGCAACAAGTTTTCGTCCAGCTAATTGAGAAGCTCCAAATTAGAACTTTTGCTTTTGCACCTCAAAATCACATTTCTTTGTCATGTAACAGCAATAAAAAAAACCCTTGGACTGTGGCTGAAAGCAGAAACAGAATTAGAGCCAAATGGGCCTGCATTATATATGCTACATTCTTCTATTTGTGTTAAAACACAGAAATTTGTCTAATTTACTCGATTCACATTGTAAAGTTTTCTCTTTTATTGGGTTGAATTATTAATCTTGCAATTCCTCCTTTTGTTTTGACCTTTATTGAACAAAAAGAGATTGTGTGTTAATTGCATTCAATGGCTTCTGATTGAGCCGCAATGTGTTCATAGCACATTGAGTAAAAGAACAGCATTTCCTAAAGTTTGAGCTGAAAGACTAAGAGTTCTTGGTTAGCTGATTATAGTTGGAACCTGTTCCCCAATTTCTTTTGGCAGGTTTCATTTTGATGGGACTGTTCGGCCCTTTTTTGAGGGTTGGTACTTCAAAGTCTCGATCCCTCAGTGCAGGCAGAGCTTCTGCTTCATGTATTCGGTGGAGAATCCTGCATTCCCTAATGGAATGGGAATGCTCGACAGGTTGGTACATGGGCCTCATTTTACTGGGGTCGGAGCTCAAATTCTCGGGCCTGATGATAAGTATATCTGTCAGTTCACAGAGGAGTCTAAGAACTTCTGGGGAAGTAAGCACTTCTCTTGCAGTAATGTATTTTACTATGGACTTGGTTATGGTCTTATATTCGACTGTCTTTGCCTTCTGATCTTGCAAATTTGTTAAAGAAATGGGAAAAATATGCCAGATCCATCGTGAATGTAAGCATGATTGCATATCACCACCTAGACTTTAGGAAATGATGGATTTGTATGAACAATCTATCCACTATCATTTTTATGTTTTTTTATCTTTTAAAATTTTGTTTGGTGTTCTGCAATCATGGTAATGTGTTTGAGCGTTTGCCGTACTTTTACCTAAATGTTTCTTCCTGCTATTTGGAAGACAAATCTGAGGAACTGTATTGTTAAAGTAGAGGTAATTATGGGAAACGAAAAAATAAAGGCGTTCACATGGTTTGCCCAAATATCCCCACTTGAAGTTGATGAGAGATCCTTCTAAGCATCATAAGTAGACTCAGATGAAGAACTTGTTAGGATATCCTGGAGCACATTACTAATTTTATTTGAGTGGAAATGCCACTATCCAACCTTGAATGTGGTATTGAAGACTTGATTTTTGTATTTTACCGCTAATGATTTGTCAAACCTTTCAATCCTTGTATTTTATTGTTACATATCTTATTTGGCATTTTCAGAGTGATTTTTTATACCTTAGTTAGTCAATAATCTATAATATGATTTTGCGATCTTATAAATGAATTGTTGACATCCACTTGGTTATTGCCTCTCATACTTCATAATTGATTGTCATATTGTAATTTTTGTTTATTGTGCTAGACCATTTTGATTACACTTTTGAAGAAATCTTGTATGTTAAAGTGTATGAAGGATGATAACAAATGTTGGGAAGAAGAGCTTAGTTATTAGGGATGAATAAATGTATCCAAACTTCGTAGGATCTTGCTGTTAGATTGAGTTAAGCATGTCTCTGTAGAGCAGAATTTGTCTATTAATGTCTCTAAAATTTTATTTTATTTGTTCAAATATTTTAAATCTTTAGTTGAAGTGATTTTCTAAACTCTTAGGCATCAAATAGTAAATAGTGAAATACTACATGTGCTTCACCTTACTATCAAGTGTCCTCTTTGATGATACTCTTTGATGATATGAAGTGGTTCCTTTAAATTTTAATACAGAAGCTACTCTTTTAATACAGAAGCTACTCTAAAATTTTAAGGTCCAAAACTTAAAAGAGTTTCCTTACAACAAATGATTTTGTTGTTAAAGGTTGTGATCTAATATATATGATTTATTTCTTGTCTTCAAACAACACCAGCTTCTGACAAATTTTCATTATTCTTATATATTTCGGATTACACAACTCTTAAGACCAATATAATCATGATCTTGGCAATGCAAGAAGGCGATGCCATTGCCTTTCCTGTTCTACTTTTGCTGTTGTGAAGAAACCTATTATTTCCTGCCATGATCTTAGTGGCCTTTTTCTTTTGCAAATTCTGTTCTGAACTTTATGTTGTTGCTTTATCGACGTTATAGTTAATACGTTATAAAAATCTCTATCATTTTTCCTTTCCTCTTAATCTGTTAATTTGTCATTGCATAGGTCGGCATGAACTAATGGTGGGCAACACCTTCTTACCTGTGAAAGATTCCAGTCCTCCAACTTCGGAGGTTCCTCCTCAGGTCAGTTCTCTGTAGTTTCTGACCTAATGCAAAAATGATCAGTATTCATCTAGTTGCCACTTTAGTGAATACATACATTATGGTTTTAACGTTTATATTGTCTTCATGTACTTCTTTCATGCATTTTCCTTTCTTCTTGTACATATGATCTAGAAAACTAAGGACTTCCAAATGATCAGCATAATGCCTTTCCATGGTGCAATTTTATGTTTATTATCTTCGTGCTTAACACTATGTAAATAGACCAAAATGATACATACGTTTCATTCTCGTATTCTTCTGCAATTTTTGTGCAAGCAATATGTCTTTATCTTTGCTTATGCATCAAGCTAGTTGCATTTGCCATTTTCTTCTTAGATTACCTAGTAAGCACATCATTTTTTACTTCCTGTAATTTCTCTGATTTGCATCACTTGTGTGTAGAAGATCAGATTACCATTCAGGTAAAATTTTGACCTCCACTACATTATGAATTCAATGAAAGGAACTTGGCTTTTCCATTGTAAATCTTGTGATTGTCTTGATGTGGCTTTAAGCGTAAGAGTCTGATGTCAAACTGGAATCTCAAAAAGAGAAAGGAGGAAGATGATGGTGGAAAATAGGGGAGATGGACTGTGCAAAACAGAATTCCTCCTGTCTTCAAGTCCATTTTCTCCATTCCTACATTTACATTGCATGCTACACAATAACTCCCTAAATGCACCATAATCTAATCACAGGAACCAACTATGCATTAAAGTTGGGTTCTATTGACAATTATTCTGAGCAGATATTCTTTCTGTTTCTTGAAGGCAATCAAGACAATGAACTCCTAAATGCACAATAAATACTCAAACACTTTCTAAAACAACCTCATTATACAGTTTGACTCTATTGACAGAAGTGTGTAATGTAGTTAGTGTAGCACCTTAATCAATCATAGCATCTGAAACTCCGAAACTAAGAGTTTCTCAATTGCAAAGCTGGTTGAAACTCTGAAACTAAGAGTTGCTCAATTGCAGAGCTGGGGGTCCTTCAGCCCAATGGTGATCATAGCCTCATTTTTGTTTAAGACTGTACATTTGACCCTCCAGTGATTCTGTAGTGGGTCTCGTCCAACTGGATAGCCTTTCTTGGCCAAGTGCTTCCTTATTTTTAGCAACAATAGTACTGCAAGCGGCTGTCATAGTACCTTTACATATTCATTTTGATGCAGTTACATATTTCAAAACAAGCACGACTGTTCATTATCATATATGTAATATTTCTGGCTTTAGTGTATCCATGACATTTACATATTTATCATTATACGTGTTTATGTGCAATTGTGTTTTGTCCATATCGAATGTCTCTAAATACTTCCACTTCTGTACTTCTTTGAGGCTAGTTAATTAATCCTTGAATTCATCCTGTTTATGTAGGAATTTCGTGATCGTGTTTTAGAAGGTTTCCAAGTGACCCCATTATGGCATCAAGGCTTCATTCGGGATGATGGGAGGCATGTCTAAACAGCACTCTGAAAATGTTGGCTTTTGCTAAAATTATGTAACGATAGATGCAACCTCTTTGCAATAAGAATAATTAGGTTCAGCTTTTAAATGTGACCCTTTTCTCCACAAATCTTTTTAAAGACTACTCAGCTGACGTCCTGTTTGCTCGTAAAAGTGAGCTCTAACTTTCTTCATCCACATGAAACTCTAGTTCTATGAGTGGTGAATAAACCAAACAAAAATTTACTAAGATGGTTGTCATTTTGGTATTTCTTTATATTATATATGCTTATTGCATATTCTAATAAATTTGGTGAACTTTCATGGTAAACTTCATATCATTATGTTATTTATCTCTAGGCTATGTGGATGTTCCTGAGATGTTGGATTTGGTTTTCAAAGTCATGTGGCTACCTCTTGGCAATTCCTCAAAATGGTCAATTTTGTTGACAAAATAAATATGGAGGCTTTATTGACTAGGGTAAATTTCTCTTACATCACAACCAATTTAGTGAAGTAATCTAATGGAAAGGAAAGAATTAGGATTGCAACGGAGTTTCAAGTTGTGGGATCCGACTGTAAAAGTTGAAATCTCCATGTAAGAGCCCATAAGCTGTATTAACCCTTACCCATAAAGAAAGGAGCCCAACAATTGGTTCCCTGGAGTTGGGGTCCAGTCTCAAAACTTTTCTAATAAGGTTGAGAGCTCTACCTGCAACTTTTCCTGAGTAAAAATGTTAGAAATATTGCTTAATTGGTATGACTTCTTCCTAAGTACTCTTTGTTTCTTCTTTGACTATATGGATACATGTACAAGCATGATTCATTCTTTGAGGGCATTGCCTCACTTATCATAACATTTATTGATTGAATCTATCTAATCTGAAAGTATTTATAGAAAATTTTTGTATTTATTACTTCCAAGTTTAACATCTGTCTTCTACAAAAGTACATGTATATGTCAAATGCATCATGCATCATGCATCAAGCTGTTTCCTTTCATGTTTCTGCCAGAGTAAGGTTAAACTTGTGGGCCTTACCTATAATGAAATGTCATGTCGTGCATGTTGTGTAGTTACTTGTGTACTGTGGAGTTGCATATGATGAAATGGCTAATTCTTTAAATTCTGGTTGTTTTTCGATGCTAAGATCTTTACTGCATGAATATCCTATGATAATGCTATGCTTGTGACAGGTCAAATTATGTGCAGACTGTGAAAACTGCATGCTGGGAATACAGCACACGTCCTGTATATGGATGGGGTGATGTTAAGTCGAAGCAGAAGTCAACAGCTGGTTGGCTTGCAGCTTTTCCTGTATTTGAACCTCACTGGCAAATTTGCATGGCAAGTGGATTGTCAACAGGTAGTTTTCACAACTTTTAGATGCTGGACATTGATTCCAGCTGCATCTAATTAGTATGCTTGTACATGTAATTATGTATATATGTCCCCACATTTATAAATGCACATGTGCATTTTTATATGTCCCACATATATAAATGCACATGTGCATTTATATTCATCCCCACATATATAAATGCAAGTGTGCACTTATAAGAGGAGGGACCTTCCTATAGATGTTTGAACATTGTTTTTCACTTGGATGATTAGCATCAATATCCTTACAATGATTCTCTGCAAACAATAAAATCTCACTTCAGGTGCATCTCTAGTGGCTTAGTCTTAATTTAACTAATTTTGGTAGTAAAATCTGTGTGAAAACTAAGTTCATCTTAATGAGTCGCTTGTGATTTCATTTAGGTATAGTGCAAGTCTATATTTTGTTGGGATATTAACCTCGTTTTAATCTTTCTCTGTCTTTTGTGTGTTTTCCTTGAGATTGTGGAGTTCCACTTAGAAGATAAAACTAAGTACAATTGTTTATTTTCCTTAGATGGCATTTTATCATTTATTAAAATTATGAACGTAGGACATGGATAGCAGATGTTTTGATTTACGTATACTAATGAATGTTGTTGTATTTTCATATCAGGGTGGATAGAATGGGATGGAGAACGATTTGAATTCGAAGATGCTCCTTCCTATTCAGAAAAGAATTGGGGTGGAGGTTTTCCAAGAAAATGGTTTTGGGTGACTTTCTCTACTTCAAACTTTTGATTGTTTGAACAGATGACTTTCACAGCATTTCCCATGTCTTTTGGATCTAAACTATGTTCTTATTGCACCGTCCAAGTTAGTGAAGCATCTTTATAGTAATAAATCTTTTAGGGAACAAGTAAGCAGCGTATGAACACTGACAAAATCAAGTTCTATATCTATATTAAATATAAAAACACGTATTTTGAATTTGGGTCTGTCGATAGACTCACTTTTTGGCAGGAATGAAAATTTTCTCTCTCACTGAACAATCAAAATAAGGGGAATTTCAAATTTACCCCTCTAAAACTTCAAAATATCACAGATGCCCTTCTAAAGTTGGAAATATCATCAATACTCCTAAATCTTAAGCCCTTTTATACATACAAGGGCACTCATGGTATTTTCCAATTTTGAAGGGCATCGATAGAATTACAACTCTTTGGTAGGGCGGGGAAGAAATTAACCCATAAAAATAAGACATCCGCTAGCAAAATCTCTACTCTTTTCCAAAATCTAGGCTATCATAATTAAACTTTCTAAATAAACTTTCCAAACCCACATCTTTCACCTTAATTAGTAAATTATCTGATTCATTGCAGATTCAGTGCAATGTTTTTGAAGGTGCATCAGGGGAAGTTGCCCTAACTGCGGGCGGTGGCTTAAGGAAACTATCCGGATTGGCTGATAACTATGAAAATGCTGCCTTGGTATGGTAGTGAGTACTCTATCCTTGCTTACGAACCGTAGCTTCGTATTTACTATCTTTATTAACCAACTACGGCATGAACCCATTTGATTTCATATTTTCGCTAAATGATAAACACTAAGGACTGATAGAATGATAATTAAACATAAGCAAGGGAGGTTCCAAATGTTGTGAACTTTATGAGCAGGTTAATTAGATGCACACAAAATGCACCTTACTAATTACTTGGCAATATTTATTTTGCCTGTTTCCACGATGTGTTTTCAGACTCCTGTATGGTTGAAACTTTCTGATGACTAACTTGATAAACTAAATAAAAAAAGATTATTTAATGCAGATCGGAGTTCATCACGAGGGGATTTTCTACGAATTCGTGCCATGGAGTGGAACTGTAAGCTGGGAAATTGCTAAGTGGGGTTACTGGCGGCTGTCTGGAGAGAATGAGACACATGTGGTAATCACCTCACCCAGGCCTTAAAATTTAGGGCACCTGCTTTTTGATGTTTCTTTTGTCCTGGTCGAAAAGAAAAATGCTTCCTTGTTTGAGCATTATGTTCACCATTTGTTTGTTCATTTTGTTAAGAGACATCATATATTGTTTCAAGCTCTCAGAGAGCAGTAACTTTTGGATTGTTCCGATTTCCTGCAAAGTTTTAAGTAATATCACTTTCAAGGTTACTGAAACTGAGTGCAGTTCATCCAACCTTTTCATGTAAATAATGTACTTGAAATGTGCTCATACTTTTCGCTAAACAGCATCACTTTATTAGTTCTCTATTTCATGCCTATTTTTCATTCCAATTGCTTGTGGGTAGAAATATAGTGCCATATTTGTAACTTTATAGGGTCTGAATTTGAGTGCTAGTGCCTTTTACTAGTAGATAATAAGCAGTTGATATCTAATACTACTATCTTTTTGGAGAAGTCAAAAAAGTCACTTAGCTTCAAATTATCCAAATTTGATATTTCATTAAACTGCGCCCTCCAAGCTGTATATAGCTGATTAAGTCTTTGTCCTCATTCTGTGATTTTACGAGTAATTCAGTTCCATATGTTTTTCTAAATCAGGTGGAATTAGAGGCCACCGCAAAAGATCCTGGCACTCCGTTGCGAGCTCCAACTATTGAGGCTGGGCTCGTAACAGCATGCAAGGATACTTGCTTTGGAGACCTCAAGCTACAAATATGGGAGAGACAAAATGATGGCAGTAAGGGAAAGGTATGTATATTACTTCTCTCAACATCACATATAGATACTCGTTTCATCGGTTGAAAAAGCGCATGACCAATGCATAATTTTAAGTTGCATGAATAGCTAGGAGGAAAGGGCAGTAAAGAGCCTCAGACTTGCTAAATTTTATAAGTTTGATTCTCAATCCTTTACTTTTTACAATCGGGGCGCAATCGCGGCCTAGTTCTTGATCCTTGCTATTAAATTTAGCCATTAAAACTGATGAAACTTTTGGTTCTTAACCAAACAATTCTATAAAAGCATAAGAGATTGCAACTGAAACTTTTTGTTTGCAGCTGATACTCGATGTGACTAGCAATATGGCCGCACTAGAAGTTGGCGGGGGGCCCTGGTTCTCGGACTGGGAGGGAAAGACGCTGCCGCCTGAGATTATCAGCAGTGCTCTTCGAGTTCCGATTGATGTGGAAAGCTTCTTCCCTATTTCGATTTTCAAGCCTCCTGGACTCTAGAAAAGCATGCAGAGGTACCCAATCCAATCTGTTCAACAACTTTGACATATCTATGAGAAAAACAGTGTAGACACTACTACACTTTTCATCTGTTATCTCTCCTAAGGAGGTATATGATTTCCTTTTCTCTTTTCCTCAAATTAAAGTATTTTATTTCAACACTCGCGGAGAAATGGTAGCAGTTTGAGGGTGCAGATTCTCTGCAGACCTGGAGTGCAAGAAACTTCTGCATGTTGCTTGATCCGGCCGACCGTCCGGCCTGTCGGGCAGAATCCATCACAACTGTTGGCTCAGCCGACTGAGCCGTGCATTTACGATCGGATAGTTGTCGGATCAGCGCTCTGCGAGTGTTTCCTGAGCACCAGATAGATCTGCAGAGAATCTGCGCACTCGATGATGCGAAAGGGGAAAGGATTTTTTCAGAAATTTTCGCAACTTTTTGGGCTACTTACTAAAATGATGAATACTGAGCCTGATATGGTGATCCAGTAGTTCAGCTACTGTTCTCTTTTAAAGAGGTAAAATTTTAAATTAATGATAACTGGTTTAGTTGAAATTGATCTATAACTATTTGAAATATTTTGAAATTGAATTTATAAATTTTAATATTATTATCAAGTACATTAAAAGGCTGAAAATTAATGGTAAAAAATAAATAACTTTGATAAAATAAATGTCTGACTTTCTCAATTGTGGATTGGAGTTATTAAATGTTGTTTAAACAGTAGAAAAAATTTTATATAAAAAATTTAATTAGTTTGAATTGTTCTGCACCGTTAAAAAAGCAAACAGTTAAAAAGCAAATTGTTTATATAGATTAGTAAAATTTAAAAAAATTATAAAATTATTTAAATGTTTTAGGTTAAATTCGGAGTATTGATCATCAAAAATGATTTGATAGGATGCAGTGTTTTTTGGGTTATAAGTTGAATTATAAAACAAATATTTGTAGTGTTCTCAGAAAATATAAAGAATCTATTTTAATTTCTAAGTTCAAATATTCAGCAGAACTAAGGATTATTAAAATAGCAAACAGTTAAAAAGCAAATTATATATAGATTAGTAAAATTTTAAAAATTTATAAAATTATTTAAATGTTTTAGGTTAAATTCGGATTATTGATCATCAAAAATGATTTGGTAGGATGTAGTATTTTTTTCTGTTATAAGTTGAATTATAAAACAAATATTTGTAGTGTTCTGGCAGAAAATATAAAGAATCTTTTTTAATTTCTAAGTATATTCCTATTTTTTCTTATTTCAAATATTCAGATCTAAAAACCTATATTCAGAACTAAGGATACATACACATTAAAAATTTAAAATTTATTTTGACTTTAAATTCAGAAATAAAAAATGTATCAAAACAGACCATTTTATTTAATTTTTTGTCATTTTATTAGTTGTCTTTAACTGAATTTTTTGTCATCTTTTAATGTTTATTAGTTTTTAATGGATTCGAAGAAGTTCAGATCCGCTAGGGCATGTTTGTTTCACTGCAGGTGGGGACGGAGAAAGTGATTTTCAGTAAAAGTGGATCATTTTCGTTGTTTGATTCACCGTAAATTATTACGATTGAATGTTCACTTTATTTAATTTCGGCGAAATCAATTACAATAAAGTGGAGCGAGGAAAAATAAAATAAAATAAAATATTTAAAAAAGAACTAAATTATGATAATATTTGAATTACATATTTAAAATATAATAAAATTTAGTTAGTTAAGTATTAATATATTTTTTTATTTAATTTATATATTTAAAAAATAATAAAAATTAATTTATTAAATGTTAATAATTTTTAAATTTAGAATTTTATTTGTTGTATTATTATAATTTATATATTAAAAAATTAATATAATTATTTTAATTTTATTTTATAATTGCATAGAAATATAATTATATTATTATTTATTTATTATATTATAATTTATTATTTATTAAGTAGAAAAAAAAAAGAAGAAGAAGATAATAATATCATGTCGAGAGTAAGTTTATAAGCGAAGTGGGAATTAAATATGAAAATTAAATAAGACAAATAAAATAGAGAACTATATTTTTTACATTATTCATTTCCTAATAGAACTTTACTTTCATATCTATCAAAATAAACAGCAAAATTAAAATAATTTTCATCCGAATTTTAATTCAATCTAAAATTTATTTCAATTCAAAATTTACTTACGTGGAAATAAATAGATCCTAAGTGTTGAAGAAAACCCAACATGAATATCCCTTCTAATTAGGGGTTGTTTGGCCTAGTTTTTGAAAAATGATTTTGGATTTAAAAATGATTTTTGGGTCTGGAGTTGTTTGGTCTAATTTTTGAAAAGTAATTTTGGATCAAAAAATGATTTTTGGCGCAATAGAGTGTTTGGCAACTAAATTTACAAAATTTGATTCTGATTTTTGAAATTAATTTTTAAATTTTTGAGATTCAAAATCAGAATAAGTTAAAACCTACTTCTTGAAAACTGATTCTGATTTTAGATTTAAATTTTAAATTTTATTTTGATTTTAGATTTAAAATTTATAGTTAAATTTAATTTTAAATTTTAAATTTGAATTTTTAATTTTTAATTTTAATTTTAATTTTAAATTTCAAATATTAAATTTAGCTATTTATTCTCAATTTTAAATTTTAAATTTTAAATTTTTAATCTCAAATTTTATAATTTTAAATTTTAAATTTTAAGTTCAAATTTATAATTAAATTTTAAATTTAATTATTAAATTTAAATTTTGAATTTTAAATTTTAAATTTAGATTTTAAATTTGAAATTAAAACTTTAAATTTTGATTTAAAATTTAAAATTTAAATTTTTAAATTTTAAATTTATATTTTAAATTAAATTTTAAATTTATATTTATATTTTAAATTATTTTAAAATAAAATTTTAAAAAAATTATTATTTACAAATAAAAATAAAAAAATTATTCAAAATAATTTTAAAAAAATAATTAAAAAATTATTTTTTATCTAAATTCTGTGATACGCTCTATCATTTTTAATCAAAATTAAAATTTTAAATTAAAATTAATTCTGTACTAACCACCAACGTGGAGATGTGAAAGAATATTCGTTCTAATTAAGTAGGGCACGTGGAGTTTGAAATTCAACGTCGGGTACCGACGTAGATTCTAGAGTCTCGGATGGACAATTTGAAATTTCCTCAGAATAATACACTTTTTCTTATTTATGTCTCTATTTTAAGTATATATTTTTGAATTTGGATCTTATATTAAATTGTAGCTCGATCTGGGATGCTTTGCCATGTGACATGCATTAACTTCTATTGGAATTATCAAATTATTCATTTATATATATATATATATATATATATATATATATATATATATATATATAGTGCTGCTAGGGGTACACCCACGTTCGGGGTGTATATCATACACCCCGCGACGTGGGCGGCCAGGATTGAATGGGATTTTTAAAATTTCTATTCTCACTTCCACTTTCTCTCAGTACCGGTACACTTTCTTGCGTACCGGTACATTTTCTTGCGTACCGGTATTCTTTCTTGCGTACCGGTACATTTTCTTGCATACCGGTACACTTTCTTGCGTACCGGTACATTTTCTTGCGTACCGGTATTCTTTCTTGCGTACCGGTACACTTTCTCTCAATACCGGTACATTTTCTTGCGTACCGGTATTCTTTCTTGCGTACCGGTACACTTTCTCTCAGTACCGGTACATTTTCTTGCGTACCGGTATTCTTTATTGCGTACCGGTACACTTTCTTGCGTACCGACCGATACTCTTTTAAATTTAAATATTTTTTATATTTTAAAAAAAGAAAACAAATAAATAGAGAGTGACAATATCACCTCTTAATGGGGTGATATTGTCACCCCTTAATCCAACCCGTCCATTAAGGGGTGTACGATGTACACCCCTTAATGGGGTGTACCGATAGCATTTTCCACATATATATATATATGGGTATATATAAGTATACATTTTTTTATAGATGTATATTTTACACCCCACCCTAGAAGGATGGGATGAATTTTACTCGTCACTCGATGTATAATACCCACTTCAGAATAAAATGAGATTCTGGAGTGGAGATGTAGGATATGCACCCCTAAAAAAAAAAGTACACCGAGCATCCCCCATTCCACTCGTCACTTATATATTGGACCGATTCAATCCAGTTGCATTAGAATACAAAGAAGCACGTGTTTTTATATGCTTTTGGTTTTTATATTTATTTTTTCACCTAATTACGTTACACAGCTTTCAATACTAAACTAGTTAAATACCCACGCTTCGTTACGGTAACTACATAATAATTAGACATTAAACATAATTTATTACATTTGAAAGTTAAAAATAGTTAGGCATACTACATTTAATTTAAATTAGTTTTTTGAGAAAATACCTAATATTAAAAAAGTAAACTATCTAGAGGACAACCGAAAATTCTTCATTTGCTCTCTTTATTAAGAAGGTGTGTATATTTTATATCCCATCTATTTTAGAATAGAATGAATAAGATGTGTATCATACATCTTAAATAAAATGTATAATAGCTTTGCTCATATTTTAAACACATTGCACTATTAGCCCAGGGTGCTAAGTGGTCGGAGATTTCGATATCCGCTCTTACATTTCAAAAAATTAAAAAAAGCTACAGATTTTTTATTTTTTAATTAATTAATTTGTATAGATACCAGAGGTGTTCATATGATGTAGAAACTATTTGGCTATTTATTATTAATTAAAATATGTTTAAAAATTTGCACCATAATAATAAATTTATGAGACTAATAAGTTGAGTTGATTTGAGTACAATAAAATCAGTCAAAACAAAATTCGTGCCTCTCTCTCTCTCGGTTTTTCTTATTGTGGGTTTTCTCCGGCTCTCGCCGGTCATCTGATGTCGGAAGGAGGAATTGTATATATTTATATATATATATATATATATATATATATATATATATATATATATATATATATCTGAGGTCCTTCGTTGATGTATGGTTACTTCCCCATCGAATGGCGAAGTAACCAATCTATATATTCGACGTGCTCGGGGTAGAACTGCGCCTTAAGTTCGCGCACAAAGTCCTCCCAAGTCTTCAGTTCGCATTGACTCGCATTGGTCCTTCTCGGCCTCTGCAGATCGCCGACGCCACCCACGAGAAGGACCTGAGAGACAGAGAGAGAAAGAGAAGGGAGATATATATATATATATATATATATATATATATATATATATATAATAAAATATAATTTTTTCTTCCCGACATCAGATGATCGGCGAGAGCCGGAAAAAACCCCCCGAGAGAGAGAGAGAGAGAGAGAGAGAGAGAGAGAGAGAGAGAGAGAGAGAGAGAGAGAGATAAATATAACATAGAAAACCGGGGAAAAGGTGATGGGCTTTATTCTTAACGACTCACACACACATAATCACTTTCTCATAGAGAAAATAAGAATTCACCCAATGAACATCAATTGTGGATAAAAGTGGGTGCTCTTCTTTAGGTCATTTGGATTGGATGCATCACAATTCTAAACATCTCCCAGGTATTTTCATTTTTTTTTTTTTTTTTGTTTATTAGTTTCCTTTTTCCCTACAATTTAAAGTGAATTCGAATTAAAATACAAATGTAAGATAAAATTTCAGTATTCTCTTACATAATTCATAAAATTTACGATGTAGATTTCAAAATATTAGTATTTAAATTAGCAATTTTATTTATTTAATATAAAATACTATTTTAAAATTTTCTTTTCGGGCCAATATACAATATGAGGTCTACATTTGTATGATGCCACCATTCTAAAGAGAAAGTGATGTGATATTACTTGTATAGATATAAGTAAATAAATAATAAATAAAGTAATATAGAGAGAGAAAGAAGAACCTTCAGATTGAGGGCGAAAAACTCAATTTGGCCTCTCTGGGATATTTCCCCGAACACTTTGTGTGCATCAAAGCATAATACACCAACCACCCATTTCTCCTTATCTTTCTTGATGTAGTGTTCACTAATTCCCACATATATACTATATATATATTATCAAATTTGTTATGATAGCTACTCTTTATGCTTGATGTAATGTTCATTCATTCTCATATATATATATATATATATATATATATATATATATATATATATATATATATATATATATATATGGCTAGAGATCTAAAGAGAACGTGATGTGATATTGGTAGATTTGCTATCATTTGAGGGTGGTGTGATATTAGGAGATTTATTATTATGTTATTAAATTTGAAAGTGATGTTTATATATATATATATATATATATATATATATATATATATATATATATATATATATATATATATATATACATTTAAAGAGAAAGTGATGTGATATTAGAAGAGAAAATGTTGTTTCATTATTTTTTTAAAAAATTTTGAAAATAAATTCTTTGGGGAAGATAAGAAAGCATAATAAAAAAAAATTATTTAAAATATATATATATATATATATATATATATATATATATATATATATATATATATATATATATATATATATATATAATATTTACATATTTTTTATTTTTTTTATAATGATAATGATGACGACAAAAAATAATAATAATAATAATTTTACTAAGTCATTTTTATATATTTATTTATGTATATATATGAGTACCCGAAGTCTATAATATCTAGCGCAGTTGTCATATTGTCCATAATATCCCGCGCAATCTTCATATTGTCCCGACGATTAAGCATCCTTTGTTAAGCGCAATTTTTTTCCATTAAGCTTATGTTCACTTACTTTGAAGGAAATATTATATTTTATCTAACAACTTTATATATATATATATATATATATATATATATATATATATAAAATACAACAAAATTAGGTTATAGCGACACTTTTAAGTGTTTCTAAAATCTAAAAAAAGTGTCGCTGACAAAAATACCGGCACTTATTGTAAGTGTTGATATATGTGCCGTCGCTAGGGTGTATAACGACACATTTTTGTAATGTGTCCCAAAAATGTGTCCCTATAATCTAATTTTGGATATAGATGGAATATAGATAGGACACTTGTACAAAAGTGTCACAAACATGTGTCCCTATAACCTAATTTTGTTGTAGTGATAATTGAATTTTTTTTTATTTAAAATAATATTGATAATAATTCTAAATGGATACCATAGGTACATATTAATTTAAGCATGATTCCATTTTTTTTTTTTTTTTTTTTTTTTTTTTTTTGTCCTGATTACTTGCTCACGAAGCAGGGAAGGAGGCGATCCGCTTCGGCGACGGCGACGGCGACGGCGACGACGGTGAGGGCTTTAGCGGCTTGGGAGACGAAGGAAGCGAACAACGACGGCGATGACGGCAATGCGAGTGGTGGACAGGGCAGCTTCGGCGGCAACGCGAGGGGCAGCTTCGGCGGCGAGGCGGCGCGCCACAACTCTATGACGGCAACTGGGCGACGAGGCGGAGCAACGTGGCGGCGATGGCGACGGGGAGGCGCGGCGACGGCTTGTGGCTACTTCTACTATTCTTCTACTTATGCTAAGAGTGAATTGAGCTCTTTTTTTTTTTTTTTTTTTGTGTGTGTGTGTGTGTGTGTGTTTGTCTTCACAAAGCTAAGAGTGAAGAGTAAAAATAATAATAATATATATTATAGGCTACATCATATAAACATAATAAAGTGAGACTCCAGTTTTTTTAATTTTTTTCTTTGGTTTCTGCTCACGAAGCAGATGAAGGAGGCGATCGGCTTCGGCTGCGATGCGAGCAGCGGGGAAGTGGAGAACGACGGGGATGGTGATGGCTTCGGCGGCCTTGGCAACGATGCTAGTGATGGCCAAGGCGGTTCCTCCTCACGAAGCAGAGAAAGGAGGCGATCGGCTTCGGCTGCGATGCAAGCGGCGGGGAAGCGGAGAACGACGGGGATGGTGATGGCTTCGGCGCCCTTGGCTACGATGCTAGTGATGGCCAAGGCGGCATCATCGATGGGGGGGTGCGGCGATGGCGACGGGGCGGCGTGGCGCTGTGATGGTGACTGGGCAACACGATGACGTGGGGCGCAGCGCGGCGACGGATTGTGGCTTGCGAGGCGAAGGCGGCGACGCGAGCGGCGGGGATAGCAGCTTGTGGCTTGCCGATCCAACTCACCCAAGTCCCCTTTTTCTTCCTATGCTAATAGTGAATGGAGTTTTTTTTTTTTTTTTTTTTTTTTCGTCTGCACAGAGCTCCCTCTCCCCCTCTCTTGTGTGAGTGCCATTTTATAGGCTCCAATAGCCAAATCACTTGAGATGATTACAAATCGAATAAAATATTTTGCAAAATCTGTAAATAATGATGCTAAAGATACGAATCTTCACGAATCTATCGGAATGATTTAGAAAGAGAGAGAAAGAGGGGCCGGTTCAGCGAGGGAGGCGCGGGGAGAAAAGAGCTGCAGGGGTAGGCTTGGGAAGAGAGAGAAAGAAGGAGGTGGTTCGGCGCTAGGCTCGGAGGAAACGAACCACGAGAGAATGTCACATCAGCGAAATGCATGAGAGAACGTCACGTATGCACGGAGGAACCGGCAAATAAAATTTGTATAGATGAGTTTTTCGTTAAATTTTATATTTATATGATTTTGTGAATAGTTTGGGTGCTTATTGATACGGGTTATATATATTTATGGTGTCGTATCATGTTAATAAAATATCGATATAATTTTTGTAAGTTAGTAAATATTTTTTTTAATAAAATTTATAATATTTGATAAAAATATATAATAAATAATTATAATATTATATTGTTAAATAAAATAAATATTTTATATCATTTTATGTCGGTGTGTGTGTGTATATATATATATAAAAGAAGTATTTCAGAAAAAAAAAAAAAAATTTCTGCATTTTTTGAAGTTTGCTCAGAGGCCTCTGAAGCCTCATAACTCAAAATACATTTATTTATGTGTAAATTGTTTATTTAGTTATCAAATTACAATGTAGGTGATATTTGGTATTCAAGTTTTAAATTTTTGTAATTTTTGTTTGAATTTTTAAAATTATTACGATCATGTCTTATAACCTAATTTAGCTGAGTAAATATTAATATATTATTAATATAAAAGTAATTTAATAGTACTGTAATTTATGATATATTAATAATTAAAATATTATAGCATTTTTAAATTAGCGTTGTATCAATATTTAGTTAATTAAATTAGATTATAAGATTTGATCGCAACAACTCCCTTACAATTTAAAGACCAAGCGTGCAATTTATGGATAATATTTAATATACCCTACAAAATTTCGAAAATATTTTATTTATTCCAAACCAAAATATTTTTATTAGTTTCAAAAAATTTCATCAAATATATATATATATATATATATATTTTCCTCAAAGGTTTACTAATAGTATTAGATTTTAAAAAAATATTTTGGGTATAAAGCAATAATAGTAATTAAGGGGCATATAAACAAAAGTACTTCATCTTTTTTGGATTATTACATAGATGCCAAATAGTAAATATTTTTTTTTTATAAAATTTAAATTATCATATTTATTTCTCTAAAAATTCTTTCATTCAAATATATTTTTTTATTATTAAAATTTAAATATTCATGAGTTAAAATAGCTAACTATAGTTAGCTAAAAAGTAAAATAATCTTTTTACTCATTATACATAAAATTTGTATTTCAATATTAATTTTCGTCATCACTTTTATTTTTTTTTATTATTATTATTCATAGCGATGGCGAGACCTACGATGACGACAACGACAACGACAACGACAACGATGTCGACGGTGAGATCCTTGGCCGTGGGAAAAATGAGATACGCCGCATGTGCCATGGCGAAGGCCCTATAAATTTGTAGGGACAAAATATTCATCTTACACACTCTTTGTTAAAAAAAACTAACAATGAATCAAATAACAAGGATATATATATATATATATATATATATATATATATATATATATATATATATATATATATATATATATATATATGAGAACAAAGGAGGTATATTTGTAAACCAAATTTTTTTTGAGGGAATAAATTTGATTAAGTTTTGTAAGAATTTATCTACTATTTGATTTTTTTTTGTAGAACCCTTAGTTAATTCGCGAATTATTCGTGCATTATTAAAAATCCGAATTAAGCGGTTCGTATGTAATTGTTTTTTCAAAAATTCAAAATAAAACATAGTTTTTTTTTTTTTTGGATAGTTTCAATAATTCGCGAGTAATTCGACGGATCCGAATTATTCGGTCAAAAGTTCGAACAATTTTTTGAATAATTTTAATAATTTGTGAATAATTCGGCGTACGCGAATAATTCGACCAAAAATTTCGGACAAAATATTTTGATAAAATATGAAATTTGATATCTAGTTAGTTTAAATGATTTAGATCATATTTAACAATGCCGATCGTCGATTTGAAAGTTCTGTCATCGAAAATAAATCGGTAGCAATGAAATCCGTTTGCTATCGATAGTATTCCAGCGCAACTCATATATATATATATATATATATATATATATATATATATATATATATATATATATACACTGGCTGCTATCTTTGTATAAGCACCAATTAATTGATGCTTATAAGTTTTCTACCGTTAAATCACTACAACAAAATTAGGTTATAGGGACATATGTTTGTGACACTTTTGTATAAGTGTCCTATCTATATTCCATCTATATCCAAAATTAGATTATAGGGACAAATTTTTGGGACACATTATAAAAATGTGTCGCTATACACTCTAGCGACGGCACATATAGCAATACTTACAATAAGTGTCGCTATTTTTGCCAACGACACATTTTTTAGATTTTAGAAATCTTTAAAAGTGTCGCTATAGGATAATTTTGTTATAGTGAATCTACCTATTTGACTAATTTCATCATTTAGATCATTCTATCTTAACCACTCACTTAATCCAAGGGGCCTACTATCATTATAACCATATATCTTTATATTTAAAGGCTAAAATTCTGCAAGCACCAATAAGTTGGTACTTTTAAAATTTTAGAAACACTTAAAAGTGTCGTTATAACATAATTTTGTTATAGTGAATCTACATCTTTGACTAATTTCATCATTTAGATCATTCTATCTTAACCACTCACTTAATCCAAAAGGCCAACTATCATTCTAATCATATATCTTTTTATTTAAATGTTAAAATTCTGCAGGCACCAATGAGTTGGTACTTTTAAAATTATAGGAGCTAGACTGGAATACTATTAATAGTATCTAAGTCATTGATGTTATTAACTTTTTAATTATTAGATTAAAAAATGATTACAGAATTTTAATAGTAACAAAGGAAAAAATAGAAGAAAAAAAAACTTACACATAAACAACTACCCAAATCCCAATCATACAGTCCTTATAAATAAACTCATCTCCCTCTCTCTCTCTCTCTCTCTCTCTCTCTCTCCTTTTATCTCCATATCTCTTTCTATCTCCTCTCCCTCTCTCTCTCTTCCTTTTATCTCCATATCTCTTTCTATCTCCTCTCCCCTCTCTCTCTCTCTCTCTCTTCCTTTTATCTCCATATCTCTTTCTATCTCCTTAATTAGTGTGTAGCATTTTAGATATATTTTTTAGTGCAAGGAGTTACAAAAAAGAAGATCATGAGTGGGATAAAACATCACACCACCCTTCTTTTGCTTCTAATGGCCACAATTTCACATGGGGCTATTACCAAAAGCACGTTGAAGCTGGTTGAGGAGGTGAATAAAGAAGGCCCCTTCTTGGGCTTGGTGGTGCCAAACTCATTTGAGATGAGCCCTCTCCTTCAATCCAAAAAATTTGTGCAAAATGGCAAGCTACCATACGTGGACATTGGAGGTAATTAATTAATTAATTATTTTTTTTTTTTTCTGCATTTGATTTTTCGTGTACGAGACTTCTCAACGAGATGTTATTGGAAAAACTACTCCGCTAAAGTTTTTGTTAAATATTATGCAACAATCGATGTTAAAAGTTTGAATTACTATATAATAATATTTTTAATATTTTAATAATTATATTTATGTCTAAACTCAATATTTTTAGTAGATTTATAATATAAATTTAAAATAAATAAATAAAAATCAATTATATTAAAATTTTGACAAGATTCGAATTTAAAACGTCTATTCTGATCTTATGTTAAATATTATAAAATATTTGTTATTCTTTACGTAACTTAAGTTATCAAAAAATAATATTTTTAATATTTTAATAATTTATTATTTATTTATTTATTTTTTTTTTCATGGTGTGATGTTATGAATTAAAAGCAAGAATCATTGAAGTCAGTGTCCCATTGCTTCATTGAATTTGCTTCCTTTTTGGACCACAAAATATTTGTGCTATATTTTCTTTGATAGGAAGGAGAAAATGGCAAGAAGTTTTTCTTTCTAACTTGCCTTTTTATTTTATTATTTATTATTATTATTATTATTTTTTTGTAAAAGGTAATGTAGCCTTATCTTGTATATATATATCTAGGGGTGGCAATCCAGCTCACTGTTCGCGAACCAGCTCGTGTTCGGCTCGAAATGAGCTCGAGATCGAATCGTTTGTCTAGTAAACGAGTCGAACACGAGTCGAATTTTTCAGCTCGTTTAATAAACGAGCCGAACACGAGCTGGAGTCAGCTCGCTCGTGTTCGGCTCGTTAACGGCTCGAATATATATATATATATATATATATATATATATATATATATATATATATATATATATATATATATATATATATATATATTACTATTTAGATTTTAAACTATTAATTTTTTATGAATTTTAATTATTAGATTAAAATTTTAATTTTTTAATTTTCTTTCAATTTTACACCTAATAATAGAAATGAAAATCAGACTTATTGCTCGCAAGCCAGCTCATATTCGACTCGTTAATAAACGAGCCGAACACGAGCCGAATTTTTCAGCTCAATATTTAAACGAGTCAGCTCGTGTTCGGCTCGTTTATTAAACGAGCCAACCCAGCTCACTCGTGTTCGGCTCGTTGACACCCCTATATATACCTATGGATAGATATTTAGGTTTCGTTTGAAAACGCAGTTGGATTGGTTTACTTGCAATGAAAGAGTATGATATAAAAATAGTCTATTTATTATTCTAAATTATATTACAGGTGCCTGTATATTTCATAATTAGTCGGTTAAAACATATATATATATATATATATATATATATATATATATATATATATATATATATATATATATATATATATCACATAGTTTTATTCTAATTTTATTTGTCAAACAATATTAGAAGATTGTTAATACCAAACAAATCCTTAATATGTTACAACTATATATATATAATATAGAATTAATTGCATATAACTTTTTATAAACATATCGAAAAATAAATATATTTCTATAAAATTCAATATCTCAATGTTCGTTAGAAAAATATATCTAATCATTGATTAAATACTTAATCTTAATTAGTTACCGAGGTTAATTTATTTTTTTATCTTAGCAAATATTTTTGCACTATTCTAATAGTTGCATGCGCTTTTAGAGGGACATATTTGAAAGAACAAAATTATCATTTTATTTATACTATGTTAAAAAATAAATATTGAGCTACCAGTAACAAATCAGAAAAATATATATGAAAAATTAAAAAATTAAATTTTGTATTAATATATTTACTATTCGACATGTTTATAAAAAGCTGTATAAAATTAACCCTATATTGTATGGTGTAGAAAAATTATATTTTATTTTAGAAATATGGTGTCCTTCATGTTTATTTTATTTTTAATAATAGAATAATTGAATGAACAATCCTGAGATCAAACATGATCAAGAAACCTTTGAAGTATCTATTAAACAAACAATTTTTATATTTTTTACATAATATTTTAGTACATCAAGGTGCCAAAATTAATTAATTAAAATTAAACAGTATTAGCATTTGAAAAAGAAAATGGCAGTGTCTCTCAGTTTAAGATAAAAGGGGTCGATCCTGATTTTAATAGTGCAAAGTATATAATTTTTTTACTAATAATTCAAGTAATCCAAAAAATTTCACATCTTTAAAAAAAAAGAGGTCTTATATTCAGCCACTGAAATTATTAATTATTAATTATTATTATTATTATTATTATTATTATTATTATTATTTGAGGTACTTTAATAAATAAGTGGATGATATTCAAAACTATAAAATTTAACCTTTGGAAACTTCAAATATTATATATTATATTTAATTGTGTGAATTAATTATTGATATAAATATAATGCCCTATCATCAAAAACAAAATAAAATCATATTTTCAAAAAAGAATTGATACTATCAAAGCTATCATTGATATTGCCAACATAATAAATACAATCAATTTTATTTTCAAAAGCAGAGTAGTCCTACTCAATCTTGTTTTTTTAGCCCTTGTAAAAAAGAGCAGCCCTTGTAATACTCCTTGTCTGGCCAAATCTTCCTGCAAAATAATATAATATATTATTATATAATTATTAATATATTTATATATATATATATATATAATGTTAAATTTGATGCTTGTGATATATGTTTAATTTAATATTTAATTTTATGCAATATATTGGTTAAATAACATTCTATTGTTGTATATTTTTAATAATTTAATATGTCATACTTAATTAGTAATTTGACAATAAATAAAAAATTATGATTAATTTGAGACATTAATTACTGACCTAGTAAAAGTATGAGATTACAGATATTACTCTACTGTAATATATTGATACGATGGTGCTATTTTGATAGAGCATATTTGTAATTATTCATATATATATATATATATGGGATAATTGCCTGTGTACCCTTGATATATGAAGAAATATCTGATTTACCCCTCTTATTTTTTTCTTTCCAATATACCCTTCATACGTTCCACCGTTATTAAAAATATCCCTACCGTTTTCCTTTGTTAAGTTAACTAGGGTTAAACTAGAGTTAAATAATAATCGGAGTTGAAAACTATCAGATATACCTATTTTGCCCCCGGGTTTAGGGTTTAGGGTTTAGGGTTTAGAATTTTTTAGGGTTTTAGGGTTTACGGTTTAGGATTTTAGGGTTTAGGGTTTAGAATTTTTTAGGGTTCTAGGGTTTAGAGTTTAGGGTTTTAGAGTTTAGGGTTTAGGGTTTTTAAGGATTTTAGGGTTTATGGTTTAGGGTTTAGAGTTTTAGGGTTTAGGGTTCAGGGTTTTAGGGTTTTAGGGTTTAGGGTTCAGGGTATATTTGAAAGGGCAAAATAGTAATTACATACAGATAACGGCAGTTCCAAACGGTACACTAACAGAGTTTAACTTCAGGGGTATTTTGGAAAGAAGTTGGAACGTAAGAAGGGTAGTTTTAATATTAGCCTTTTAAGAGGGGTAAATCTGAAAACAGAAAAAATTTTAGGGGTACATAGGAAATTGCCCCTATATATATATATATAGTCCGGCTAGAATACTATCGATAGCACTAAATAATTGGTACTATCAAGTTTTCAGCCGTTGGATGAAAAGATATGCGGTTGGAATTATAGTGGTCCCCTAAGATTTTTACTATTCAACCAACCACCTAGTAAACCCTAGGGGCCCACTATAATCCCAACAGCATATTTTTTCATCCAACGGCTAAAAACTTGATAGCACCAATCGCTTGGTGCTATCGATAGTATTCTAGCCTAATATATATATATATATATATATATATATATATATATATATATATATATATATATATATATATATATATATGAATTGATAAATTTAAAATACAATATCAGACAAAAATCTTTAATTCTAGTTAAATAAAATATATATTTTTTAAAAATAATAATATATTATTCGTTTTGTATATTTTAAAATAAATTTAATTAAAAAATAAAATAATTAAATTTTAAATTTTAAATTTTAAATTTTAAATATTAATTATCAAATTTTTTTATTATTTGTACTGGGGCAGATGACTAAATCGAATAAGTTTGAACAATAACATATTTCTTATTTGAAGGAAGAAGATTCCACTTGGGAAAACTAGGAAAGGACAAGCTCATCATGGTAATGACAGGATTGAGCATGGTATGTACAACTGTGCTAGCCCATACTTTTTAAATTTTCTGATCAAAATTCTCACTATTACATTTTACAAAATTAAAATCACAATCACTAAATTTGTTGATTGAGCATGGTCTGTACAACTGATAGTAGCCCACGCTTTTTTATTTTCTGAAAATTTTCATTATTGTAGTTTGCAAAATCAAATTCGATCACATCCATAAATTTGTCATGTCCCAAGTAGTTTTACAATGAATAATATAAATGAATACAAGTTAATGGTCGAGTTAGATTATGAGAAAATTATATTACTTGCGATCAAAAAAAATATGATAAAAATTATCATATTTATTTTTAGTATTTTAAGTTAGAAATATTATAATGAATATGTTATAATATATTTTTTACTATCTTACTAAAAAATACAGAAGATTCAAATTTTATTTTTATCCTATTATCGTAGTCTAACTATTACAGATTTGTTGGAGAACGAAGTAATGAACTTTTGAGTTTGATTAATCAATCATTTGGTGCAATTTTACTACTTTGATGCAGCTTAATGCTGGATTAACCACTCAGCTACTGCTCAGCCTATTTGAGATCAAAGGAGTTGTGCATTTTGGAATTGCTGGGAATGCTAATCCCGACCTTCAGATTGGGGATGTAACAATTCCCCAGTATTGGGCTCACACTGGCTTGTGGAATTGGCAGGTGATATATTAATTCTTGATTTCTCCACAGAGAAATGGGCACTGATTTTCTGATCTATAGATTATAATTCTCTTCTTAGAGTTTGTTTCGCACTGCTTCTGCTTCTATTTTGGAGTACGAGTACAATGATCTATAATAATACATAATGCGGTAAAAAGTTAAAATAAGATGAAAAGTTCCAAAATAGAGTTTTTGAATATTTTTATGTCACCGTATTAATATTGTGTTACTCAAATGGGCAATGCTATATGTACACCCCATTTGGGGGTGTACATCCTATCCCCCACCATTTAATGGTAGGGGGTCACTTCACAATTTGTGAAGTGACCACTCATCATATCTTATTTATTAGATTGGGTAGAGTGTGAAATGTACACCCCACAATGAGTATACAACTAGCATTTTTCAAAAATATATAGCACTCTTATATATGTATTTAAATTATAAAGTGATCCTTCATCATACCCTACCCATTAGATTGGGTGGGATGTGAAATATACATCCCATAAGGACTGTACAACCACTACAACAAAATTAGGTTATAGGAACACATGTTTGCGACACTTTTGTATAAATGTCTTATCTATATCCAAAATTAGATTATAGGGACACATTTTTGGGACACATTACAAAAATATGTCGCTATACACCCTAGCGACGGCACATATAGCAACACTTACAATAAGTATCAGTATTTTTGTCAGCGACACTTTTTTTAGATTTTAGAAATACTTAAAATGTCGCTATAACCTAATTTTGTTATAGTGATCTAGCATTTTCTAAAGATATATAGCAGATCTTATATATCTATTTACATGTATTAATTCCTTCTTAAAATCTGAATTTATCATTCTTTCTTGTTTATCTTATTCACTGACAATATTTTTATGTAAATTTAAGTCTAATGATTTACTCATGTTTCTCTCTTTTTTTTCTGAACAGCGATACGGTGATGGACCGCAAAATGAGCTCGCATTAGAGGCGGGCGGAGATTATACGCGAAAATATGGCTATCTTAATTTTTCATATTATTCTGTGAATAAGATTGATAAATCTTCAGGAAATTTTCTGAACAGTATTTGGTATCAACCAGAGGAGATTTTTCCAGTAAATGGTGTTCCAGAAGTTAGAGAGCATGCATTTTGGCTTCCTGTTGATGAAAGATACTTTGCACTCTCAAAACAATTAGAGGTAATTAATAATTTACTGAGGTTTTTTTTTTTTTTTCTCTATTTTATTTTACTTGGTATTTATAGGAAGTGCTCATGATATGAATTTAATCTTTTTGGATGAACATAAAATTTAAACTACGAGGCGCATAATATTTGATAAATTCTCAAATTTTAATTTATAGTAATATATTAACATATTGGTGATGTGAAAATAGCGTTGCATGTTAATGTTAATTGCTACTGCATTGCATCAATTATAATACTGTGTTGTGTTGTACGTACGTGCATGCATCGGTTACTGTAACTACGTGCCTATGTGTTCTTTTTGTTTTCTAGGGCATGACACTGCCCAAGTGTGCCAACTCCACAACATGCCTGCCCAGAAACCCTAAGGTGGTGAGGGTGGAGAGAGGCTGCAGCGCCAACACCTTCGTCGACAACGCGGCGTACCGGCAGTTCCTGCGGTCGAAGTTCAACGTGACTCCGATCGACATGGAGAGCGCGGCGGTCGCACTTGTGTGCCGCGAGCTCGTGACGCCCTTCGTCGCCATCCGCGCCCTCTCCGACCTCGCCGGCGGTGGCTCCGCGCAGTCGAACGAGGCCGACGTCTTTGCGACGCTCGCCGCGCAGAACGCCGTTGATGTTGTGCTGAAATTCTTAACCCTGATCAGTTAGGAGGTTTGAATTTTACAGTAGTATGTTCACGAATGAATAATATAATTTTATGTTTTTTGAAGTCTTTTTTTCAGAGTTTGCACTAATAGTTTTATTTTCCATCACTTGCAATTCCTTTTTCATGAAATAATTTTTTTTCCTGTATTTTCGTGATGAATCAAACAATAAGATGACATATTGGGGGCGTAATCAATTCAGTTTGGATTGGGCTTTAGGTGATTCTCAAACCAAATCGAGCTGATTTATCCTTGAAACTGGTTGGAACTAGAGAGCAATAAAAATTTACAAATTAGATAGCGAACATATTTAGAAATCAAAATCAGATTAAATTATTTATTTTATCAGTTTTTTTTAAATTACTGGTTGGATCTACCATGTATATCATACGCGTTGTAGATCAGATATACGGATCAGTATTATAAATCGAACGTGAAGAGGGCAACTAGAGTTTTCTTCTATACCCACACTCGAAAACTCAGACGGAAATTCAAAGAGAACGTTGAGAGAAAAAAAAGAAGAGAATTTTTTTTCTTACATTAGTTATGTAAAAGAAAGGAGTTTTTTTATATAAATGATCAAAACCCTTGAGATATCCTATTTCTCATTCAGAAATAAGAGAATATATATTAAGATATGAGTTAAGATATATTTTTTAACTAAAAACAAATATGTAACTTCTCATCTTTATTCTTAGTATATAAGAATAAATTCTAACATTATCCTTAATATATAAGAATAAATTATAATATTATCCTTAAGATATATGGATAAATCTTAATTTATATTTTATGTGGATTTGATTGAATTAGAATCGGCCAATGTGGACACACCATATGACAACAATCGTCCACTTTTTTTCTACATTAATGGAGCGTGTGACCAGACAATGTGGCCAATTTTTTTTCTACATTTTACTCTGTCAGATCGTTAGTGCTGACCATTAATCCCAAAAGCTCGAGCTGTTAGAAATATACAATGAATTCATTTAAAGCGTACAGACACAGCGCCCATGGGTCTCGACCGGACTCAACTCACTTGGTCGTTAAGTCTATTGTCAGGGCTCACTCAACTTATTGGGCTCATCCAACTCAATTTATTAATCTACTAGGTCTATTATTATGGGGCAGAAAGTTGGACTTATTTCCAACCTATAAATAAATTAATAGCCAACATACTCTTCATACGGGTAATGGGGCATGCGACCTCACAAAAAAACGCAATGCAGAAGTGCTATATTAAGTCACCACCTGACTAATATAGCACATCACTGACTAAATGCGTCTATAACCTAGATGTTTTAATACACACCGGATCAAGCATCACAAATTCCCCTCCTGTAATCACAAAGCTCGACCCAACAATCATTTCTTGTAATCATGATTATCTCAAGTAACACAACCGAGATAGCTGCCTGGGCAATAACTTACAAGACTTACATAGTGTGCTATCAAAATATCTTCCTCAACCCCTCACATTAATATGTGTCGGTCCAAACACTTTACTAAACATACTCCGCGAGATCGTATTTTCTCATGACCCTGAGATACACAGTAAGTTAGTTACATTGAATCTCTACTTCGTAATGTAGTTATATGTCAAGGGCATAAAAGAAATAGTAGTCACACAATGACATAGAGAGAAGAATATATGTCACTTTACTAACTGGTCGACAGGCACATATAGTATAATATGTATGCCATGATGGAGCTTCCATCCAATGGGTAATGTCACGCTCTAAAACGCCATACAAATTTTGGTCTATGCACTACTAAGATACTTGACCACTACACAACTCAGGCCATCTCTCTAACCCAAGTATTTAGGTTTGACTGCTATACAGGCTCGATATGAAGTTTCATAAAAGAATTCTTGTATTCAACTCATAAGAGTCTCATCTTAAACTAATTAAGACGACTTTAAAATTATATCAACATTTTATTTATAACGTATATGAATAAAGCAATCATATTGCAACTACTCAAGTTTAATATGATCATCTAGTCTCATCCTGTTCACCACCTAGGTGTCAGGGTGATCACCCGTATGAGTGGGTTGATCAGAGCCTGATGACTTATTATAATATGTGCCTACTAGTATATAATCACATAAAAGAAAATTAATTTTTTATTAATTAAGAAAAGTATAAAATATAAAAATATCAATAATGTACATACATCAAAACCTATGAAGATCCAAACTCCTAACATGGGTCAGGAACATATCCATACCTATCGACTTAGTCAACGGATCAACCACTATCCTAGTAATGGAGATATATATATTTAAGAGTGACCTCACCTAGCTTGATCATCTCTCGAATATAGTGAAAACGGATGTCTATATATTTGGTTTTGCCATGATATTTGGAGTACTTCACATACTTCAGGACAGTCATGCTGTTAGAGAATATCTTAATAGGCTCATCTGCTCAAGTTACAAAGTTGAGGTGCTAGAGAAATCTCCTCAGCCAAACAGCCTCTTGAACGGTTGTTGAACAAGTAACGTATTCCGCTTTCATAGTAGACAAGACAATATAGCTCTACTTTTTACTGCACTAGAAAATTGTCCCACCTCCAAGCATAAACATATAGCCTGAAGTGGACATGCACTTATCTTTATCACTGCTCCAATCAGCATCCCTATATCCTTTCAATCTCAAGTCCCCCGCTTAAAGCATAAAATGAGATCACTGGTTCCCTTTTAGTATCGAAAGATTCTCTTGACATCTTGCCAATGAGCTGGTTTGGGGTTGCTCTGATAACGACTTACCAAGCCAACAGTGAAGTATATGCCAGGTCGAGTACGCATCACAGCGTATATCAAGCTACCATTTGCACTCGCATCATTTGCTCTCTTTTTTTCCGTTTTAAGGCACTAATCAAAACTCAAAGTGTGATTCTTCTCCACTAGAGTGTCAATGGGTTTACTATGATCTATCCTAAATCGCTCCAAAAAAAAATTAATATAAGATTTTTGAAGCAAACCAAGAAGTTTCCTAGAGCGATTTCTAATGACCTTCACTCTGAGCACATAGCTCGCCGCACCCATATTTTTCATCTCAAAGTTGAAAGACAACCACTCTTTAGTGGTATTGAACAACTCCATGTTATTTCCAGCTAATAGTATGTCACCAACAATAGGGAGAGAAACAAAATCCCTTTCTCTGTCATCTTGACATATACGCAGTGGTCTTCCTTTATCATGGACATACCGATAGAGGTAATGGCTTCATGAAACTTGAAATATCACTGCCTTCTTAAGACCATAAATGAATCTTTTAAGACAACAAACTTTGTCTTCTTGACCTTTGAGTATAAAACCCTCAAGTTGATCTATGTAGATCTCCTCCGCTAATCCTTCATTGAGGAAAGCTATCTTGATATTCATTTGAAACAATATTTCTAAATCTAAATGTGCCACTAAGATTAGAATCACATGTATAGAGTCTATCTCATCTCTCATAACAGTCATCCACTCACCGCAAGCTGGCGTCTATAGTGCTTCTACATAAGAAGCAGGCTTATCATCATCGAGCAGAGTGCATATGAAAATATCCTCTTCGATCTCAAAATGTCGACGAGGAATGTTTCTACGTTCACTTCTATTCAATTGAGGGCCTAAACTGCTGACTTCCAAGAGTATGCTTCCACTTATAGAAGCACTTCCACTAGCCGGAGGATCGCTATTACTTCCTTCAGCGACCTCGGGAAGTGATCGATCACCTTCACCAGTAGTCTTTTAACTCGTACAATTTGATGTCTTTCCACACTTAACCAATATTTGAAAATTCCTTCTCTAGGAATTCGACATCACAAGACTCAATCTTGGTCATTCCACCATCTGGGTATTCACCATACATCACATAACATTCGAGGTTTCAGGGTATCTAATGAACATATGCTTTCTCTCTCTAGGATCAAGTTTTTCAAATTTATGTGAGGGCTTGTGAGTATATCCAGCTGAACCCCAAGGGCGTATGTAGTGTAAACTTGGCTTTCTACCATTCCACAATTTATATTGGGTAGAAGGCACTAATTTACTTAGGACCCGATTAAGAATGTAGCCTGTAGTCAAGAGAGCACCTCCCCAAAAACTTATAAGAATATGAGCATGCGCCATTATCGACCTATATATCCATATCTAGTAGAGTATGGTTCCTTCGCTCTGCAACATCATTTTGTTGCGGAGTACCAGGAATAGTGAGTTGTCTACTAATACCTTTTTGCTCACAGTAAGTTTTGAACTGATCAGACAAGTACTCACGACCTCGATCAATGCGAAGTGCCTTTACACTTCTTTCTATTTGATTCTCAGCCTCCACAACGAAGCATTTGAAGCAATCTAAAGTTTCAAAATGGCGGGAAAGCAAATACACATAGACATAACGAGAATAGTAATCAATGAATGTGAGAAAATAGCACGCACCATGACATGCCCTCACATTCATTGGCTCACAAATGTCTGAGTGGATCAACTCCAAAAGATAAGAGGCACGAGTAAATGTGACACCCCCGAAATTTGGATTAGTCCTATATATAAATGATACAATAGGACTAAATCTTTTAACCTGGTTATAGTATTTGGGTGGTAGTAAGGCCCAAAAGGTTAAGAGGGTTGAGCGTACTAGAGCTAAAGTAGTTGTAGAATGGGTAACCCTCTAAAAAGCTGTGGCGTCACAGTTGATATCAGAGCCATTTACCAGCCGAAAAAATAAGATGAGTTTCGGCTGAGGTAGAGTTATATAGCGGGTAGCGTGCGGCTCCCCGGCTAATGACTGCTATGGATGGAGTGCGGCCCTCTATAAGGTCGGCTAAGGCTAGCGAGACGAGTTTCACATCACTTGGTACTTATAAGTGTGTTTGAGCCTGACGTGGATGTCAGGGTATAAAGGGGGGAAGAATATGACACTCTCGAAATTTGAATTAGTTATATATATAAATGATATAATAGGACTAAATTTCTTAACTGGGTCATAGCATTTTGGGTGGTAGTAAGACCCAAGAGGTTAAGAGGGTTGAGCGTGTTAGAGTTAGAGTAGTTTTAGGATGGGTGACCGACCCCCTGGGAAGTTAGGGTGTCACAGTAACCTTACCAAAAGGCTTGCACACAGATAGATCAATTTTGGCGAGAAACCCCAAAAGGCCTTCTCGAGCCAGTCTATCCATTCTCTCTTAACCTACATGGCCTACTTTAGAATACCAATTAATGGATTCATCACAGAGATTACAAGAAAAAAAAAGTAAATGCAAACGAATTATCCTTTAAATCTAACTTAAAGAAACCTTTCATTAATATACTATATCCAAATAAAGTATCATAAAAAGAAATGTCAAGGTCTGTAGAAATGAAAAGAATAGCCTAAATGTAGCAAAGCTAAAACTGAATATAAATTACATCAAATACTATGTGTATATAACACATCCTAAAGAAGTAAAATGTGGCCACTACGCGGCTTGAGTCAGTACGAACCAACTTTGAAGACTTCCTCTTTCGTGTCATTCCCAATAGTGACAAATTGCGTGCCCATCGGTACTCGATGGTAATGTACAAACCCTACTCGATGACGAACTACATGCTTGTTTACTCCTATATCTACAATCCAATCGGGGAGAGAATAAGCAACAAAAGTATGAGAGCAAACAAAACATTGTGAGCTGAGTGGTAGGGCTACCTTTCTCGGCTCAAGACAATTTCAAGCAAAGTGATCTTTTTGCTTGCAGTTGTAGCACTTTTTCTTTACAACATCCTTACTGCTAGCGCGCTTGCATCGTGGCGCTTTCTAACTCCACCATATGAAACTTGATCACTACTCTTCTGTGCTTTATTATTGTAATGCTTCTTGCTCTTGGGTGTGATCCCACCGCGTTTCGCAGAGCGTGCAACAAGAGCGACAGAACAGTTCGGTTCCAAGCATTCTGCCTCAAGCTCGAGATGGCACGAGATGTTATTAAATGTTTTAATGCTCTCGTTGTGCATCATTAGGAGTTTCATCTAGGACTACTCAGGATTCGACAGTGAATGAATCACCGTGAGAACCTGTTGCTCATTGTTGAGCTTGTTTCCAGCAACCTTAAGGTCCCGAATCATGACGCTCATCACATAGAGATACTCAGCCATTAAATGTTTGGGTCCTTAATGTTTTGCTAAAACTTCATATTTAAGGCACGCAATCTTATAGCTAAAGTTTGCCCAAAAGTAATATCAAGATTGTCCCACATGCCCTTGCTAGTATCGTAGATTTCAAATTGTCTAATAAGATCATCATGCATGGCACAAAACATAGTGATCCTTTTTGAACCATTTGTCATAAATCTCCAATTCATTTTTGAGTTGTTCAGTAGTGTCTTCCGAAGGCACACCATTTTGACAGAGAAGGTTTCAAAAACTCTTTATTCATTTAGCAGGTATTGCATTTTTCATATACCATATATTATAATTTTTTTCGTTTAACTTATCACGCCTAATAAAATCAGTTATGATATTTTTGAAAGTCATTTCACTACATTCAAAAATATGTTTGGATATTAGGCACATTTTCAAAAAATTAAAATCATTAAAATATTATTTCCTATACAAAGGGATCGAGAACTTCGCTAGACTCGTAATCATCACCCAATGTCGATTCAAATAATTTCAATCTTATTAATTTTTCTATTAAATTTCTTAAACCTATCCAAAAATTGAACTCATCCATTTTAAAAGAATACATTTAAAAAAAAATGAGAACTTATCCTCTCATAGATTAAAAATATATATATATATTTGTGCCAAAATTTAATTTAAAAAATATTGACTCTGCGCAAAACATACTTCTTTATATGACCTTAATTATTACATCACTTTTGCATAATAAAATTTACTATACATTCCAAAGATGTACATTTGAATAGAGATATTTTACAAAAATGATGCACACATGGAACCGTCTTTTCAAAATTAAATTTTATTCAAAACACACAAAAAAAAACACAAGTATTTTTATGCTCAAAAATAGAACATTTAAGTACACAATGCATTCAAACATTATTTTTCGCACCCATGATATATAGAACATGCATATATATATTCATAATATGCTACCCAAGTAGAACAATTTTTTTTTAAATTTGAATCCCCAATTAAGGAAAGTAAAATAAAAAAATTTTCACCACACAAAAATATAAGAAAAATATATATATATATATATAATGCACAAAACATAAAAATATATTTACAACATATGTAAATTATTATTTTTATCCCACATCGGGCCGGCTGAGGCCCTGCTCCAGCAGCACACAGGCCCAAGCCCACTCGCCTGAAGCAGAACGCGCAGGCCAGCGCACAAGCTCTCGTAGCTGGCTGAGTCCAGCGCTCGCAGCGGGCCGAGCCCAGCACCCACCCGCAGTGGGCGCTTCCAACCCTACAGCGGCCGGTTTTTTTTTTTAATGCACGAAGCAAAAAAAAAAAAAAAAAAAAAAAAAAAAAAGAGAGTATATTTCATGATCAACATAAAAAAAAATAAAAAATAAAAAAATAAAAAATAAACTAAAATTGATTTGATTTTTTTAAAAAAATTCGATTCCACGTAAAAAAGCTAATAAATTTTTATTTTTTTTTGCAGAACTAATCTATAAAAAATTATAATCAACGAAACACTCATTTAAAGCAAGCGATATAAAGATAATAACAGACGAAAACAAGCGTGAATACTTAAAAATTTGATGGCAAACGTATTCAAGAACCGAAATCAAATTGGATTGCTTGTTTTACTAATTTTATTGAATTATTCTTATTTTGATAGTTCTGAGTATTCTACGTATCTCTAATGCCGGCCTAAGCGTCATGGATACAGATACGAGACACGATTCGAATATGATGACCCGCAATTTTCAAAAAATTAAAACACAGAAACGACATGAATACAGTTGATAAAATATAATATTATTAATATAATAATGTATATTTATTATATATAATAAAATATATGTTTATTAAATATGTTTATATTATTATTAATATAATAATATATGTTTATTATATATAAAATATGAATTTTGATAAATTTTGTCATATTTGTGAAAGTTTATAAAATTTTTCTTTGATAGTTCATATATTTTAAGAAAAAAAAAATTTACTATACAGAATTTATTTATATTGTCTAAAAAAAATTATATGTACTTATCAAAAAGTTAAAATACTTAATACCCAACCAAACACTATTTTAATTTATCCCTATCTTATGCTCAACTTTATACTTATCCCTGATACTACTAATTCTCACTAATCCCCGAACCAAACGATACCTTAGGGTTTAGTGGGTGGTTGGTTGAATAGTAAAAATCTTAGAAAACTATTATAATTAATTCCAACCGCACATACTTTCATCCAAGGGCAAAAAAACTTGATAGCACCAATTGCTTGGTGCTATCGATAGTATTCCAGCCGGACTATATATATATATATATATATATATATATATATATATATATAGTTCGGCTAGAATACGATAGTACTAGAATACGATAGTACCAAATAATTGTTGTTATCAAGTTTTTAGCCGTTGGATGAAAAGATATGCGGTTGGGATTATAGTGATCCCCTAAGATTTTTACTATTCAACCAACCACCTAGTAAACTCTAGGGGGCTAGTATAATCTCAACCGCATATTTTTTTCATCAATGGCTAAAAATTTTATAGCATTAATGACTTGATGCTATCGATTGTATTATATATATATATATATATAGATATATATAGTGGCGATTTCGTTATTTAACTAAAACTCCGACTGAGCTGCGTAGTGGTACGTAGTGTTTACTGCACCGCACGGATTCCAAAGTTCCGGAACCTACCATTCAGGAGTTCCGTAACCTTTTCCCCGGTAAAATGACAGCGCCGCACCCGTCTTGGGCGGCGATACTCCGCCACGCCTCCGCGTTCCTCGCGACTACGCCCTCTCGAGTCCCGACCTCCGCGTTCTTGACTGATCTGTATCTATGAATATAATTATTTTTTTAAAAATCTGATAATACAATGTTGCTTGTCTTTTAGGAAATTAAGAAACACTTGTACAGCTTTGTTGCAGAAAAAAGAGGATTCACTTCCAAATAAAGATGCAAGGGTTAATTTGCTGAACCCGCTTGGTATGCAATCTCCTTAATTATGTGATTCCTTCTTGCATTAATTACTCGTAGAAATTACTTTGGTTTTATAGAAAGCCCTTATTTGAAATATTATTTCTATACAAGGTTTTTCTTAGAGAGAGATGGATGCTTCTGTTCCTGCTTCTGCTGCTATTCTATTATGACTGTATTGCTTAGAGGCAATTGTTTGCTACTAATATGATGCAGTTGTTGTTTTTTAGAGAAGAGATAGCTAAGTTTATTCTGTTTTTTTTTTTTTTTATAATTATTTTCTTCTCTTTTTCCAGCCCACCGAGTCCTCCGATGGTCGATTCAGATAAGATACTTGCTTCAGGTAGACAAACTCCTCCCAAGGACTTTGTGCCCAATAACTGAAGGGGGACCGGCCGTGGAATTACCAAGCACATCTTAATCCACACAGCACACGAGCGCAGCAGAAACAAAATCTTTCGTAGATGAAAATATACGAAAACGATTGTAGAAAACAAGCACGAGAATAACTAAAGAAATAAAACAAATAAGAAAATACAAGGACACAAGAATTACGTGGTTCGGCCAACAAAGTGTCAACCTACGTCCACTGGTAAGACTACCTCAATGCGTTATTCGATTAATCCACGATACAAAAGTATAAAGAGTAAAATTAGATTACAAAAAACTCTCTCACGGAGGCTCTTCACGTTTTTTCTCTCAATTAGGATTTTTCAATGAAGCTTTAAAAAATAAAAAATGAATCGCAAGAGTTAATATAACTCTAAAAATCTAATTCTAATAGGAAACGATCTCCACCGTCCATCCGAGTTTTTAAATCACTTCTAGTCGTCGTCCATATCCTCTTAAAAATTATCTTTAAGATATTTCTAAATCATCTCCAATCTTTATGAACAAGATTGGATCAAATCCATATAGACTCGAAACATAATTTTACATAATCCAACAATAACAAGTCGACTATTCAATGATCCTGTGACACTTGAAACCAGCCAGACCTATGAGCGGAAAGCGATCCTAGAATGGCTGGAATGCAGCAGTTCTACATGCCCTATCACTCGGCAACTGCTAGCCGGGGTTCTCACAGCACTGTCAAAACCAGCAGTCGTTAATGGCTTCGTAGAAATCTTGCTCAATTCCGTCAATCCTCAGGTTCTGCGAGTGGCGGTGTTCCTACTTTCTGAGCTAGCATCTAAGGACAAACTTGTTGTTCAGACACTCACAAGGGTTGATTCAGATGTGGATTGCATGGTTGCTCTCTTCAAGAAGGGGTTGGTCGAAGCAGTTGTACTGATTTACCTGCTAAGCCCTTCTTTGGAACGGCTTATTGAAATGGATATGGCCGAAGCTCTCATGATGGCTATTAAAAAAGAGAGAAGATGATCAGTTTCAAATGTGTGTTAAACCGAAGACTGCTTCAGTTTTCCTTCTGGGTCAGATTCTTAGAGAAGATCATAAGAATGCATCTTTAATTGTTTCTTCTATGATTTCTGAGAGAATTATTGAAAGTGTCATCTCAAGCTTGGAATCTGAACTGGTGGAGGAAAGGACTGCTACGGTAGGGATCTTGCTGAGAGGCATGGAGGATCATGGGCACTGTAGGAATGTTATCGCTGAGAAAGCCGCGTTGGTACCTGTTCTGGAAAGCTTTTTTGTAGTGAGTGATGTGGAAAAGTTTGAGATTGTTCAGTTCCTGTATGAATTAGTGAAGCTAAGAAGGTGCATCTTCAATCCCTTCCTCAAAATCTTCTCGTTGTTGAATTTTGGCTGTTATGCCTATGTTTCAATTTTAGCTTGTATGCAATGCTCTCTTTTGGTTCCTGGGTTGAATAACTTGATCCTTTCATGAGTTGCGTTTTTCAGGAGAAGATGGTGGCACCTTTAGTATGATGTATCTGCAGACGGCTCTTCAGGAGCAGTTGCCCATTATTGTGGGACTTCTTCTTCAGCTTGATCTTTTGGTTAATCTTTCAATATCTTCTTTTCCCAGTTTCATTTTTCTCATTGATTGTTAATAATAATTAAGCACCATTAATAACTATATTAGGCTGTATTATAAGTAGCATGATGTTCACATATCTTATTCTTGATTAACTAATCTACTAATCAGGTCGAACCAAGGAAAACGAGTATATATCGTGAAGAAGCAATAGACGCTCTTATTTCATGCCATTCTGTTAAAGGATGCACGGATGAATAAAAGATACAGAGCGCTAATGCGAGCAGAGCAGATGGGGAACGCTGTAGAAGACTCGGAGGATAATTTGGTAAGTTATGATGATGCCATTACAAACAGACAAATAGAAACTTGGTCACTTAGATGGCTATTCCTTTCTTATGAGAATGTATTAAGTAGCTATTCTTTGTTGGAGAGTTGGTACTTTGCCATAAAAGGGTTTGTACGTGGTGAGAGTTTATCTTAAACTCTCGTAACATGTAATTATTCGGTGAGTAGATCTTTAGAGGATATGCATTTTGTGACACTCCTTGGCACTATAGAAATCTTCAGAGGATATGCATTTAAAATTCTCTCATCGATCCTACCTTAAGTTTTGGGTGGGCTGCTTGACTCCCCCTATTACTGTTATGACTATATTCATTTCCCTTCTCGCATCAATTCATCCTTCTTAATTGATGTACCAGTTTATCTAATTTGACATTGTGTTACTTCATTTTCCTTTATTGTTTTTGCTGAGCTTCAATTGTTTAATACAGGAAGAAGACAACGCTGCCAATGAATGGGAAAGGAAAATAGCATACTCCTTAGCAAGCCATGAATTCGGATTGCTATTTGAAGCTTTAGCTGAAGGTCTGAAGAGCCCAGATATGGAGTTGTTCTCAGCATGTCTTATATCTGCAACCTGGCTCATTCACATGCTCTCTTTTCTTCCTGATACTGGGGTTCGAGGAGCTGCGAGAGTTTGCTTGTTAAGGCAATTCATATCGATTCTGAAGTCGGCATGGAATACTGATGAAAGAGTTTTCGCTATGCTGGCTCTGAGAAGCTTTATGCATGACCCTGGTAAGTTCTCATAGATGCAATATCCTTTTTCAGCAAATAAGTGGAATGAGAGAAGTATGATAAGTACTATGGAATCAGTTGTGACATCGTCACTCTATCAAAAAAATTAACAGAGCTGATGGCCAGGCCTGAATCTAAATTGAAGCTCAGTGCATGTTGCAAGAATATAGATTTTGGTGACTTAACTAGAATTTTGCGTTAAATTTATTGTCTAATGGTGTTATTTACCTTTTTACTTGATCTATTATTCAGCGATAACTATACTTCTGCACTTGTTTGTTTTATTAATTAAACTGTTGAGATTTTTGTAGTTGTGGTTTTAATACTAATCGTATGAATCTGCACTCTTATATTTGTTTGCCGAGATATAAGGATCACAAAGACTACTTTTTGCTATAACAACAGACAAATTGTTCTTTCTAATGTTGCTTGTCATTCTATCATGAATTTACAGAGGGAATGCGTGATGTGGCTGTCCACATTAAGGATGTAGTGAAAACTTTAAGAGAGCTGAAGAAATCCTCAGTCTTAGCATATGACATGTTAAAGCTTCTCTCAGATGGCCAAGAATCCAGTGTTGTGAGTCTGACCTTTACACAAAGAACTGTAAAATATATTTTCCTGGTGGCAGGATACGTTGTTTTTTTTCTTAAAAAGCCTTAATGTTCAATTTTTACCTAAAGATTAGTAACATTTATATTTTTTCTGGTGGCAGGATGTGTGGAGTCATAAAGAGTTGGTTCAAGTGGATTGTGCTACAAATGGAGAAGTGTTGTCAATAATTTACTTCAAAATTTTAATTTTCTCTGGACACTCAGATGGGACGATAAAGGTAAATAAATGCCTTTGGTTTTTCTGGTGGTCAATAATGCATTTTATGCAATATTGATATGAATATGCATCATTGGGTTTGAAGAATCTAGTAGCTTGGAAAATGGGTTCTATAAATATGGTTGATTTTGCACCAATATCTGAAATTATCTGGCTTGTGTATTGAATCAGGATCCAGATTGAAACTTAGATAGTGTTATTTTAAGTCCCAATACAGGCTTAAGATATTATATAGCATTAAGAAAATACAAATGACAAATCAATAGCCTCCTTCGTGGAGTCAGATCACTATATGATTAGCTCGGACTCTTTAACTTGCTGCTATTAAGTATCTCAATACGATACTCGTTGAACATAATGGTAACTTTGTCCAGTATGCTCTAAAAAACCACATATGTTGGAATGAGATGCAGCATAATGTTTCAGAAGCCAATCTGCAGAAGCAGAAGTTATAGGTGAGGGCCATGAGCTAAGACGAAAATCCACGCCATAATATATATAAAAATATTTCTCTTCATTTAAGATCTGAATACGGAGAAACAGTTATCAATCATTTTGCCAAGATTTCTAGACTTGATATGTATTATTTGTAACACTATAGGTTTGGGAAGGCATTGACTGCCTCCTTCATCCTGTCGATGAATTTCGTGAGCATTCAAAAGCAGTCACCAGTTTGGCAATATCAAACTCAGGGGAGAGATTATACAGTGGTTCTCTTGACAAATTTATAAGGGTATGTGGTTCTAATGCTGTCTGCTGCTATAGTAATGGTGTGTGAACACGTATGGGCCATTCGAGATAGAGGTCTTCATTGTGTAGAAGTGCATGACACAAAAGAGCAAGTTCGTAATTTAATCATCTCAAATTCGATTGCTTGCTTCATTCCACAAGGAGCTGGTGTTAAGGTGCTTTGGATGCCTTTATTTTATCTTTTCCAACCAGTCGTTTCGCAGTTGCTTGCGCACAATAACATTTATTTCCTTTTTCAGTTACTGTCCTGGAATGGGAATTCCAAGCTCTTTAGTTCAAGTCCAGGGGAGGCTTTACTGCGGATGTAATGATAGCAGTATCCAGGTATGCTTTTACAACTGGTGGTTTTCCATTTTATAGATAAATGGGTCTGCCCGCAAACACACATACAAGCATTTGTATTGGCATATTTTTATGTATATATAAATTGTTTAATTTCTTCATCCGTATTCTTTACTCTTGCTGCCAAAGAAAAATTTTAAGAGTTTTTGGCCTTAGTTGCTTATACTTTCTTTTCTATTAATTGTCAAGATCTATGCAATTAAAGGCAGATGATTTTATGATATTCTTTAATATTGCTTAGCATGGGATGGTTTGCAAACTCTATATTATGGTCAGACCAAGGATTTAAGTGCCGTGGCACGGAGTCGTGCCGAAAACTTGCCGGCACGGTACGGCACGGTGCATGCCGAGCCATGCCGATGAGTGCCGGTCACAAAAAATACATACGTGCCGACACATAATGGCATGAAATATTTAATTTCTTTAGCAACAAAATTTTTTAATTGCTTATTATGTATCTTTATCAAATATTTTAAATTTTATTAAGAAAATTACTTAGTAATTTTAAGAAAAAAGGATTTTGAACTGTGTCATCGGCACGGGAGCTGTATCGTGCCGGTATCTTATTGGCACGGTACGGCACGGTAGATACGGCCCGTGCCGATGGATACTTAGACAATTGAAGGCAAAAATGTCTAGTGACTCAAATTTCTATTTCTTTAATTGTTTTCTGAAATATGAGTTTGCAAAATCTTCAACAGTAGTAAAAGAAACCAATGAGTTCAATTTAGGTACCTTTGATCATGTAGAACTTGAGGAAAACCAACAAAAACAAAGAAACACCAAACAATATCTTTGTTTGTCAAAAATGAACTTGATAAAGATGACTTTCGGAGATTTCTTCCTCTTCCATCTCTTAGTCATTTAAGCATTCTGCAATATATGTTTCTAAAGAATAGAACTTCTAAATTCTGGAAATTTTTTCTTTTCCTTTTTCTGTTATGTGTAATCCTGGTATGGATGCATGTCACGTCCTTCTTTCGCTAAAAAATGACTAATTTCAGGAAATCGATTTGGCTACTGGAACATTAGCTACAGTCCAATCAGGAAGTAAGAAGCTGCTGGGAAATGCAAGTCCTATATATGCAGTGCAAGTTCATGATGGATTGCTCTATTCAGGTAGCACTTCTGCAGATGGAGGAGCAGTTAAGGTAGTTTATTTACCTGAAACAAAAGGCAATGAAATTAAGAAACAGCTCTTTTTTTAAAAAAATTTCCTTACAAATATGTGAGGGTAAAAATCTTCACTTAAATCTGTTGTCTGCATTATCGGTAGGTTCAACATCAAAGTAGGCTGAAGATGACATTAATATGATTGAATAAAAAAAATTAAAAGGTTAGATTTTTTAGAAACTTGATGAACAGAAATGAAGAACAAATCCAATCACATTCTATAATATTCTTCATTACTAACAACCAAGCATGCAATTTACCCTGACTCCTTACTTCTTTTTTTTTCTTTTAACGGTAATATCCATATGGCGATTCCCTATGGGGAGAAGAGAAAAGTATTTGAACATACGAAAGTTGTTGCTTTTGGTTTTCCATTAATTGTTGTGTTCTTCCACTTGAATCTTTTCCTACTTGTTTTTAAGTCTGGAGTACATCTTTGAAACTTGAGTTCTGTTTCAGATATGGAGTACTTCGAATTACAATCTCGTTGGATCTATACCATCGACGATGGACGTGCGGTTATTGGCTATCAGCGCCGAATTAAAAGATAGGAGCTCTTCAGATCGGCACCAACTCTCGGGTCCAGTGCATGGCACTTGATGCTGATGGAGAAGTTTTGGTCGTAGGAACATCCGATGGAAAAATCCAGGTAAATGATTGATACGATTATTCAACATTTCTTTTCTTCTTGTACTCTCTTAATGGACTACAATGTCGATTTAGGGACCTCCAATTTTTATCTTAAAAAAAACCATGAAAAATGTAGTTTTATCTTCTAAGATTAGGCTTAGTCTCCTCATTCAAAGTTTTCTTGCCAAAATTCCTTGAATCCGTGCAACTTTGCTGCAGTTATACATAATATAGTAGGTAACATTGCAATTCTTCAAATCAGATTACGAAATGTCAGAATTTTCTTTTTCAACGAAATCAAGCTATTTCTGGTGGCATGCTCAACCATTTTTCTTGGATTCTTTGCACTTGTAAAGTACTTCTCCGGCGCATACGTTGAGCTCCGAGAGCATATGAGTAGTCTTATTCTGTTTGTTACAATCGATGTCGCATATTTTTATAATTGTGCATATTTTATTTTTTGAACTGCACTTTGATTCTTACATTGTGCTTCACTTTTTAGTTATTCATGCGAAAGAATAAAAAGGAAATAATTATTCATTTATTGTATTTTTCTTTATTGAGGCCAAAAATACCAGAAATTGTATAAATATATCAGTAAATATAAAATCATTACTTCACTGCTCTCTATGTTTTTTTTTTTAAAAAAAAAAAAATTCTTTTTGTTTCTGAATTTGTAAAAATGATCGTCCCCAATACAACTCCAACACATTCTGAATTTGTTTCTGATTCGAATTCGAATCATGAACCAAACATGTTCTAAACGAAGAATGCAAGTCACTGAAATTGAAGTATTAAGTAACTGGCAAAGAGTGTGCAGATAAGGATCAAAAGAGATGGATAATGCAATCCTTAGCTGGAGCTTGGATCATCAAATTATACTTGAGCCTTTGCTTTAATGGCATAGATCAGCAATGATCTATGTAGATTTTCAAATTGGAAAACCTTTTAACTGGATTGCAGAACTTGTAGTTTTCTGCTGCTCAGTTTTATGATGGGTTAAATTGCATAAGCCATCTCTGAATTTTGTAATTCTTTTTTTTACAGATAATTTAGCAAGTGTAGATCAGAATCAATGAAATGGACCAGCAATAATTTTTAGGGGAAGGGGCAATGGCAATGTCGTAATTATCTGGGACACTTGGGGGCTTATTCACAAGCCATCCTTTACTTCAACCTCGCGCTTCCTCTCATCCGCTCCAACGAACTCTCACTCCCCTCTCCTCCAAACCCTAGTCCCCCATTAATGGCGATCGAGGCACCCTCTTCCCGGAGCTGGAGCATCTACGGCCGCGCAGAGATCGCGGCGCGCTACGAGGTCCTCGGCCGCATCGGCTCCGGCGCCTACGCCGACGTCTACCGCGGGCGCCGCCGATCCGACGGGCTCGCCGTCGCCCTCAAGGAGGTCCACGACGCCCAGAGCGCCCTCCGCGAGATCGACGCGCTCCGGGCCCTCAGCGGCGCCCCCAACGTCGTCTCCCTCCTCGACCACTTCTGGCGCGACGACGGCGACGACGACGCCGTCCTCGTCCTCGAGCTCCTCCCCTCCGACCTCGCCGCCGTCATCGGCGCCGCGCGGCGGAGCGGGGAGCCGATCCCCGCCGCCGACGCCAAACAGTGGATGCTCCAGATCCTCCGCGCCGTCGACGCGTGCCACCGCAACGCCGTGATGCACCGCGACCTCAAACCTTCCAATTTGCTCATCTCCTCCTGCGGCGTCGTCAAGCTCGCCGATTTCGGCCAGGTTTTGAACTATAAATTCTCTATCTACCCTATCAATTCAGGATTTATGGACTCGCTGATGCAAAGTTTGGATTTTTAGGTTTGGTTGGTGAAGACACAATTTGGCCGAATTTTCGCGCAAGTGCTCTCTTGGTTTCTTTTGTTTGTGTGTATGTGGTTGAAGAGTTATAAATGTTCAGTTTTGAATCTCTGGATTTGGCTAACAGTAAGGCAAGTTGCTTCCTGGTGATTTTAGAGTTAATAATCCGTAACGAAAAGAGTTTAGTGGCCAAATTACTCCATCAATATGAGTAAGGGTTAATTTGTTAATTGTTCATACTTCTGCTCTTATGGAGCTCGTAATTTGGATACCGAACTCGTTTCTTTACCAATCAGATCACGATTCGTCTAATAGTTTAACCAATAAACTTGTTCCCTACCGTAATTTTGGTCGAAAGAGATAGGAAGCGCTTCTTTGCGGCACTACTCATTGCCTATTTCATAATCCGTATCAGTTGCGCACTTAGGAACATTTGATGATGTGTGTTTGCGAGCTAATGATGAAAATGAATCTACTAGGAGGGAGGGATAAATTTGGTGAATTGTATGACTTCAATATTGACGCCCCGATTTGAGTAGAGGGGGACTACTAATGTTCAAACTTAGAATTCAATCCAAACGAGCAATAGTTGGTCTCTCTCTTCTATTCTACTCTTTTAAGAAAAGAGAAAGTTTTCTTTGTTCTTTTCTTTCTAGTTTATCTGAACCAGCCCTTCAAAAACTTTCGCGAGTTCGTGCTAGTGAATATAAGCTTCTCATGTTATAAGATGTCTATGTAAGTAGGTAGTCCCTTGATGCATGGAAATAGTTGCCTTTAGTTCATCGTGGAGATATGTTTTTTCTCTTGATTTCAGAATTGGAAAGAACTGTTGCTTTCAGGAAGTTCCTTTCTTTCCAATTTTTTTTTTTGGTTGTTGTGAGGATCGTAAGGACTGTAGAGCAACAGGAGCTACTCGTTGATTGCTGAAAGTGAGGCCTTTTGAGGCAGCAAAATATCCTTTTTTTTTTAAATTTTGTCAATGACATGCGGAAAGAGGCAGTAAAGAAACTTCTTTATCCTTTTGGACTAGATTAAGTAGAGTTTCTGTAGTGTTGGGACTACATTACTATCAATCAATTAGTTTCAATCTGGTTCATGTTTTTTTTTTCTCTTTTTTTTTTAAAAATTATGACGCTCGAGTTCATCTCGACTCTTTTGATTGCTTTTTGTATTTTGGGGGAAGGAATTATGCTTCTCTTTCTTGGGAAAACTTTTAAAAACCCCTTTGTGATATAGCATATTTGCAGCTTCTTATTACGTGGTTCAACGCACTTTGCTTCCTATGTTTTCTGTATCTGTCAGTAAGCACAGGGGCACATGTTTTGCAGTATCTGCATCCGAAAAGTAAACACTTCATTTCACTGGCTTTGTTCCTTACATTTGCCTACAGATGGATAACCTTTTCTTATTGTTTAACTAATCGTGCTTAAAATGATTTAACTCTGCTACTGCTTTCCAGGCGAGGATGCTTCAAGAGCCAAGTTTTGCCACCCTAGACATCAACCCTTATGAACAAGGCTCGGAAAACGAGCCATGGATTCCTCAGCAGTATGCTGCTGATGAAACAGAAAGCGTCAAAGAGCCTCGACTTCTTAATGAAGATGACTATCTGCGTGAGCTTGATGGTGTCAGGGCAAAATTCACACAGCACGACAGTGATAAGGAGATGAGTCTGCAAGATGGTGACGCATCATGTCTCGCCACATGCAGTACGGGGGACATTGAGGAAGACCATTTGCAGGGCTCTTATTACTCCTGTGAGGCGGAAGAGGGTGTCATAGGAGGAGAGGAAGAAGATTTGGGAGCCTTAACCTCATGTGTTGGGACTCGATGGTTCAGAGCTCCCGAACTTCTTTACGGGTCCACAAATTACGGGCTTGAAGTCGATCTTTGGTCTTTAGGCTGCATATTTGCCGAGCTTCTCAGTTTGGAGCCGCTTTTTCCCGGGTCTTCAGATCTCGACCAGCTCAGCAGAATCATCAGTGTTCTTGGGGACTTCACCGCCGAGTCCTGCCCTAATTGCTCGAAACTGCCAGATTACGGCAAGATTACCTTTACCAAGGTCGATAATCCAACCGGTTTGGAGGCATGCCTACCAAACCGATCCGCTACGCAAGTCAATATTGTTAAAAGGCTTCTTTGCTATGATCCTGCAAGTAGAGCTACTGCAGGGGAGCTGCTTTCGGATCAGTTTTTCACTGAAGAGCCTTTACCTGTACCTGTAGAACAATTGACAGTTCCTGCTAGGGATGAGCAAGATGAGAGCTCTCCAGAGGAATGGGGTGATTTTAGGGATTTGGGGTCGGATTCCGACCTGGATGAGTTTGGCACCATGGGTGTCACTACAAATGAGAAAGGCTTCTGCATTCGCTTCGAATGAAACAAAGTTTTTACATTGCTATTAATCTTTCTCTAAATTGTATTTCGTGCCATATGAATCGAAGTAGTTTGTTGCCTTTTTTGTCGCTTACGATCTATGCGTGGACGAATACTACTGGCTTGTATTATTTGGACAGAAAATTGGCCTCAGGAAAAGGAGTTCTGGGTATAAAAATGATCTGAACTAGTTGATATAACAATTTTCTTTCCTGATTGAAAGAAGCAAACCATGGGAAACTTAATGGCCTAGCGCAGCGTAGTGAATTTTTTTTTTTTTTCAGTACCTTGAATGAGATGCATTCTCGTAGTTATCTACATGACATGAATTACAACCTCACTGGGAGAAAAACAAAATACAAAGACCAAATTAATGATAGCATAATGCTTAGTTTACAGAGAATGCTGAAAAAAAGATAAAAAAGAAAATGTCACTTTAAGAGCCTTTTCTCATCAAACATCCACCACTACAAACCATGATACAAAAGACCAATCTATGTTTATGATCACAATCTTAAGTATTCTGTATACCTGAGACTGGCTTATGAATTCCAGTTTTATTTCGTTTGCACAAAACCAAGAAAGAGAAAAGTTGAGCAGCTAGAGAGTACAAACCACTGAAAATCAGAACCACATACATATACTTTTTCTGATGACTAAAGCAAATCAATACATTCTTCACCCCCCCCCCCCCCCCCCCCCCCCCCCACCACCCCCAGTTTTTCTTGCCGAAGGCCTCTAACATGCGATTCACAGTCGATAAGAATTCTCCTCAACAACGCATGTATTCAGCTACTACGTGCAGCTCAGAAACCACTCTACAGGTCAAAGGATGAAAGAAAAAGAACATATTCACCATATTTACCCGCACAAACCTTCAAAAAGATTTGTAGAAGTTCCAGTAAACAAAGAGAGCTTGGTACTGAGAAAGAGCCATGAAGTAAGATATTTTCATTTGCTAGCACTGTGGTTCATCATCTCTGTAACCTATCGCCGATGTTGAAATGCAAAATGCGAGTTTCCAGAGGGAATTGTATGTCTAGGCCTGGTGCTGCCACTGCCTCTCATATACTCATTATTTTCATCTATTGTGGTGAAGTCTGCAGGATTTCTGTTTATAACACAAATTTCCATCGGGCTGAAGCTTTTCAGGGGCTGAAATGCTCTTCTCTGGTTGCTGATGCCGATATGAGCGACACTCTCGCTTCTAGAAGAGCATCCGACATGTGCAATAGAATTTACCGAGCCAAACCTCTGTTCAGAATCCTCGTGTACGAAAAAAGGAATTTGGGGGTTCGGAGTAAAAGGTGAATAAGCTACCGAGCGCAGGCCTTCGGAATTCGTCTGTGCCTTCGTATAAAATTGTCCAATTTTACACGCTGTTTGTGCTCCGCAATTATCAGAACAATTAGATATTTCCTTCTGCAACAAAGACCCGAGCACGCCAACTCTAGGAAGCGGTCTGAACGGTTTGTGGAAATTTTGCTGATTCTGATTTTGGTCACAATATTCAAATCCATATTCCGTGCTAATTAATCCTCTGCACTGATTGCCATACTGAGGAGGTCTGTGGAGAAGTCCTACTTGGTTTTCATTTGACGGTTTATAAGGAGAAAAGCCCGAACGAGAACATTTAGTCGAATCCATCAGCCTAAGAAGATGCATTGCTGGTATAGACTCATTTGCGTACAAATCTGGTGGTCTCACCATTTTTGGTTGGCACACATTCCCTTCCTCGAGATTAGAAGATAATAGTGAGAGCGACCTTTTGGGAACAGCAAATCGAGCCTCCTCTTTCTTATGCTGGAGTTGGGCATAATTATGGCTCATTGAATTCATTGGGCATAAGAAATCGTTCGTGAATGGCTTCATATGATTGAAATTTGTATCAAGCTCTAGAGCTTTGGGTCCACAAAGAATGCTATGTGGTGGCACGGATGACTCACCAATGGAAGAATTTTCCTGAGCTGAAAATTCTGTATTACTGTGACTGGATTGTGGGTTCTGAATACCGATTTGGTTCCAAGTTCTACATTGCGGAAGACAACTGTTATTGGAACAGGTTGAAGAATAAATGCCCATTGTACTGCTCATTAATTCATTCCTGCTAAAATTTGTGCCTTGATTTCCAACACCATGAGAATAATCGAAATCTAGAATCCCAGGAGTCCAAACAGCAGTTGGAGAATTACTCTGCATAGAGTCTATCAGGAAAATGTCAGTGTCGACTCCAAGTGATACCTTGTTATCATGGACCTCGGTAATATTTGGGACATAACTATTCTTCATTACTTGCGGCATTCTTGACGGAGTAACATTGGTTTCAAAAGCTGCTTTGCCGTTAGCCAGGTGTCTCTCATGCTGATTTTTGGCCAACAGTTCAACGATGTCCATTGGGATGTCATCTAGAGTTTTCTGCTTTGATGTTGATTCAACTCTTTGCTTCTTAATTACTGTTTCCTGAAGTGGATTGCTTACATTCTTGAGCCGACATTTGTCTAATGAAGCCTGAAATGAGCTCATTAGATAAAAAAGAGAAATTTAGCCTATAAGAATGCATTCATAAAACGAGCAGATAATTCCAGACACAGCATCATAGAAAGTAGCCCATATTAATCTGGTAATTACGTATTATGCCAAAAACAGGTACCATAATTGGAAATTACATAGTAATTATTTGTTTAATTCCAACTACAAAGTTGGAAAATATTGCCTAGAGTACTACATTTTGCAAAGTTTGTCACTTCGAACTATTTTGACTTAAACCTAACAAGAAAGAAACTTTACGCAAATATGTTAAGCTTACTAGAAATAAAATGCAAATGTTCTTTAGGGTCAGGCGAGTTTAAATGGTTTTTCCTTTGTTCTCTTTTTGTCAAATACTTTAGAAGAATAATACTTATGCTTTTGAGAAAAAAAACTGCACCAGAATACTTCAGGTTCCAAAAGTGTGTATCTTTGAGACCTTCACATTCACATAAATGTCTCTACATGAGTATTTTCCTAAATCAAATCCATAGGCATAAATGTAATTAACCCTGACAATCAAGAGGGTAATCATCCTATAACACAAAAAGCATTAAGGGTACCTTCTATGGCTAACAAAGAGTTCTTTATCGTCACATAAAGACAGAAGAAGGGGCAGAAAAGAAGGTTCCAATGTAGTTTTGACTTCGTTTTTCATTCTTTAATAAATAATTTAATGTCATGCAAAAATTTCACAATAGCAGAAGTGACAAATAAAACTGTTGATAACTAAACAAATCAGCATAAAAAATATGGAACATGGAGTACAGCTGATACTTTCATTTATAAACATTCACAACAAGAGAGCTGTACCTTTGACAAGTTCAGGTGGGAAGATTTCTTATTAGTATCTTGGCATACCTTCTTAGTCTTCCTACCCAACTTTGTTTTATTGGCATTGTTCTTAAAGTTTTGGACACCATCTGAGCCCCTATGAATGGCTAGTTTTCTTTTCCTTTTTGCTAAAATGTCCCTCTGGGACCCACAGTGTGAACGAGGCATCAAATTCCGCAAATCACGCACAATAGCTTTTCGCTTCAACTTTTCAGCTTCACCTTTTTTAGGATTAACATCAACATTATTTTCAGCACATGAATGTCCAGTAGGTTTTGAGTTGACAATAAGAGCATCAATCTTTCTGCTTTTGGCTTCTTTCTTGTGAGCTTTTAATTTCTTACTAGCTCTTTTAAACCAATACATAAGAGAAGAACCATCATCTTCAATTTCAAGAGATTTATATTTCTTCTTCCTCTTGAAAGGTTTCCCTTGAACATTTGTAGAAGCATGATCAATCGTGCCATTAACATTTCGATCTTTCCATTTGGATACATGCAGTGTTATGGAAATGCTACCTTTACTCTGATCAGCTTCGGTGTCATGGCGAAACTTAGGAACTTCTCCAGAAGTACTCAATTTTTCATTATTTATGATGTCAGTTAATAGCCGTACCTTCTTACCCTTTTTGCGATGTAGTTTTGTATCTGACCCATCAGCTTTGTCAGTGTCATTTTCGGCTAGTAGTGTACATTCAGGTAAACCAACATCTTTGGCTGGAGTTTCCTGTTCATATGCCTCCTTGGAATCTAGATTTGGCATGCCATTATCTAATCCAAGTTGCTTTTCAGATTCTCCCACTGGAGAAAGACAGTGCTCTTTCGTTATGCTGAATTTGCAAAGTAATTGATCGGGCTTCTCCTTTGGTGCTGTATTAAGATCATTATCGGTTAAATCGGGGTCAACAACGACTTTATGAACTTTTTCGGCTTCCTTTGTTTTCGACTTCAGAATATCTTCATTAAAATAAGTCTCTGGAGCATTCAGAGTTGGATCTTCATTTCTTCTTCCTTCTACCGACGCTTTACATGCTTCACCTTTTGCCACAGTACTGATAAACTTCTCACTTGGTTGATTCTGGGCCCCTTCGTAGCAGTCGCTGCCTATTGATACTAGATTGCCTGTGATGAAGAAAGATAAGTCACAACTCATAAGAATGGATTTATTAGATTAAAATAATGATGTAATTAAGGTGGTCATTAAGTAATCTTCAAGTTACCTTCTACTGTTGGGCCTGTGAAGGCACGGGTAACTTCTTTACGACCGGAAGACACTGAATGGCAGCATTTACTGCTACTTCTATTTGAGCTGTCCCCATCAACCAAACTTCCAACAATTTTCCCTTCCGTAAGTTGTTGAAAGCAAGGAAGCAACTTACTGTCGCCTGCTTGAAATGGCACAACAGTTTTCCCAAAGAAGGAAGTGGAAGAACAATCAACTTTAGCACTCCGGCTTGCAGAAAATGCTCCACCTGCTGCTTGCTGTGCAGAAGCACTTTCTCTACTTAAGCAGTTTTTGCAATCCCATCGTCTAAAATTTCTCACAGGTAATGAAGGCAACATGCTGGCATTTTCATCTGATTGTAGCTGATGGAACATACTGAACGGAGAACATGTTTTCGCTTCCCCCTTGCGAATCTGAGCAACATACCCTCTGTGTTCACAAGAAAGACAACCCATCATAGAATGAGAAATTTATGATTTTCCACATAGTTGCTGATATAACATATTATTAATTTATAGACTGCAGACCCCTTATGTACTCTGACCAGCGAAATATTTCCAAATTTTAAAATACTTTGTATGGAGCTATCTATTTTTTCAGTCTTCTTCAGAAAGGAGATAATACAGATAACATAGATGATAATATATTATTTACATTGTTGATAATTGTCACTTATACATGTACTTCATAAAAATATATATACTTACATGTACACATATGTCTGTGTGTAGATGTACTATGAAGCTCAATGTGAAAGTCGACATTTGGTGCACATTCACATTATGATTTGGTCATGCATATAAGTATGTACAATTCTCTTTGCAGACTTAAAACATTATCTTCTACACACGCACACTCACTCATGTGAGTATGTACGTTGCATGTTTCTGTGCGCAAGTAATGTATATTTGTATGTATATCATTTGTAAGTACATGTTTCCGTGCGCAAGTAATGTAAGAATGTATATTATTATGATGCTGAAATATCAACATTTGGTGTACATGAACATTTGGATGTCGGCACATGTACATATACAGTTACTCTTTTTATACTAAAAATATTCAACCATACATATCTAGATATATGCATACGTACACGCATGCATACATGCATACATACTTACATATACGCATAACATAAATCCGTGCATGCACAATATATATATATATATATATATATATATATATGTACACAAATAGATAGAATTTGTTCATGTATCTATTTTCTATGTACGCACACATATTAGTAATCATTTACATATATACCTCATATATATACACCACTGCATAAAATTATGTGAGTGTGTATTGGTGTGTCCCTAAGCAACTATTAAAATATAAGACTAAATAGAAATATAAAGAGCTATACAAATAGGAAATAACATGTAAACAATTATGCACGACCCCATTTAAAACAAGCATGCACCTCCACACATAAATGCTTGCATAACATGCATATATACGTCTGCAATTGCATACGCTAAACCATGTACTAATAAATGATATTACACAAATTTGCAGTTTCATACTTGTTTTCCAAGGATCTGGCACTGGCAGAAGACTTACCTAATAGAAAAATGACCACATGGTTCTTCATGTTGTTCACTGTCAGCGGCAGTAAGATCAATAGGTCTCACTTCAACTGCTGTAGGACTTGATTGGGAAGCTAACACATGTTCCTTTCCATTGTTTCTCTCCTCCACTAAACCCACTTCCATTCCCAAGATGTTAGCATATTACTCTACACTATTTAATTAGAACACCCAATAAGGAAAGGATCATCTTGTACTAAGAAAAATGAAATGTAATAGTGAACAGCTCTGCTAAACTAGTCAAACCATCAGCTTCAATATGCAACAGTGTAGTACAATCAAGTTTTATATATATATATATATATATATATATATATATATATATATATATATATATATATATATACATACACACACACCCAAATATGTAAGAGCAATTAATATTTGTGTTCTTGCACAGAAAAAAGAAAAGAATGCTCAATTTAGCTGTTACAATATTTTCGACTGTGGGTGAAAAAGATCGAAGGAAAAAGAGTTAATACTTGCTTGCAAAGGGGAAACAAAAACAATCTCATAATGCAGTAGGTGAACACAATGTAACTTCTAGATATGGTAAACAAAGAAAAGGGCTAGTGATTTATCCACTAGTAACCGAAATAACTACGAATAACAGCAAAAGCATAAAGTTTCATTTGCAATATCGGCACCAAACTATATATCAAGATGAGCAACTACTTAAGCGAATGATTTGAGTTGAAAGAAATGGAAGAAGCAAGTTTTATAAGCAGAAAACATATACAATCTGCCACATGAAATATAAGAAGAGAGAACTTGTCAAAGTACAAAAAGATGATTTCATAAGATCACATAAGTGATAAGAATCCATGACTCCATTAACTCCATGAATGAAACTTGAGGAAAATGTGTCATCTTAATTAAGCTCCTCATAAGCTAACCCCCCCATCTACTACTTTAGTTACCAACCCACCACTAAAAGTCTCCAAAGATTCATAAAATAACAACCAAGATCCAAAATTTAATGGTTTAAAAGCTACGTCCAGCATAAAACCTAGTGGAGAATAGAAAGAAAAAAAAAAAAAAAAAAAAAATTGTGGTCTTATACTACACAGCAGTAAAACCCAAGGAATAATTTGTTTAAAAACAAACATTAAACCCCCCAAAAAAAAAAAAGAGAACTTTGCCCCATACATAGAATTACAACAAATTAATCGCCCAAACCCCCCAATTTCACCATCAACAACAAACCCAGCTTCTAAGAGAGCATCCCAAAGAGAAATTTATATAAAAGGGGAGCAAAAAACCCATCAAAAATCACCAATTCAAGAGGTTTTTTTTAAAAAAAGAAGATATTTCCAGTTCGATCGATCAAGCGAAAAACAAGATTACACCAAAAAAAACCCAACCAAAAGATGGGGAAAATACCTCCAATTAATCGAGCCGAAAAATGGGGGGAGGGGGAAGGGAAAGGACTCACTTTTCGCGGGAGAAGTTGGTGCCCATTTACTCCACGGATTACGCAGAGGAGACCATCGAGAGATAGATTACGCCGCGAGGAAATGGATGGGACGAGCTTCGTGAGGAGACGAGAAGCGGATCGAGGGGAATTGGGGCCTCAAAAGTGTGAGGAATTATACCTTTTCCACTTTAGGGTTTAGTAAGAAGAGAGAGAGAGAGAGAGAGAGAGAGAGAGGTGAATGGGGGGAAGTAAAAGTAATACTTTTATTGGTTGGCCAATTTGCATCGTATACCCTGTACTTTTTCAATATTACGATTTATTACCTGTTCCATTTAACAGTTTACCTATTTCTGTTTTTTTTTTCATTTATTATTGTTAGGGCTTTTATTTATAATAAGATAAGATAAAATACATTAAAATGAGTAAATTATTTTTATCAAATAATTATTTAAAAACTTTTGCTTATGTAATTATCTGTAATTCAACTATTATATTATCGATATCACCAAATATTTAGTGTTACTAAAACTTAATAGCACCAATAACTTTGTGCGAGAGAGAGAAAGAGTTAGGCTATCAATATTATTATCATATTATCAAGTCATTTGTGCTATTAAATTTTTAACTCTTAAATTAAAAAAATGTATAGTTGAGATGATAGTGGGCCAATTGAATTTAATATGTGGTTGAAAAAATAGTAAAATTTAACGGATGAAAATGATAAAGGGGTTGATCTAAGGATAGAAAATTTGATAACACCAATAACTTAATACTATTAATAATATAATAACCAAACATATATATATATATATAATATATATATATATATATATATATATATATATATATATATATATTTGATTACCAAAAAGCAAAATTGGAAAGGTAGAGGGAGTACCTGTACATGCTACCTTAATATATTAAATGCATTTTTGGGTGTGGGTGTGTGGACATGAATGTTTTTGGTTGGAGAGACCCTTCAGATGACATGTCATCATCCATATACTCTTTGAATAGTGTTAGGAAAAAAATAAAATATTAAAAAATAAAATAAAAAATTAAAGATGTAGAGAGAGGGGAAAAGAATCAGATGCCTCCACTCTCTTGATGATCCACTTCCTCCACACACATACCCACCACCACCACCAAAAGAAAACCCTAACCCTAACCCTAACCCTAACCCTAACTCCTAACTCAACCCTAACCCCAGCACTAGAGCAGGGTCTTAGGAGGGGGGAGGGGGGCTACAAAGTAAAAAGGTGACCGTACGAGGGGAAAAATGACAAAATAATGTTGGGTGGCCAATTGGGTCCTATTATTTAAAGTGCAAAAGTGTCCTCTTTCTTTTCCACAATGAGCAATGCAAGCTACTTTGTATTGTACTTCATGTGTAAATTTTTTATTTTTATAAAGTATAATTGTATAATAATATACCCATTTGAAAAAAATTACTTGTACATTTTTTGAAAGGATCTAAATATTTTATATTTTATATATTTTTATATAAATATTCTATTTATATTTTATATTTTTGGTATATATTATAATAATGTATCGTTATACACATATGGCGACACTAATAATGAGTGTCGATAATTTTATCAGCAGTATTTTTTAAAAAATTTTAAAAATACTTAAAAATATCGTTATTGTATAATTTTATTGTAGTGTATGAGTGTATCTATTTAATAAATAAAATATTTTTTTAATCACATCAAGTAATTAGTGAATGACTTTTAGATGGATGAGGTGTACGTATAGTATTACTATGTCTATTTCAACTATGGATGTACGTAAAATCATACAAAGTGAATGATTTTTTTTACATTTTATAATGTTTGATGGGTAGGAAAAAGAAAAATAATTTTTCATGATTATTTATTTGGTGAAAACAATAAAATTTGTGTTTTTTTTTTTTTTTTTTGTTCGGTAGGAAAAAAAAATGAATGAATAAAGATGAGAATATTGCAGCTTGAGTTTTTATTTTCGTTGAAAATTGGCGAAAAATGAAAATATTTTATTTTTCTCAAATTTATAAAATTAGTTTTTTGAACAAAAAATTTACGGCTAAATAATTACAAAAATTAAAAAGAAAAAAAAATCAAACAGAGAAGTAATTTTCAGTATATTTTGTGGACAACCAATTACACTGTGCTAGAATGATTTGGAAACCACTAAAACTTTTGTGTTTTTAAATTATTTTTGCTTATGAAGCTTTTCTGAGTTATTTTTTATAATAAAATTTTTGAATCAATGATTGACTCCGTTAGATCTAATATAGAATATTTAAAATATCTAAAAAATAAAATTATGTTAAAATAATTTTGAAAGTACAAAGATGTGGTCTTCGTGTGCTTGTAAGTTATTTTTTATGATGAAACTTTCGAATTAGAGTATTTAATATATTTAAAAAATAAAATTTATTAATTTTCAATATTATATATATATAGCTAGTATTCAAAGAGGTTTAAAATTAATAATTTAAATAGTCATTGTGATCTGTTTGTAAGTTTAACGTATAGAAATACATGAAGCATGTAAAATTTGATAAAAAAAATTATTTATATTATATTATATAAAATAAAATTAATATTTTTTATTTAAAATTTTAGTATTATATTATTATTTTTTCTGATACTTTTATTTTCAGCCATTTAATTTGTGTAGTTTCGATCACTAAACAAATTACATAAAAAAAATTACTAAATTTTTTTTTCTAAATACTTAAGATATTGTAGATCAGATCTAATAGGACTATCGCTAGTTCAAAAATCATATTATCAAAAATAATCTAAAATCGCGAAAGTTGGACTCTATTATATATTTATAAAAAAAGTGTAAGATTATATATAAGTGTTACACCTCAAGGTTCTCTATGGTCCTTTGTTTTCAAACTTAAAACTTAAAAATGTTCTTGATAAATTAGTGTATATATTTGTCATTTATTTTTAAAAACACAACACACTATAATAAAATTATGTTATAGCGACACATTTAAGTATTTTTAAATTTTAAAAAAAAATATCGTTGGCAAAAATACCGACACTTATTGTTAGTGTTGCTATATGTGCCGTCGCTAAGATGTATAGCGATATATTTTTATAATATTTTGAATATAAATAAAATATAAATATGACACTTATACAAAAATATATATTAAATATGTGTTTCTTATAATCTAATTTTATTATAGTCGCACTATTATTCCACCCTCCTCCTCCCAATTTTTTTATTCAAGTATTAAATTGGGGCCTCCTGTGAAAGAGATGGTAAAAATTCACATTTTATAAACTATATAATAATAAAATATAGCATTTTATCACTTTATAATTTATATTTTCTCAACTTATAGTTTATCTATAATTTTTAATATTTGTTCCAAACCTGAAAAAAAAAAAATGTGAAAAAAAAAAAAAAAAATCACCACTATCTTTTCCTTACTAAATCCATTTTCACCGCTTTTTTTTTTTTTTTTTTTTTTTTTATCAAATTCATCCCTATTATTTTTTTTTTCTTTATTTATCAAAATAATATCTCTTCATTTCACCCATGCACCTTCTATCACTATACTCCGATGTGACAATCCACTGACGTGGCAACCCTACGAAAAAAAATGCACTGATGTTTCCTCTCGAAGCGGGAGCATTTTATTGGCGGCAGAAAAACATCACAATTTTGAATTAAAAAAAAAAAAAAAAAAAAAAAAAAAAAAAAAAAAAAAAAAAAAAAAAAAGTAGGTAGGAGTTTAAACAATGACGACATAGGTCGCGCGATTGACTAAGTGGGAGAATCTGCGAGTATCAATATACAGCGAGTAGAAGATGAAAGTAGAGGATACAGAATAAGAAAGTAGAGATATCTGTAAATATATTCAATAATAAATATATTTCTATAAAGTTAAATTTTTTATGTTTATTTTTTTAAAAATTCAACGTTATTTATATGTATCCTTCTGATTTATTATCGTTAGTCCATTATTTATTTTTTAACATATTTTATGTAAAATGACAGTTTTGTTTTTTCAGAAATGTCCCTTCAAAAAAAATATTATAAAAATATCTATAAGAATAAAAAGATAAATTTACCTCACTAACTAACTAAAATTAAGTATTTAATCTATGCTTAACTAGATTTTTTTTACCAGAGATAGACGATAGGAATATATATATAAATAACGTTGGATTTTTGAAAGGATAAATATAAAAAGTTGAACTTTGTAGGGATATATCTACTATTCGATATGTTTACAGAGAGCATCTTTTAATATCAAAAAGTATCCAAGTAAATTTTTTATAATACTTTACAAATTATAAAAAGTATGCTATAAATTATTTGGAAAATTATAACAAGAGACTTTAAAAATACATTGAAAATAATAATTACAAAAGAACTCATCCATGGTTCCATATGAGAGCATTTAGGATCTGTATTTTTTTTTTTTATTTTATTAAATTTCAAACGTGACACGTGATATACTACATCAATTCTTAAATCAAAGCTACGTACACATCCCACGTAAACTAATAAATAAAAACATTCTCGGTACATTGAGAAAAGTACACGGAATATCACTCTTTCATAATTGTTGTTTTATTATATTGTAATCAACGTTTAAAGGATTTTCGTAATATGCCTAAAAAAAAAAAAAAAAAAAAAAAAAAAACTACGGATCAAGAAATTGTATATTTAACTCTTTTAGAAAAGAAATAATATTTTATTCTCAGATGGGTGCAATATCTCATGGGTGCTTCATAGTGACTAAAATGACAAAATATATATATATATTTTAGATATATATAATAATTTTTTGTATAATTTATTAACAAAAAATTTAAAGTAATAACAAATTTTTTCAAATAATTAATGCTATCAATATTTTGACCATTTAGACTGATTTATATAAAAATAAAGACTAAATTACAAAAAAAACAAAATTTATAATATTTTTATTTTATTTTTTTTTTTAAAAAAAAATCTATATTTTGCTAACAGAACATGCGAAATAACGATAATGTCCTTATTTCTGTCCACAAAACAGGTATCTTTCCATTGCGGCCTCTCTCCTCCGACTCTTTCTCTCTCTAACGCGGTGACGTCCTCTCTAATAGCCCGAGACCCGAACTCCTCCGTCCACAGTGTTGCCGCCGGAGAAAACGGCTACTCCAGCGGCAGCGCTGGTTTGTGGTTCGGAGTTCGAGGAGGAGGATGGGGCGGAGGAGGAGGTTGAAGAGGAGTTCGAGGAAGAGGACGGGGTCGGGAATGAGCGGTGCCTGACAACGTCTTCCCATTGGCGGCGGCGTTGGAGGCGGCGCTACCCGATGAATGGTGAAGGGACAGGAAAGGGATGGGGCTTGAAGGGTATTTTTGGTATATTCACTAAGAAATTGACCGTTCACTCACGAAATACTGACGAAGAGAGATAAATACAAAATTCTGTAATTACGAGGGTACAAAAAATAGATTTTTAAAAGACATGGAGTAAAGTAAAAAATAAAATATTATAAGAAAAATTTATGTAATTTAACCAAAAATAAATAGGTCTTAACCATTAAAAATTTATTTTTGTTTGTAAGAGGTTCGAAAAATTTGTATGTCAACACTGTTGTACTCGGATTTATTTGTTGATCAGTATAAGCTAATTTTGTTTATTTAAAAGTATAAAAAAGAGGATGTTTTTCAATTTGGAGCCTAATTAATTAAGGCAGTTCTTCAATTGCTGTGGTAACAGTCTTTTTTATTATTATTATTATTATTATTATTATTATAATACATTAATGATATTTCAAACTAATCATAACATATATGTCTTTTAAATATTTTAAATATTTTCGACATCATTAATCTAAGTGATTAAAAAATTATAAAATTTTTAATTTTAATAATAGATAATAATTTTTTACTTGTTTAACGGTGTAAATAATTCTATATTAATTAAATTTTGATTAGAAAATTTTTTAAACTATTTAAAATAAGATATATATTTTTTATTTTGATTATAAGATTTCTATTATTGCTTCTTAAAAGATATTTATTTTCAGCCGTTTATTTTTATGTTCACTTGATGATAAAAAAATAATATCAAAAAAATATAAAATTTAATTTTTAAATAACTTAAATAGTCTAAATTATATTTAATAGTGTCGATCGTCATTTTGGAAGTTCCATCATCGAAAACAAATAGATAGTAATGAAGTTTATTTTCTATCGATAGTACTCCAATATATATATATATATATATATATATATATATATATATATATATATATATAGTTCGACTACTATGCTATCGATAGTATCAACACTACAACAAAATTATGTTATATCGACACTTTTAAGTGTTTCTAAAATCTAAAAAAAGCGTCGCTGGCAAAAATACCAACACTTATACTTAGTGTTGCTATATGTGCTGTCGCTATGCTGTATAGCAAGCTAGCGACACATTTTTATAATGTGTCCCAAAAATTTGTTCCTATAACCTAATTTTGTTGTAGTGCAAGCACTTAGTGTTACCGAGTTTTCTACCATTAGATAAACACCTTTGATCGTTTTCAACCCTTAGATCATACTATTCAATCAACTAACCACTAAACTTTAGGAGACCACTATATAACATCATAACCGCATATTTCTTACTCCAAGGGGCGAAAACTTAATAGCACCAATGATTTAGATGCTATTAATAGCATAGTAGCCTAGTTATATATATATATATATATATATATATATATATATATATATATATATATATATATATATATATATATATATATATCGACTACTATGCTATCGATAGTACCAAGTCATTGGTGCTATTAAGTTTCATTAGTACTATTAAGTTTTTAGCAATTGGATTAAATAATGTGTGACTTCGATGAAAGTGGGCCCTTAGCTAGGATTTAGTGGGTGGTTGGAAAAATAGTATGATCTAATAGTTGGAAATGATTAAAGTGGTAGATCTAACGGTAGAAAACTTGGTAGCACAAAGTGCTTGGTGCTATCGATAGCATAGTAGCCGAACTCTCTCTCTCTCTCTCTCTCTCTCTCTCTCTCTCTCTATATATATATATATATATATATATATATATATATATATATAGTACGGTATGCCTTTATAAATACGGAGTTTTCTGTATTTAAAAGTCGTTTTTTATGTTGGGATTTATGAATCGATGATCGACTCCGTTAGACTTGATCTAGTATATTTGAACTAACTAAAAAATAATTTTCATAATTTTTCGATATCATTTGTCTAGTGATCGAAAAAACTTAAAAAAAAAAAAATTATACTATATAAAATAAGATTAATATCTTTGATTTAAAATTTTACTGTCATATTTTGTAAAATTTGTAATAATATAGTAGTCGAACTATATATATATATATATATATATATATATATATATATATATATATATATATATATAGTCCGGCTACTATACTACTATCAATAGTATCAAATATTTAATATTAAATTTATTTATTTGACCATTTTTATTTCGTAGGTTATACTTTTTCACCAATCATTCACTAAATTTTAGACTATCATTATTATTCTAAGCGCATATCCGTTTATCGAGGGGTTGAAACCAAATAGCACGAAGGACTCAAAGCAATTAATAGCATAGTAAACAAATTCTATTTATATATATATATATATATATGTACATTAATTCTATTTTTATATATTTGTACTTTTATATGAACATGAAACATTTGATCAAATATTAATTGTTACATATTTCTAAACAAAATAATTGTGACTAAAATTTTTTTAGTGCAGATGACAAATGATTCATGGGGTATTTTTTAATACTAAAATTTAAATTTTGAAAAAAAAAATTAAACTTTTGGATAGAGACAGAAGAGACACATGCAGAAACTTCTCAACGAGACATCGTTAACAAATTCTCCATTATTTTTTTTTTTTTTAATGGTTAGTACATTAGAAATTTCAATCTGGCTATTTTATATTTCTATTGAAAATTTTATGGACCGTCCGTTATGCGCTATCAACACAGATACACGAAAAATAGAAAAAATCAAAATTTCGGTAACAGCAATAAATATGAAAAAAGACCAAAATTTTTACGTGGTTTGGCAACTGCCTACATCTACGAAAAGAGCGAGAGAGATGTATTTAACTATAAGAAACAAAAGAAATACAAGTTTACACCTTATGTTTTCTCCAAATAAAAACCAAGAGCCTTATGGTAAACCCCACCTTTCTCTTGTTCCAACGAAAAACTCTAAAAAAATAATCCGTAAAGAAATTTTCGTAAAACTTTAATCAAGAATACTAAATTAGAGAAGTATATAAAATCTTTGAGCAAAATCTTTTATGCTGTTGCTTCGAGTAATTCGAACCGCTCAAATAATTGGTCGAGAAACTCCACTCCGCTGCCGAACCCAACGCCGCATGCGTGCCGCCTCGCTTTCCTCTCTAATGCTACATGCTAGAATCTCCGGCCACCTTTTAATTAATTAGGATGTTAATTAATTAGTTTTATGCATGCGTGCCGCCTCGCCGCTACATGCTAGAATCTCCGGCCACCTTTTAATTAATTAGGATGTTAATTAATTAGTTTTATGCACGCCGTACAACTTTAAGAGAACCGATACTCTTAATTAGGCCGTACCTCCTAGCATCTTCATGCACTAAGTAATTAGCCCGAGATGCATCCTAATTAACTTGGCCCATCGGCCGTCTCTCTCTCCTTAATTCGTCAAAGTGCATATATATATATATATATATATATATATATATATATATATATATATATATATATATATATATATAATGCATAATGAAGTCGATCAAAGAATCAATCAATTCTAATTAGATTAGGACGTGTATAGATAGACATAAATCTTGTACCAACCGAAATTATTTTCAAAATCAAATAATATATTTCATACACCTAATCTATATCATAACCAACTTAATCGGTTAATTAAATTTGACTCAATCCAAATTCAAAAGAAGGCATAAATTCGTAACAATCTCCACTTTGACTTCTTTTGTATTTCACCACTCTCTCATCTTATCGCCCCCTCTCCTTGAGGCATTCCGACACTATCAGTCATGCAGGTTAGCAAAGCCTAGATAATGTCTAGACTTCTCTGTTGTTACCTGTTTACCGATTAGCTTGTATAGATTCTCTTTATTCTCTCCCTTCATAACAATCTTAGCACTCTTTTTCACCTTAACAACTCCATCTGAAATGCTAACAGAACAACCAATAATCAAGAGTACAAAGTGATATAAGATTCAACCTGAGATCCGGAATATGTCTCACATTCGTTAACATTCTCACCACACCATCAAACATCTTTATTTTCACCGTTCCGATACTAATAGTTTTGCAGTTAGTGTGATTACCTATCATAACATTACCACCTTCACAAAATTTATAAGTATCAAATAAAGACCTGTCTGAAGTCATGTGATAAGAACAACCCAAATCCAATATCCAGTCACTGAGAGATTCTGAACCTGTAGAAACCATCAAAACAAACCGACTAGTGTCGTCGGCTATGCTCGCTATATTAATCTCCACCCAATTTTCGTCGCTCATCGATGTCGGCTTTTTCGATTTTCCAAGCAACGCTTTATGAAGGCCCTGTTGTACCAAAAGGGCTTTCACTCTTCTCTGCCAAAGACCGAAATTTTTTTTACCATTTAAAATTTTCCACCTCTAACTTAGATGATGAGACCTTCGACATCTCTACTGTAGTGCGAACCTTAAGCTCTGATACCACTTGTTGAGAAGTTGATGGACCGTCTGTTATGCGCTATCAACACAGATGCACGAAAAATAGAGAAAATCAAAATTTCGGTAACAGCAATAAATGCGAAAAAAGACCAAGATTTCTACGTTGTTCGGCAACTGCCTACATCCACGAAAAGTGCGAGAGAAATGTATTCCACTATAAGAAACAAAAGAAATACAAGCTTACAACTTATGTCTTTTTCAAATAAAAACCAAGAGTCTTATGGTAAACTCCATCTTTCTCTTGCTCCAATAAAAAACTCTAAAAAAATAATCCGTAAAGAGATTTTCGTAAATCTTAATCAAGATGACCAAATTAGAAAAGTATATAAAATTTCTGACCAAAATATTTTATGTTGTTGCTTCACGTAATCCGAACCGCTCAAGCAATTGGTCGAGAACCTCCGCTCCGTTGCCGAACCCAACGCCGCATGCGTGCCGCCTCACTTCCTTCTCTAATGCTACGTACTTGAATCCCCGACCACTTTTTAATTAATTAGGGCGTTAATTAATTAGTTTCCTGCATACCGTACAACCTCAAGAGAACCGATACTCTTAATTAGACCGTACCTCCCGACACCTTCATGCGCTAATTAATTAGCCCGAGATGCATCCTAATTAACTTGGCCCATCGGCCGCCTCTCTCTCCTTAATTCTCCGAAGTTCATCCATATATATATATATAATGCATAATGAAGTCCATTAAAGAGCCAACGAATCCTAATTAGATTAGGACGTGTATAGATAGACATAAATCTTGCACCAACAGAAATTATCGTCAAAATCAAATAATATATTCCACGCACCTAATTTATATCATAACTAACTTAATCAGTTAATTAAATTTAACTCAATCCAAATTCAAAAAAAATATATATATCCGTAACAATTTCCAAATCAAATATATATATATATATATATATATATATATATATATATATATATATATATATATATATATATATATATATATATATAGTTGTGCTCTTTGAATTATGAGAAATGGTTGCTATAATTTATTGATCTAGCCCCCAAGTAGTCAATGCCACATAAATTTATTAGACTACTGATTATTAATACATCAATTAAGTGAGTTTGCCCTAACTATTCAAATTGTCCACATCTTTAAAGTAAACTTTGTCATATTTTCTAAAAAAAACATAAATAAATGAAAAAAAAAAAAAAAAAAAAAAAACTTTGAGCATATTTATTAGTGCTTAGTCCAAACTCCAAACTACGTACACTCCTCTTAAGGAGCACTCTTTTGTTTTTTTATTAACTCCATATTTTGCCCCTCCTGTGGTTAGGATAAACTCCGATCGAATTTGGCATCAGATTAATTATGATACAAATATAGATGTTAAAATTTAGCATTCGATACATGAATATGATTTTGTAAAATATCCGAACATATTTCTTTCAGTTTTCACCTATAGAATATAAGAGGATTGTTAATTTATATTGTAGAGAGATATAGTGGTTTTTTACCATTTTCTACGATTATTTTATCTTAAGTTTTATATTAAAACTGTATTTATATTCGTTAAATACTAAGATTTATTAAATAAAGTATAGATATATGGAGTTTGAATCCGATTGTGAATCTTTAATTATAGTGTCTCTAATTTGCGCTAATTTTAGTTCATATTGATATATATATATATATATATATCCTAACAAAATTTGAATAAATTCAAGTCATATTTGAATCCGAACCTACTTTTAGCGGATACTACTTACACGTATACGCATCCGAATTGATATGATTTTGTCAAAATTTTGTATTTTCACTTTATCATCCAGTGGTTCAAAAATTTGTATTTAACTATTTTACAGTATAGCACATTTTTACTTTATAATCTTATGGTTTAAAAAATTATACTTAAATTGACGTGATATTTTATTTTTGTTTCACTATAAAATAGAGTAACGCTTTATGGTTTTCAAAAAAATTCGCTGTATTATTCTATTTAACGATAGATTTTTTTTTATTAAAATAAAAATAAAATCATAGGGTGATTAAGTGAATTTTTAAATAATAAATAAATGTTCACTCCAATTCTTAAACAATAAATTAATCAATCTAGTTATTGGATCAGCGTTCTGGTTAGTATAGGGATGCAAACAGAGCGGATCCGGCCCGTTTCTTTGGCGGATCCGCTCCGTTTCTGGAAACCAAATCTCATATCTCATAACCTGAGAATATCCATAGAAAATGGTAAAAATTTGCATGAGAGATTGAAACAAATTTAACTCTACTAAACTAGAACATGAAAATCGAAACATCAAAGGCGATAAATTCGATTTTTTCCTTAGAAAAAAAAAAACCTTCAAACAACCCCTTAGATCTGGTTCATCTTAGTTTCTCTTTAAAAAAAGAGATACTCATGTTGCACTAGTCAACATATTGAGAAAATGGCCACAGTACACACACAAAGAAACATGAACACTCAAAAAAAAGATTAAACATGGCACATTGATTAAAATTTACATATACTTGATATGCTTCAAATAAGAACCTATCGCAGAGTTTATTATTCGGAATCTTGATGATTATTGCTTACGATCCTTAACCAAAAGGATAAAAGAAGAAAGCCAGATTCTTCGTATTATTACGACAACTATTATGAAAGGAGTTGCTGCGGACACTGATGGGGGAAGGCTCTTGGAATGCTCAGAATCGCTTACAATCGCGCCCTTGACGCTTGCGATGACGATGTACTCGGCAAACTCTGCAATGAAAAAGACAAAAAAAAAGTGAGAGCATGATTTTAAGGGTCTATAAATAAGCAGGAAGGAAGAACACAGAATAAAAGCATTACAAGTAATATTATTGGGAAAAAAAAAAAAGAATAAATGGCGCTTAAAGATAAGAGTAATGTTTCAATTTCTCCTAATCAAAATGCTATTAACAAGGATAATAATAATCATCGAGTTTACGGTAGTTTATCTCGAGATGTACTTCCATACTAACTAAAACGAACCTGATCTATTTGCAATCTGGTTACAGCTTAAAAAGCATAGAAAACTATCGAAACGAGAAAAAAAAGATGGTAAAAGCAAAAAAATTTAAAGAAACATTACTCATCACTTTTCCGAAGTTACTTATCAACAAATATTTTGAACCAAGGACAAACTCAAAATGAAATCAGAATGAAGTGAAAAACAGAGAAGCTAGAGAATGATGGATTTCATACCAATGGCAGGCCATTTTTGGCTCTTTCTTCCAAATATGGTGAGGGTTTAAAGAACCCACCGTAAGTCTCAGCCCATTTGTTTAGCTTTGAATATATATATGGAGCTCCAACAGTATCAGCCCAAAAAACAAGGCCACCCCTTCCATCAAAAGAAAACAGTCACTCAGAGCGATGTCTATCAAACTCGACATCTGAAGAGAACTCCAAGATACAATCATTATTGTATAGGCATATCAAAACTTAAATGAGTCAACTTGAGCACTTTTTTTCTTGTTCTTATAATCAGCATATGGGAAAAACACAATCTTTTATTTTTCTTGATTTTATAATCAGCATATGGTGCATACTTGAACATTTAAGGCAACTTCATTCGTAAAATCTAGCGCCCATCTTGATGCAGTTTGTAGGCCTAAAAACGAAACTCAGATCAAATCAGCCTATTTGGGTGAAAATGTGAATTAATGGAAAACCAAATTACTTTTGAGGAGAAAATTTTGTTGGTTTAAGGCACTAGGTATGCAACTAAAGCTTACTCCACACACTATGGAAGTACTACTTTTCCCTATAAAAAAACACCTCTTAAATAAAGCAGGCCTCGTTTAGAGATCTAACCTGTAGCTAGGGAAACCCATTCCAAGAACAGATGCAATATCAAGATCCGATGCTTGAACAACAATATTCTCATCCATGACCCTGCATGCCTCGTTCACAACTGGGAAGAAAATCATCTCCAAAATGTCCTGGTCGCTGACATTAATGGGCTAAAATAACAAAAAAGGGATCACATCACGCACCGCCCAATGAGTAATACAGCGAGTAGTAAAAACTTGCTGATTTGAAGCTACACAGAAGATGAAAGAGAGACCTTTCCACCAGGCATGATGTTGGTTCGTCTTCTAGATTCTTCGATAATCGAATGTACACTAGGATCAGGCCGCGGTTTGCTACCTTTTTCAAATATGTAGTAACCTTTACCATTGCTCTTGCCTGTCAACATTACAAGAAGTTTAATAACAAGGTTAAAAATTCTTAAATTACTTCAAGAAGCTGAGATTAGCTCCTATACCTTGTCTTCCATTTTCAACCATCAATTCAACTAGGGCAGATTTAAATATCCGACCACCAAAAGCAGAATCATATATATCTTTTACTGCCAAAGCCACTCCATAACCAGCCACATCTTGGAGTCTGAAACGAACAGTAGCAGTTTAGTATTGCAGAAATATTGAGAATTTAGAAAATTAAAATCTGGTTGGCAGTTGCAAGAAAACATTGCAGCAAAGTGGAGGTAGCTGTTACAAGCTGGAAGTTCAATAGTAAAGATGGAGGTAAACATTGCTGGGTAGCATATGCATTACTAGTTAGCTTTTAAGTTCAACTGTCATAGGTGACAGCAAAAGCTCAAGTGAGCCAAAGACATCTTCCATATAGATAAACCCAAATTAAAGAAATGGTTATACCTAATATCATTCCGCAAGAATTTATATAAATAAAAAGAGTTAATTCCATGCAAGTCCTTGTAAACATATCGAATAGCAGATATATCCCTACAAAATTCAACTTTTAATATTTATTCCTTCAAAAGTCCTAAGTTGTTCATATATGTTCCTTTAGTTTGTTACTGTTAGATTATTGTTTATTTTTAATAGAATATAAATAAAATATCAATTTTGCCCTTGCAAATATGTCCCTCCAAAAGTCCCAACTGTTGGTTAAGTATAAAATTTGAAAGGGTAAAAAGATAAATTTAACTCACTCACTAACCAAAATTAAGTATTTAACCTATGGTTAATTATATTTTTCTAACGGACATTGACGGTAGGAACATATATGAACAACTTAGCACTTTTGAAAGAAAAAAAATGAAAAGTTGAACTTTGTAGGGATATATCTGTTATTCGATATGTTTATAGGGACCTGTATGAAATTAATCCAAGTAAAAAATAGAATAAAAGGAGAAAAAACCAGCTATAGTATCGAACAAAGTTTTCTGGTGAGATAGTTTAATGATGAAATCTGCTATTATGATGAAATCTCACGTATGATACAGTTTTAGACTGAGACAAAGTGAAATATTGTATTCTTGTAGCATGTCTCCTTACCTTTCCAATAAAAAAAAAAATAGCTAGAATAGTTATTGTATCCTTTCATTTACCATAGAATGCTTCGATTATTATTTGCACTTTCCGTCTAGAATACTTTCAAAAAAAAAAAAAAAATAGCGATAGAAAAGGAGAGCTTACAGGAAGGGACCCATTGGCATGCCAAAATTGCTTATTACTCGATCAACTCTGAACACATCCACACCCAGATGAACTAGGAGATGTGCTCCTTGGGAGTATGGGAAGAAGGTGCGATTGACTGCAAAGCCTGTACAGTTTCCAACTACAACAGGGACCTTCTTTATGATCTTCCCAACATTCATGAGATCCAGGATTACTTGCGGCGACGTTTTCTCCGTCCGGACAATTTCCAGTAGAGGCATCACATGAGCAGGACTGTCAATGAAAATGCATCAGACTGTTAAACCCTCAGAGAACAGAAAAGTTCAAAGTTCAACTGGATCCTTGGTTAGCAGTAAATTCAGTATATGAAATTCAAAGGAGAGTTCAGCTTCACAACTTCTGATGATGTCAGTGGAAGAGAGGGACAGCGCATGGAAATTCTTATTCTCTTGCACATGACAGCAAGTTTTCACTCTTATATGAAAACTAACTATTTGTCCCTCTAAAAAGTTGCAGGCAATGGACAATACATACAGGTCAGGCACGCAGTAAACCAAACTCTAGTTTGATGGCACGTAGCCATGTCAAACATGTTTGTAGGACATGTATCATCCTCTTATAAGTGAGGAAATCTAGCATTAAGAAGAGGCAGAGTATTTCAATTGAAAATGGATACAGTACTACGGTAAAGCACAATATGATTACATATATAATGCCCTGCTGTTCAGAGACTACTTAAAGACACACGAAAAGAAAAAAAAAAAAAAAAAAGTTCAAAGTTCAAACATAGTTACAGAAAACGGCAGAGTTTGGATAAAGAAAATGCCTCGGACAAGATACTAGTGCTAACATATTCTTAAGACCAATGTCACAGTAAAAGTCCTACTTCAAGTATAACAAGCAAGTATCCTTTTTTTCGTCATTTTTCCTGCTGTACTCTTTAGTCATTATAGAAAAAAAAATAATGAACCTAAATTAGTTTTACTTATGCAACATATAATAAACAGAAAAACAAACAAATTGTAATAACATAAATTTGAAAACAAGCATGAAAAACATCATCATGTATACCATTACATAAACAATAAATTCTATTTCTATAAATTAATTTCACTTTTATGCAAACACAGCAGCATCATTTTTCGCCTCTTATTAGATTACATATAGAAGTGCAATTCTTCGAATGCAACTTGAGGGTGCATGCATCACAAATCAAATTTGGCTTTGGTAGCTAAAAAATGGTAGTCAACAATATTAAATAGCTCAAAATAGTTATGAGAAGTTATGAACTGTAACTGATACAAAACATGCAAACAAACCTGAAAAAATGAGCCCCAATAATCCGATCTTGAGAACGTGTCCGCTCTCCAACAATATCTAGATCAATGGTGGAAGTGTTGGTGGCCAGAATACAGTGTGGAGGGCAGGATTTTTCAATATCAGCAAATATTGACTGTTTCAATGGAATCTTTTCAATGACAGCCTATAAGATGAGATAACAACATTTAGAATTTTTTTACAAAAATGGCAAATATCTCTTCAACATATCAAAGTAGAAAAAGAAAAAACAAAAATGTTGTAAAAAAACCCATCAGAATATTGCAAAATTAATTTGTAGAATCAGAATTTATAAATGCCCTCTGCTGAAGAGGTTTTCAGCAATTAGCGACAGTGAGCATGAAATTCTGTTGAAAACTATGTTTACTGCCTTGATCCCCTCACACGGCCTCAAATTTTATAAAACCCCTCACATGATGTTTTCAACATATCAACTCACAATAATGTGCAATAAGCTTTTGTGCAGTTTAACCTCTAGGCAAAATCCTAGCATTCAAACAAGAACCAAAAACAAGTTGATTCTTATACATTTTACATGACAATGAATAAATTTTCTAACACATCATCTGCTGTGAATGAACTTCTATGACTATGCTGCATTATCGCTAGCACAACAAAATGTTAAGAAAAGTTGCAAGAATGACCTCTATAACCATATCAACATTCCTGAACTCCGAGTAATCCAAGGCACCTTTGAGAAGTGATAAGGTTTTGTTCATCTTTTCCTGTGTCAATGAGCCTTTCTTCACTAAGCCTTCTAGATTTGCTGTCACGAATATAACGATAAAATTTCTCAGAATAATGAAATTTTAAATACTGTAGAACATTAACTATAAAGAAGAATTCTATTACGTAAAATCTTAACTATAAAGAGCAATTCTATTATTGTCAAGAAAAACTATACAGATAAAAGAGAGTTGTCGAAAAAAAAAAAAAGACAAGTTAAAAAAGAACTATGAATGACACCTGCAATCATTTTTTGTCCTCTCTGCAGAAAATTGGGGTCAACCTCCTTGAGCACTACAGGAATATTACTTAGAATAAGAGCAGTCGCTATTCCAGAACCCATTAGACCACCACCAATCACAGCAACTTTCTTTATCTGCCTTGGTTTTAGACCAGCATTAGTAACATTTGGTACCTGTCCATAACCAATCAATGATACAGTTAAATGGAATGAGGCAAAATTTGGCAAAAATAGAAAATTTAGCTCGCATCATTAAGTACAAACAGCTGAAATGCAAAACCTTTGAAGTAGCACGTTGTGCAAAAAAGACATGAACAAGCCCCTTTGAGGTGCTTGACAGCACCAACTCCTTGAAAAGCTTTGCTTCCTGACATTAGAAAATCAACTTTGTTAAATGTACGTAATGAGCAACTAGAGTACAAAAACCTTATAATCAGGACCAAAGACTGATAATCTGAAGCATGTTTCTACAAGTGACATGACTCTTTGGGTTCTCAACAATTGCTCATATAAAACTGATTACTATGGAATACTTGTTAACAATGTAGAAAATATAATGAGTAGCAGTGCAAAAATTAATTCACAAACTAATCATATCATCAGAACCGACAATCTCATTATGTATGTTATGCTTCTCAAACTTACTCATTGTACTTCAGGAAAAAAAAAACCATCAACATTTTTAATTATACTCCAAAAACAAAGTGAGGCAATTGAGAAAATATTGAAAAAAGTAAAACTTTAAAATATCAGCAAGTAGACAAACACTTGAATGACCACAAATAAGAGTGTAATGAAGAAAAAAAACAAACTTGCTGCAATGGATTCAAATGTCCAGTGACTAACACTGCACTAGTAGTATACAACAGAAAGGAGACGCGTGCATACCTTTAGAACACCAGCATATCCTCCAAAGTTAACACCCTCGTTGATTGCATCGAGACAGGCTTGGTGTTGGGGCATATTAGGAGCTATCCTCTTAACCTGCTGCCTTGCAGCTTGCAATATCTGACGTGCTTCAGAAAGAGACCCAAGCCTGTCTGTTCGACGGAGAGAACTAATCCAAGGTTTTCGGCGCTCTGCAATATCTAAAGCCCAATGTCGTGATATCTCAATCAACTCTTTTGGAGAGACAAGGGCATCTATAAGGCCGTATTCTTTCCCTTCTGTAGCCCTTATCGACTTTGATTGCTGCATCAAAAGTCCGTTTTATGTCCTATTGTCAACTTAAAACCTCGTCCATGAAAAGAAAACTATAACTCACAGTTCATTTGATGGAAACAACTCCAACGAGATAAAGCAAAGTATCAAATAGTTCTATATATGAAAGTAGCATGTACATAGGACAAACATATTTATATAGATACAATACATGGCAATCTATCTGTGTGTGTATAATTAGTCATGGTTTGACCTTGTTGCAGTTAATAGTTGCCTCATAACCTAGAAGTAAATTCTAAGGTAGTGATCAGATGGGGGGTAGAGTCAGTATAGATGAAAATATATCTTCAATATTCCACTAGACACCTTGCGATCTGTCAGATTCCCAACTAGAATTAGAAAGACAAAAAAATCGCCGTTAGAAGCTCTAATCTGAGATGATAGCATTTCAGGAGGATAGAGTAGAAGAGTGATATTCCTATATACAGCCCATTCTTTTCATCAATACTCACTATCATGCAAGTTGCAACCAATGAACTAGAATTCTTCCAACAAATACTTATCCTATAATTCTAAAAACTGCCAAGGGAAAAAGCAACTTCAACTATATGTCAGACTCATGTGAGAGAATCACAAGAAAACCTTCCAGAATGAAAATAACTATTAGATGACTCCATGAATGAGAAGAAATATAAGTTATATGATCTTGTGGTTAGCATAAATAACACTCACCAGCATCATCTCGGTGGCTTTTTTCAACCCCACGAGCCTTGGCAAACGCTGGGTGCCTTGTGAAATTTAAAGTAACCAAGTTCTTTGTGAGACCGGGCAAAAGAATTTCACAGAAAAAGGCAAGCAGTCCACAGAAGTCTGAATCATCATTACCTCCAAATCCAGGAATAACTCCAAGAGTCAATTCTGGCAAGCCAAGTTGAGCTTCCGGGGTAGATATGCGAGCGTGGCAACCCTGGGGAGATCAAAGGATTTACAGAAGTCATAAGAATTTTGCTGCAAAAAAGAGATTTTAAACTGAAACTGATAACAAACCATTGCTAACTCCAGGCCACCACCGAGAGCGAGACCCTGAATGGCGGCAACAGAAGGCTTCCTAGCATCTGCAAAGGTAGGCATGTATATAAAAATGTGTTCTCATAGTATTAAAAGGATACTGTTAAACAGTAATGACAAAAGACATCAAAAGACACCTTCCATTATGTTCACCACAAATTCAACAGATACATCCGGAAGACTCGAGAGATCTCCTGCAAACCACGAGTGCATGAGAAAAGGCGGAATATAATCAAGAATTAGCTTACAACAACGGGCCAATAGTGCAACTGATTAAAGATAGCATACCGGTCTTATGTATCTGGGCAAAAACATTGATATCAAATCCTCCAGAAAACCTGCCGTAGTCACCTTTATAGGAGAAAGTGAAAATAAAATCAGATGCAATTATAAGTAAAACTGAGACAAAAAATAACAGTTTAGTAGTTTTTTCCTTGAACCAGCCAAAGATGCAATAGACCGAGGGATACCAAGAGAATAATGACAAAGTCTCACCTGAGAGTAAAAACTCAAATACTGAACTAGATCATACTTTGCAAGGTTAGGGGAAAATGTCATATGCTGTCGTCTATGAAGCACGGATACTTCAAATTTCTCGCCGTACCCGTATCGGATACGTATCGGATATCGATACGCGCCCGATACGGGAATGAAGTATCCGGTATTTTTAAAAAATAAAAAAAATATCGGATACGGCTCGGATACGGGAGGGACACGGGGGGATACGGGGGGATACGGCCAGATTCCTTTTTGGTTTAAAATGATCGGAATTTAAAATTTTTCGAAAAATACGCATCCAAACCTATTGGAAATAAGGAAAAGAGTGAGAAAAATGCAAATCTCCCTTCAATTTGTCATTTCTTCTACTTTTTGCACTTGAATAGTTGAAGGTGATCCCTCACGTTCTATCTCCACACAATATTAAGCTATAGTTCAGTCTTTTACCGCTTATCTTTTACTTTTTTTCATCTAATTTATCAATTTAGAATTAATCAACAAAGGTCATAGAGAATAATTTTTTTCTTCTTCAATTAAATTGTTAACATATTTTCTTTTATTACTGTTATATATAATAGAACCTAATAAAACATACATATATGTTGAATGACTAATTATCTAGTTTGTGCGACTAAGTATCTATTGTTATATTTGATCAAGTTGGATGACAGTTGGCTTATATTTTTTGAATTATTATTTCATACGATTGATTATTTTTTTTTATAAACAAATGTAAAATAATTATACAAGTTAATATACATCAAAATATATTCCTTAATATAATTCAGATATCCTAATTATTCTCAATATATCATTATATATAATCAATATATATTTAAATATATTTAAAATAATATTTTATTCAAGTATATCCCGCGTATCGTATCCTAGAAGTTTTAAAAATTGCCGTATCATCGTATCCGTATCGTGCCGTATCCGTATCTCTGTATCCGTATCTGTGCAATTGTGGCCGTCGTAGAGCGATAAACCAAGCATGTTATATCAATTAGCATACTCAGCTTGGCCCAATCAACCAATAAGCATGCCAACGAAAGCAATTAAGGGCCAAAATAGGATACATGTTGTCTACTCTCTATTTTTATCTGAATAATAAAAGATCTCCTTTTGTCTAATTCCTAGTTACCAACAACTTCAAAATCCTCTCCATAACTACTCTTCAGTTCAAAGCCGTAACGTCCCCAAATTAAAGATCAGAAAAATAAATCAGAAACTCAGAGAGCTCACCGGTTAGCACGATGGCTTTGACATCGGCTCTGTTCATTGCTTCTGTGTACTTCTGCTTCAATCCAGAGATAACTACATCCACCAGAAGTCATCAATCAGGAACATAACAACAAACAGATAAAAGAAGAAAAAGGCCTGTAACTCTGGGCAGATTGTTACAATCCTAACTTTAAAAACATTTAAATGTACCACCAAACAATCAATCAATGAATCAACCACCTATTATGAATTATGAATTATATGTCAAATTCTCTAAACAGTGTCAGCAAAGTATCTACTTGGAGTGATAATATATCAAATCACCACCTGAAACTTCTGTCAGATTAATAGATCACCTTAACCGAGCCATATTACAAATCCTTAAATAAACTTAGAAACTTTTTTTTAAAATAAAAATTATAATTTTTCTATCACCTGACAATAACGCGTTGACTGCAACAACAGAAAAGGTTCAAGTTGAGTAATTTTAGAATAGATTGATTAATCAGCTGAAAATTTTAAGCTTTTTATACGTCTGTAGGCTCTCGAGCTCTTTTCCCATGAACAAAATCTGAAAAAAAAAAAAAAAAAAAAAAAAAAAAAAAAAAAAAAAAAAAACTTTTACGCTCAAGTTGATTAAAATTGGTTACTTCGATGGGAAAAGAGCTCAAGTTGATTACTTAGTTGAGAAATTTTGAAATAAATTAGTTACTTCGATGAAAATTTCACGCTTTTCATTATTCAGCAGGCTCTCGAGCTCATTTCCCATGAACAAAATAAAATAAAAATATAATAAAAAATATATATATATTTTTTTTTAAAAAAAACCTACATATCACAAATCACGGATTCTCCTCTCCAATTAAGCTACGTACATCAAATAAGAACTCCCAAAAAAAAAAAAAAAAAAAGAGAGAGAGAAAGAGATTTTTTTAAAAAAAAGGGGAGGAGGGGGGGAGATCGTGATTACTCGTGGGATGCAGCGCGTTGACGGGGGAGTTGGAGATGGTGATGACGGCGACCCCGTCGCCTCCGACCTCCATGGAGACCCGGATCCCAGCCATGCTCTCCGCGACCTCAACGAATCAAAAATCTAGGGTTTCCTCCGCGAGAGCGAGAGCGAGAGCGAGAGAGGGAGAGGGAGAGATCGGGTTCCCTTTCTCTCAGTTTGGGTTTGGGGGGGGGGGGATGAATGTGTATGTGTAATTACTAATTAGTAGTAGTAGTAGTAGTAGACGAAGACGACGATGATCCCACGCAACGCAGCGAGGTATCTCACCTCATTATTAATAGAACCGACGAATTGCGGTACGCTGTACCTCATCACAAGTTTACCACGAAATGTCGCTTTGTCCACGTGGCAATTACTTTTTCACAAAATCGTAAAAAATATTTTTTTATAAAAATATTTTTGATACATATTGTAGAGTTTGGTTTGTAGGAAAAAAAAAAAAATTATATATTTATCTAGTTCGAAAAAAAAAATATATATATATATATTTGCAGTTTGAATTTTTGTTTTTCACCAAAATGTTAAAAATAAAAACACTCTATTTTCTTCCGATTCATTAAAATAATTTTTCGAAAAAAAAATTACGGTTAAATAAATAAATACACGTTATATTTTACGCCCAACAAATATAATTTATTTAATTAACAAATTAATTATAAATATTACTAGATATCTCTAAATATTAATTAAATAAAATAATTAACCATAAATAATTTAATAAATAAATAAATAAATAAATTAATTAATTAATTAATAATAAAATAATTAAAATATTAGATTAATTAAATAATTATTATAATAATTAAAATTATATTTATTTTGATCAAAATTATTTTTGAGTGGGAAATAAGCTTATTCTTTAAAAAAATTGAAATTATTTTCGAGTGTCAAACTTATACCAGTTTATTTTTTTTAAAAAAAGAAAACGATTATTCTTTTTTTTTAAATTATATTTGGGTATAAAGAAAAGGATAAAAAATTATTTAAAAAAAAAAACACTTGAATCAAATGGTGTCTTCTAAAATTTTTTGATTAATACTCCTAATTGTAGAGGCTGGAGTTAACTAATAAAATTTGAGGGTTAGAAAGCTATTTTATAAATAGAAAAATAAATTTAAAAATTATAGATAGTGTTTGAATAGGGTATAAAGGGAGAAGGGATAAGGGGTTATCCTTCCTCTCTTATACCCAAACATAAATATAATTAAATACTGAATTGTCATATTATATTATAATTAAATATTAAATTATTATCAGAGAATGTCGCGTGGCATAGCTTTTATATCTGGGATAGCTTGTCATTTCGGGATACTCAAGTATAAAAGTTAAATTGTGTTCGGTTCAAAAGTTGGTATTCTCTGAAAAAAAAAAAAAAAAATTATATTTGGTTAAAGTAGAGAATAGTAAAAAAAGATGGTAGATTTTTTATCAAAATACCAACTTTACCCTTACCTTATATATATATATATATATATATATATATATATATATATATATATATATATATATATATATATATATATATATATATATATATATATAAATTAATTTTAATTATTATAAATTAATTAAAATGGTAATTTAATTATAAATAATAAATTATATTTTATCTAAACAAAATAATTTTTTATATTTTATAGTATATTTTAGTATATAATAATTAGTAAACATAATTAGTAAACAAAATATAAAATATTTTTTTTTATATTTTATAGTATATTTTAGTAAACATAATTAGTAAATAGTATATTTTAATAAATATAATTTCAGATTTGAAGGTAAGCTAAAGAAAAAAAAAAAAAAAATTCATTGTCCTATAAACTTTATTCCATAGGGGAGGTGGAATAGAGCTTAACGGTTATCCTGAGATAACCCATTAAGCATGAAATATTTTAAATTTTTATCCCTAGAATTTTTTTTCTATTATTTGGTAAGAATTGGAGGATAAATGAGTTATTTCCTCTTTATCTCCCAATCTAACAGGACTTTAATCAATATATATATATATATATATATATATATATATATATATATATATATATATATATATATTAAGTAGAGCTTGAAAAATACAGTTAATATTTTAAAATTTTGGAGTGTTATGTTAAAAATTGACTCTCCTTTTTTCCATTGTAGTTTAGTGTTATTTTCATTTGTATTATCTTTTTTTTTTTTTTTTTTTTTTGACAAAAGAACAATTAAATTATTTTTTATTAATTTGTATATTACATATAAGATTAACTTTTTCCTATCTTGTATTATTTCCTGATCTCAAAAATACCACTAGCCTAAGCTAACAAATGTATAAAGCATTTTCCATAAAGAATCACTAACTAAATAGTAGGAAAAAAAAATAAAATGAGCTTCTATTTCATTATTTTACTTTTGTTCCACAACTACAAAAATAAATATCCAAATTCTAATTTATTTGAACTTTACTTCAATTTAAATCTCATTGATTGAGTGAGTACATAAACTCCTCTAATAAAAGTTAGAATAATTTAAATACAGTTAATTGTAAATAAAATACTTAATGTTGGTTAATAAGTGAGATAACTTATTAACTTTCTATTCTTTTAATATTATAATTCTATTAAAATGAGTTCTAATTCTAGTTAAAGACGAGTCAACATTTTAAACACTCGCGATCAAAATTTTCACGTTTCTCTCGATCAAAACTCTAACAACGGAAACTTTTTGTTATATATCTTTCTCTTTTTTTTTTCTATCCCACTTGCTAGTTTCAAACCCTAAAATATTAGATAGATAAAGAAAAAAATAACTCAGAGAATACGTCAACAATAGTGAATTGATTTTTTTTTTTTTTTAATAAAGGAAGAAGATGACTATCATTGAATTTTTTTTTGGAAGAATATTTTTATACGATTCTAACCGTTTCAACTTTTAAAGAAAGGGGCAATTTCCTACGTACCCCTAAAAATTTTTCTGTTTTTAAATTTACCCCTCTTAGAAGGGTAATATTAAAACTACCCTTCTTACGTTCCAACTTCTTTCCAAAATACCCATGAAGTTAAACTCTGTTAGTGTACCGTTTGAAACTGCCGTTATCTGTGTGTAATTACTATTTTGTCCTTTCAAATATACTCTAAACCCTAAACCCTAAAACCCTAAACCCCTAAATCCTAAAACCCTAAACCCTAAACCCTAAAACCCTAAACCCTAAACCCTAAAACCCTAAAAAAACCTAAACCCTAAACCCTAAAACCCTAGAACCCTAAAAAACCCTAAACCCTAAACCCTAAAACCCTAAAAAATTCTAAACCCTAAACCGGGGCAAAATAGGTATATCTGATAGTTTTCAACTCCGATTATTATTTAACTCTAGTTTAACCCTAGTTAACTTAACAAAGGGAAACGGTAGGGGTATTTTTAATAACGGTGGAACGTATGAAGGGTATATTGGAAAGAAAAAAATAAGAGGGGTAAATCAGATATTTCTTTATATTTCAGGGGTACACAGGCAATTATCCCTTAAGCCCCCGTTTGGTTAAGGGGATAAGGGGGGAATAACCCCCTTATCCCCAAAACTATACCCAAACGGTAAATAAGGGGGGGGGGTTTACTAAACCCGGAATAGTGGAATAAGGGGGGTTTAGCAAACCCACCCCCTCCCCTGGAATAGTGGAATAAGGTGGGCACGGTTTTCGAGGTCTCTCTCTCTCTCTTTCTTATTCTTCTTATTCTTTTTATTCCTCTTTAACTTACCAAACACAATTTTTCCTAAACCCGGTATAACTCTTAAACCGAACCAAACGCAAATTTACTCTAGTTCCGACTTAAACCATAATTTATACCTATCCCCGGTATAACTAAAACCCTCTTAAACCCGAACCAAGCGGAGCCTAAAGAAATATATTTGTGATGACAGAATTAGCATTAAACTTATTCTGTAAAAAAATAAATAGTGAACTAATAGTAATAAATTATATGGACAAACATGAACATGGAAGTTTGAATAAATAAATATAAAAATTTAAATTTTGTAGGAATATAACTGTATTTCATGGAGTTTTTGGGATAAGATGCATATGAAACAAATATTTTTTTAAAAAAAAATCTTAAGCTGGTAGAATATGATATATTTTTATTTAATAAGACAAGATGTGAAATAATTTTTTTTTTATTTAAAAAGTTAAATAGGGAGAAAATAGGGTTTTTTTAAAAAAATGGCCCTCTAAAATTTTGTATTTTTAAAAATAGCCCTACAAAATTTATATTTGCAAAAATAGCCCTACCAACTGAGCGCCACGTGTGCGCGCCACGTCAGCGGGGGAAGAGGAAACGGATTGAGTTGAATACGCATTTTCAACAAGTATGTCTAAACACGCATGTTGAGAGTGCGTGTCTAAACACGCATGTTGAGAGTGCGTGTCTAAACACGCATGTTCAAAGTGAGTGTTTAAACACGCATGTTCAATGTTTGAACATGCGTGTTTAAACACGCACTCTCAACATGTGTGTCTTTACTTATATATAAAAAAAATATTAAAAAATTTTAAAATTTGGAAATTTTATAAACTTTTAAAAATTTAAAAAATTATATATAAAAATGGGTATAAATTTAAAAAAAATAAAAATTTAGTATAAATTTATTAAAAAATAAATTTAAAAATTAAATTTTGTTTGGAGAAAACGTGAGGGATAATTCCTTATCCTCCCTTATTCTCGTACCCAAACAATACCTTAGTGTTTATCTTATATCCATTATCATTCAAATGTTAATTTTATCTCAATTTTTTTAATATTAAAAATTATAAATTAATAAAATAATTAAGTAAATATTTATATTTTTATATACATCTTTAAATTATTTATATTTACTTAATTATTTTATTAATTTATAATTTTTATTATTAAAAAAAATTGAGATAAAATTAATATATGAATGATAATGGATATAAGATAAACACTGAGGTATTGTTTGGTTACGAGAATAAGGGAGGATAAGAGATTATACCTTATGTTTTTTCCAAACAAAATTAAAATTTTAAATTTATTTTTTAATAAATTTATACTAAATTTTTAAATTTTTTAAAATTTATACCTATTTTTATATACAATTTTTTAAATTTTTAAAAGTTTATAAAATTTCTAAATTTTAATATTTTTTTTATATACAAGTAAAGACACGCATGTCGAGAGTGCGTGTTTAAACACGCATGTTCAAAGTGCGTGTTTGTTTAAACACTCATGTTCAAAGTGCGTGTTTAGACAAAGATGCACTCTTAACATGCGTGTTGAAAGTGCATGTTCAACTCAATTCGAGTCCTCTTCCCCCGCTGACGTGGCGCGCACACGTGGCGCCCAGCTGGCACCCATATGACCATTTTTGCAAATACAAATTATGTAGGACCATTTTCAAAAGTACAAAAATTTAGAGGATCATTTTTAAAAAAAAACCTAAAAAATAGTGTTTCGGTATTTTTATATTAAACATTGTCCTCACCTCTGAATTTATTTTTTATATTTTTATATTTAACAGCCGTCCTTTTGAGTTCAAAAAAATAATATTTTTATATTTTTATATTTAACAATCTTCCTTGCATCTAGACAAAATTTTTTAATAAATTCATAATATAAACTTAAATTAAATAAAAAAAAAACCTAATTATGCTATCAATTTGAGGTGATTCGAATTTAAAACCTTCTACTCTAATATCATATTAAATTAAACTATTTAATAATATTTTGAAATTTGCCTTTTTTATTTGTCCTCTGATTCCATCGACTGCTTTGGATAAAATTTTAAAGACTACTCAAATTAGTACTTCTATAAAATAATTTTCTAAAATTTTGTTTCCGAATAAATTTTCTAAATTTTATCGAATAGTGATCAACATGTCCTACTCCGTGAGTGAGTGAAATTATATTAGTTCAACAATTGCTCTCATCATATGTCTCGCACTTAATATTATAAATCAGCAAGAGGGTGGTTGGAGGACATTAGGTGTGTTTTTTATGCGACTAAAGCAAAAATCGTCGATCATCTATTCATGAAGTGCGTGTACATAAAATACGTAACGTAGAAGGCGTCTAAAGATTTGAATAGTGAGGGCATAGACAATAATGTCAAATTACTTATAAAAAAAATGGATGTCTCGAGATGGGTCCAAGCCGATAAACGTGAACTTAGCTGAATTATCGATTATCTGGTGGATGATTTGGACAATTAGAAATAAAGTGATCTTCTTACTGATCCCCTGCTTGCAGTTATTTGGATCAAAAGATTTGTTAGGCAATAGGGGGAGACCGAGGGACAGGTGGATGCAATCGATACTCGGGGAACATCATCCTTTCGGATTTGCTGTGATTCAGTTTTATCAAGCTCTAATTAGCTGTGATTCGCTGTGATTTGGTTTTTTTTTCTTTTTTCTTTTTTTTTTCTTTTTTTTTTTTTCTCGAGACCTAGTTGTCTCACTACTGTAGCCTAATTCACCTACCTTATGAATGAAACGGATAGCCTACTATCTTTTTTTTCTCAAAAAAAAATATTATAAACCTTAAAAAAAAAAAAAAAGGAAAATTTTGTATTCTTTAAAAAGTGTGAGAAGTGTAAGAATCAAGGTTTATAAGATAATTTACAAAATATGCAATAAGAAACTGTTTAATTAATCATTTCACTCGAGAGAAAGGATCCATGGAACTACTTGATAATTTATTTTTATTTTTTTAAAAAAAAGCTAATTAAAAAAATAAAAAACTCTATAAAGGTAAAAGCACTAAAATTTATTAGATGATTATGTTTAATTATTTTGTTCATTTTGTTCTTTCGTAAAGCGTGTAGATCGGAAAGGCGCGAAAATAACGAACGTATCTTAGTGCAGCTTATTAGTCAAATTTTAAAACATTATAAATTTATAAATAATTTTTTTGCAAAATAATATCTAATATAACTTTCAAGCATCCCTATTTTCTCGAGAATTACTAAAGAAATTGAAATTTAAAAGTATATTTTTTGTAATTCCAGAATAAATTTGAAAATTTTGATTAGAAGGGATATTAATTAATAGTTTCCAAATTTTTATGAGAGTTTAACTTAATTTGCACTCCATTCTTTTAAACAAATATGATATGCCTAAACATTTATAAATATATTAAATTGGCTCACATTGCACTAAAAGATATATATGAATTAGAGTTTATCATTTAACAAAATAGATAATTAAACTTTTAAACTACTTTTGCTTCTTTTAATTTAGTAGTAAATTTTCTTTTTAGGTGAAAAGAAATATTATAATGCTAAGTTTCTTGTTCAAAAATGTTGATATAATTTCTAGAAGCCATGCTCTCTTATGGAGGAGATATTTATGATTGTTGTGGACAATTTGAAGTTATGAATGGGGCCAAGAGATCTACCAAATTATTTTGTTTTTTATTCAATTTTTCATTGGTTTTATTTGAATTTTTATTTTTTCTTTCCAAGAGTCCATCATTTTATTTTAACTTTCTACTATGAAAAAATTTTAAAACTTTTTGAAATAACTGATCATAAATTTTTAAGCAGAAAAGTAACTATTGTGAACTGCAGTCTCACTTAATCTTTTAAAGTTTTATAAAATTATATTTTAAACGGCTGTATAATTAGTATATTCACTTTAAAAATAATTTGATAAAATTTAAAAAATATGATTGCCAAATTAAAAGTTTAGATACATACTTAAAAGAGAGCTAAACTTTGGAGGGTCTCTATATATTTTACCCAAAAATAAAAAAGAAAAAAATTAAGGAGTTATAGTAGTTGACAAAGAATAGGGATGAACATGCATTATAAATGCTAGGAAAAAGTATGGGACACAAATTAAATTTTGGTCCAAGTCAAAAGTACAATAGGGAATTTTCAAACAAATTCAACATAGTTAATTTCCCATGCATCATAAATGATACTAAAAAAACAAAAAAACAAAAAAAAAAAAAAAAGAAAAAAAAAAGGGGGGGGGGGGGGGGGGGGGGGGGGGGGGGTGGGGGCATTACAATTAACTAGATCTTGAGGGTTTCTAGAAGTGCTTGTTCATTCAATTGAAAGTACTTTGTACAGAGAAAGATGCAAATAAGAGTTTACTTAGACTTTGACTCCATAATTTGGTGGTTGAAGCAATATGCTTAGATTCTACAAGAGCTTACAAAAACGAGTATCACAATTTAGGATCATTAATTGAGGTGTGTGACTAAGAAAATAGCTGCAACATAAGTGAGCGCCATCAAACCGTCCAATCGCAGATGGTAAAGAGTTTAATAATTGATATGCGAGCTTTTGAGTTCGAACTTTTTTTAGCTAATGATAGAAAACTTGGTAGCATTGGATCTATTCCCTTAATCATTTTCATCCTTGAAAGCTCGCGTATTAATAACAGAGAACTTACTTTTTCGGTATTGGATCTATTCCTTTATCATTTTCATCTTTTTCATCATACTATTTTTTCAATCATCCACTAAATTCTACAGGCCCACTATCATTCTAATCGCACTTCTCTTCGTTCAATGATCAAAAATTTAATAGCACCAATGACTTGATACTCTTAGTAGTATAGTAACCTCTTTCTCTCTCTCTCTCTCTCTCTCTCTCTCTCTCTAATATATATATATATATATATATATTATATATATATATATCAAGGATTTAAGTGCCCGTGGCACGGGGTCGTGCCGAAAACTTGCCGGCACGGTACGGCACGGTGCGTGCCGAGCCGTGCCGATGAGTGCCCGGTCACAAAAAAATACATGCGTGCCGACACATATGGCATGAAAATTTAATTTCTTTAGCAACAAATTTTTTAATTGCTTATTATGTATCTTTATCAAATATTTTGAACTTTATTAAGAAAATTACTTAGTAATTTTAAGAAAAAAGGGTTTTGAACTGTGTCATCGGCACGGGAGCTGTATCGTGCGGTATCTTGTGGTACGGTACAGCACCGGTAGATACGGCCCGTGCGATGGATACTTAAAACCTTGATATATATATATATATATATATATATATATATATATATATATATATATATATATATGAGTTGGGCTGGAATGCTATTGATAGCACCAACCCAACTTTGCCACCCATTTTGTAGCCCTTGGATCGCGTTGAGATTCGTGCAGGCTCTTTAATGAAAAAAAAAAAAAAAAAAAAGAAAAAGTAAAAAGAAAAAGTAAAAAGTAAAAAGCTTTTCTTTTTAATTAAAGGGCCTGTACGAATCTCAACGCGATCCAAGGGCTACAAAATGGGTGGCAAAGTTGGGCTGATGCTATCAATAGCATTCCAGCACAACTCATATATATATATATATCTATATATATATATATTATATAATATATATATTATATAGTTCAGCTACTTGCTATCGATAGCATCAAGCACTTGGAGCTACCAAATTTTTCACGATTAGATCTACCCCTTTGACCATTTTTACCTCTTAAATTATACTATTTCAGCAACCACCCACTAAACCCTACGGACCACTATCATCCTAACCGCACATTCCTTAATTCAAGGATTATAAACCTAATAGCACAAATGACTTGATGCTATCGATAGCATAGTAGTCTAGTTCTATATAGAGAGTCTGACTACTATGTTATCGATAGCACCAAGCACTTCGGCCACTGTAGCAAAAAACAATATATTTTTTAATAAAATTATACTGTATTTAAAACTAATTAAAATAAAAGTTTAATTAATTTTAATTTTAACAGCAGAGAGTAAAGAATACATATATAATAAAAATTTGCAAAAAACAATATGCAATCAAAAATTTTAAATTGCTAATCTCAATACATTTAAATTTGAATATCAATCATACATACAAGTCGACAACAAAATTATTTACAATTTGCAAAAGAAATTTCAGATTAGTACTCGTTAGATTTTAATCACAATCAAATCAGAATTACGTCTTAGATTGTAAGTAAAAATAATTGTACTAAATTAAATTCGATTGTAATTAAATTATCTAATAATTTGTGATTAAATAAAATTATAATAACTCACAGTTAAACGCTAAAGAAATTTTAGAAATTATTAAAAAAGAATTAAAATAAAATTAATTATTTATTTAAAAAAAATTAAAATAAAATTAATTCGAAAGTATGCGAATTACTATTTTAAAATATAGACACTGTTTAAGATACAACTGAAACTTCTTTTTTCTATAAGTACGATAGTGAAAAAAAAAAAAAAAAAAAAAACAAAACAAACAAAAAAAAAAAAACACGAAGAGTCTTTCAACATTCAATAAAAAACAATCTATTTCTCTTCACTTTTGTATATATGAACAGTAAGAAAAAAGGACACAATATGTATATAGGAAAAGGAATTAGTACAGTAGCTTTTCTTCCATTGCGCCAGGCGAGCGAGCCGCAACTGATTAAAAATATAAAATAAAATAAATAAATAAGAATAAATAAGAATAACTTTTATAAAAAAAATTATTTTAAATTTTTCGATTTTATGTACCACGTGGAAGCCTGGCTTCGTTCCTTGGCGAGTTTTAACCTCTTCTGATTATGATAGCGGTCTAATTTTATTAAAGTTTTATATAAATATATTGAATAATAAATATATATTTATAAAATATATTTTTTTATATTTATTTGTTAAAAATTTAGGTTGTCGTGTATATATATATATAGATATAGATATGATATATATATATATATATATATATATATATAGTATATATATATAGTGTAGGGTTATTATACTCTTACGAGTATAAACTTTTTTATACTCATAGCTTTTTAGTCATTGGATGAAAAAATATGCGGTCAGGATGATAGTGGTCCTCCGAAAATTTACTAGATTGTTGGTGAAATAATATAAATCTTAGAAACTACTATAATCCTAACTGCGCATTCCTTCATCCAAAGGATAAAAATTTATGAGTAGAAAATTTTTTTACTCATAGGAGTATAATAGCGGACTATATATATATATATATATATATATATATATATATATATATATATATTTATATATATATATATATATATATATATATTCTTCTGATTTGTATTATTATTAGTTTATTATTTATTTTTTAATATAATATAAGTAAAATATCAATTTTACTCCTGCAAATTAGGGGTGGCAATCCAGCTCGCTGTTCGCGAGCCAGCTCGTGTTCGGCTCGAAATAAGCTCAAAATCGAATCGCTCGTTTAGTAAACGAGCCGAACACAAGCCGAATTTTTCAGCTTGTTTAATAAAATAAACGAGCCGAACACGAGCGGGGGTCAGCTCGCTCATATTCCGCTCGATAACATCCGAATATATATATATATATATATATATATATATATATATATATATATATATATATATATATATATATATATATATATATATATATAAACTTTACTATTTAAATTTTAGATTATCAATTTTTTATAAATTTTAATTATTAGATTAAAATTTTAATTTTTTAATTGTCTTTCAACTTTATACGCAATAGTAAGAATGAAAATCAAACTTGTTGCTCGCGATCTAGCTCGTGTTCGGCTCGTTAAACATGAGCTGAATTTTTCTGCTCGATATTTAAACGAGCCAGCTCGTGTACAACTCGTTTATTCGAACACGAGCTGATCCCAGCTCGCTCATGTTCGGCTCGTTTATTCGAGCACGAGTTTGACCCCAGCTCGCTCGTGTTCGGCTCATTGACACCCCTACAGTGCAAATATGTCCATCCAAA
>CM054941.1:4716284-4775250 GCA_029168755.2 Tillandsia fasciculata | reverse complement strand
AAAGTAAAAGAAAAGAGAAAAAAGTAGAAAAGAACTAAGAAAAGAGAAAAGAAAAGAAAAAAATAAAACGGGCGTACCTCCGGGGGCGAACGTACAACTGTCGGAGTTGGACAGGGTCCCTCTCCCGGCAGCGACCCGTATGACAGTTATAGAGTACTCTTGTCAGAGTTGGCAGTGACCCTTCGGGCAGTGTCCCGTATGACAAGTCCCCCCGCAGGACGGGGTAACACTTGCGAGTGTTACCGGCAACCTTAGAAATCTTATCTGATGGTAGCAGGACTACCGGGCTGGGGCCCGTTGGGTAAGAATTTCTGAGGGTTAACTTAAATTAAACCACCATAAGGTAAAGAATAAAAAGAACAGAGAGTGGCCAAGGTGGCCGGGTTAGTGTTACCCAGTATGCAGCGGCATAGTGGCCGAGTTGGTGGTTAGTTGCCAAGTGCGGCTAGACAGAGTAGTGATGGTTGATGATTAGACACAGATAGTATAGTGCAGTGATATATTATGTTGCATAGCCGCATTTTGATATTGAGGATTTTAGTTTCCTAGCACTATTATTATTGCTTCCATTGGACCAAGTGGTGTAGGACACTTTTTCTCGGTGGTTGAACCCACTGGAAACTCTGTCGTAGTTCTCACACTCCTTGGGTGACCTCCCCACAGGTTCAGATATGGATGCAGCGGACGAGACGGTTCAGATACAGACGGCGAGGCATACGACAGGGGCAAGGGCCCAGCAGCATAGAGACCTAGAGGGTCTAGCAGAGGTATCCCTTTTATATATTTCTTGAGTGAACCTTGTATGGTGAGGAATTTATGTAAAGGAATTGTAATAATTTTATTTGTAAGTTCAGAGATGTAAAGTGTAATAAATTTAATTCATGATTCACTCTTGTATGCTTTCATTATCGCTTAAACTGTTGTTTATTAAATAAAAGTTTAAATTTATAGTGATTTTTAGTACTCTGATACTGAGCTTCCGCATATACGTGTTGTATGATTATGGATGTTACCGTTCCTTTCGGTAGCGAAAGGTCTTACCCGATTGGCGGATCTGTTGGCGTGCCCGAACCGTACTAATTGGCGGACTCGGGGCGTGACATATGCGCTCCATTCTTATAAACAAATATGATATGCCTAAACATTTATAAATATATTAAATTGGCTCAGTTTGTTGTTTGGTGTTATTTTTACTGGTAAGTTATTTTTTAGCTCACATTGCACTAAAAGATATATATGAATTAGAGTTTATCATTTAACAAAATAGATAATTAAACTTTTAAACTACTTTTGCTTCTTTTAATTTAGTAGTAAATTTTCTTTTTAGGTGAAAAGAAATATTCTAATGCTAAGTTTCTTGTTCAAAAATGTTGATATAATTTCTAGAATCCATGCTCTCTTATGGAGGAGATATTTATGATTGTTGTGGACAATTTGAAGTTATGAATGGGGCCAAGAGCATAGTTAGTTAATTCGTGAATTATTCGCGAATTATTCGTGAATTATTGAGAATCCGAATTAAACGTGCCGTTTCCGACTTTTTCCAAAAATTCAGAATAATTCACAAATTTTTGAATCAAAAAGTATTATTCGCGAATTATTCACGAATTACGAATTTTTGGATGAAAAATTCGTTCTTTTTCAAAGCATAGTTAGTTAATTCGCGAATTATTCGCGAATTATTGAGAATCCGAATTAAAATTATTTGTCTGGAATAATTTAAAATTATTTTTTTTTATTCGAAATGAATATTTTATTTATTTCTAAAATAAATTGATTAAATTATTTTAAAAAATTATAATTGTTTATACTAATAGTGTAAATTTTTTAATTTTTTTAAATTTAATAGCCGAATTTTTGATCCCGAATTTTTAATTAGTGAACGTATTATTTTCGTATAAATCACGTATCCGAATAATTGACGAGCCCGTTTTTTAGCCGAATTTTTTAATAAATTTTAAAATAATGATACGAATTTTATCCGTATTATATCCATACCGAATTTTTGCCGAATCCGAATTAACTAACTATGGCCAAGAGATCTACCAAATTATTTTGTTTTTTATTCAATTTTTCATTGGTTTTTTTTGAATTTTTATTTTTTCTTTCCAAGAGTCCATCATTTTATTTTAACTTTCTACTATGAAAAAATTTTAAAACTTTTTGAAATAACTGATCATAAATTTTTAAGCATAAAAGTAATTATTGGACCTCTTACAGTTAGGTCTATTGTGAACTGCAGTCCCACTTAATATTTTAAAGTTTTATAAAATTATATTTTAAACGGCTGTATAATTAGTATATTCACTTTAAAAATAATTTGATAAAATTTAAAAAATATGATTGCCAAATTAAAAGTTTAGATACATACTTAAAATAGAGCTAAACTTTGGAGGGTCTCTATATATTTTACCCAAAAATAAAAAAGAAAAATATTAAGGAGTTATAGTAGTTGATAAAGAATAGGGATGAACATGCATTATAAATGCTAGGAAAAAGTATGGGACACAAATTAAATTTTGGTCCAAGTCAAAAGTACAATAGGGAATTTTCAAACAAATTCAACATAGTTAATTTCCCATGCATCATAAATGATACTAAAAAAACAAAAAAAAAAAAAAAAAATGGGGGGCATTACAATTAACTAGATCTTGATGGGTTTCTAGAAGTTGCTTGTTCATTTCAATTGAAAGTACTTTTGTACATAGAAAGATGCAAAATAAGAGTTTACTTGGACTTTGACTCCATAATTTGGTGGTTGAAGCAATATGCTTAGATTCTTCAAGAGCTTACAAAAACGAGTATCACAATTTAGGATCATTAATTGAGGTGTGTGACTAAGAAAATAGCTGCAACATAAGTGATGAGCGCCACCAAAATCGCAGATGGTAAAGAGTTTAATAATTGATAGGCGAATTTTTAAGTGCGAACTTTTCTGCCAATGGTAAAAAATTTGATAGTATTGGATTTATCCCTTAATCATTTTCATCTTTGAAAGCTTGCGTATCAATAACAGAAAACTTACTTTCCCGGCATTGGATCTATTCCTTTAATCATTTTCATCCTTTTCATCATACTATTTTTTCAATCACCCATTAAATTTTCCGGGCCCACTATCATTCTAATCGCACTTCTCTTCGTTCAATGATCAAAAATTTAATAGCACCAATGACTTGGTGCTATTAGTAATATAATAATCTAAATTTATTTATATATATATAATTAGGCTGGAATAATATCGACAGCATCAAGTCATTGGTGCTATCAAGTTTTCAGCCGTTGGATGGAAAAATATACGGTTGGGATTATAATGGTCCCCTAGTGTTTACTAGGTGGTTGGTTGAATAGTAAAAATTTTAGGAGACCACTATAATCCCAACCATATATCTTTTCATCCAACGGCTGAAAACTTGATAGCACCAATTACTTGGTGCTATCGATAGTATTCTAGCCGGATATAATCTGAAAGATAAAAATAATCGAAAGGGTAATAGATCTAATCGTGAAAAATTTGGTATGTATATAAAAATAATCCAAGTCATTGGTGCTATTCCACCAACCGCCCACTAAATCTTAGAAACCACTATCATCATCCTAACCGTACATTCCTTAATTCAAGGATTATAAACCTAATAGCACCAATGACTTGATGCTATCGATAGCATTTTTAGCCTAGTTCTATATAGAGAGTCTGGCTACTATGCTATCGATAGCACTAAACACTCTGGCCACTATAAGCAAAAAACAATATATTTTTTAATGAAATTATACTATATTTCAAACTAAATAAAATAAAATTTTAATTAATTTTAATTTTAACAGCAGAGAGTAAAGAATACATATATAACAAAAATTTGCAAAAAACAATATGCAATCAAAATTTTTTAAATTGTTAATCCCAATATATTTAAATTTGAATATCAATCATACATACAAGTCGAAAACAAAATTATTTACAATATGCAAAAAAAAATTCGGATTAGTACTCGTTAGATTTTAATCATAATCAAATCAGAATTACGTCTTAGATTGTAAGTAAAAATAATTGCACTAAATTAAATTCAATTATAATTAAATTATCTAACAATTTGTGATTAAATAAAATTACAATAACTCACAGTTAAACGCTAAAGAAATTTTAAAATTTATTAAAAAAAAATTAAAATAAAATTAATTCGAAAGTACGCGAATTACTATTTTAAAATATAGATACTGTTCTAAGATACAACTGAAACTTCTTTTTCTATAAGTACGATGGTGAAAAGTAAAAAAAAAAAATAAAAAAAATTGACAAAAACTCTTTCAACATTCAATAAAAAAGAATCTATTTCTCTTCACTTTTGTATATATAAACAGTAAGAAAAAAGGACACAATATATATATATATATATATATATATATATATATATATATATATATATATATATATATATATATATATATATCTATATATATATATGATTTCTCATGTCTAAATCCGACGTGGCTTTACCTCCTTATTTTGAGGATGGTAGGCCCCTCTCTCTCCTTCGCCCCATACAACCCTTCATCTCTTTACTCTCTCTCTCTACTTTCCCACTCCTTCATCAATGCCATCAATTACAAGAGATGTCAAGAGTCATGAATAACTCACAATATTATAGTGGGATGAGTGGATATTTAATTTAGACCACCAAATTTTTAATTCCTTCTTCATCAATGCCATCAATGACAAGGGATGCCAAGAGCCATAAATAACCCACAAGGTTGTAGTGGGTTTAGTGGATATTTAATTTAGACATTAGTGGGTTTCTTAAGTATAGGTTTAATGGGTGAGTTATGTACATGAGCCTATAAATAGTGGGGTTGGCTAAGACAAAAGTAATAAGAAAGAGTTGTATCTTATAGTTATTTTTTTCTAAGTAAGAGAGTACTTAGTTTTTCTACGGAATATCTACTTTTTTATAAGGCGCGAAGGTCCGAGTTAGCAAACGGAGAGCAAGACTTGCCCTCTTCGAGCAGGAAGGCGGACGCCGCACGAGCTTTTGCTAGGCGAAAAGCTTAAGTCCGTGATTTTTATCTCAAATTAATTCATAATAATACTTAATTCTTTCGTCTCATTTTCCCTCCGCCACGGTCGAAGGGATTGTCGTCACCGTTGCTATCACTTTCGCCGGTGAAGACGTTATCGGGCTTATTCGCACCACCAATAATAAGAGACTTTTGATGAATATAACAAATAAGATACACAAAAAAAAATATTTAATATTTTATTATTATTAATTATTTTTATATTTTCTACCCGCTACGAAGTGCGGGCTCCTTCACTAGTATATATATATAGGAAAAGGAATTAGTACAAGCGAGCCGCAACTGATTAAAAATATAAAATAAAATAAATAAATAAAAATTAATAAATAATAATAAATAAGAATAAATGTTTTTAAAATAATTATTTTGAATTTTTCAATTTTATGTACCACGTGGAAGCCTGGCTTCGTTCCTCCGCGAGTTTTAACCTCTTCTGATTATGATAGCGGTCTAATTTTATTAAAGTTTTATATAAATATATTGAATAATAAATATATATTTATAAAATATAATTTTTTATATTTATTTTGTTAAAAATTTTAGGTTGTTCGTGTATATATATATATATATATATATATATATATATATATATATATAGGGACAATTTCTTACGTACCTCTAAAAATTTTCCTGTTTTCAGATTTACCCTCTTAGAAGGCTAATATTAAAACTACCCTTCTTACGTTCCAACTTCTTTCCAAAATATCCCTGAAGTTAAACTCTGTTAGTGTACCGTTTGAAACTGCCGTTATCTATGTGTAATTACTATTTTGCACTTTCAAATATACCCTAAACCCTAAACCCTAAAACCCTAAACCCCTAAAACCCTAAACCCTAAACCCTAAAACCCTAAACCCTAAACCCTAAAACTCTAAAAAATCCTAAACCCTAAACCCTAGAACCCTAAAAAACCCTAAACCTTAAATCCTAAAATCCTAAAAAATCCTAAACCCTAAACCCTAAACCCTAAACCCGGACAAAATAGGTATATCTGATAGTTTTCAACTACGATTATTATTTAACTCTAGTTTAACCCTAGTTAACTTAACAAAGGGAAACGGTAGGGATATTTTTAATAACGGTGGAACGTATGAGGGGTATATTGGAAAGAAAAAAATAAGAGGGGTAAATCAGATATTTCTTCATATTTCAGGGGTACACAGGCAATTATCCCATATATATATATATATATATATATATATATATATATATATATATATATATATATATATATATATATATATATATATATATATAATGTAGGGTTATTATACTTTTACGAGTATAAATTTCTTTATACTCATAACTTTTTAGTCATTGGATGAAAAAATATGCGGTTAGGATGATAGTGGTCCTCCAAAATTTACTAGATTGTTGGTAAAATAATATAAATCTTAGAAACTACTATAATTCTAACTGCACATTCATTCATCCAAAAAATAAAAATTTATGAGTAGAAAATTTTTTTACTCATAAGAGTATTTACTCATAACTGCACATTCATTCATCCAAAAAATAAAAATTTCGTTCATGTTCCGCTCGATAACAGCTCGAATATATATATATATATATATAATATATATATATATATATATATATATATATATATATATATATATATATATATATAAACTTTACTATTTAAATTTTAGATTATCAATTTTTTATAAATTTTAATTTATGATTATATATATAAGTATTTAATTTATGATTATTTACTATTTAAATTTTAGATTATCAATTTTAGATTATATATATAAGTATTTAATTTATGATTAACTATAATTTTTCAACGGATATTGACAGTAAAAATATATATGAACAACTTAAAAAAATTTAAAAAATATATAAAAATTAAATTTTGTGGAAATATATCTGCTATTCGAGATATTTACGAAAATTAACCTTTTTATTAAGCTAAAAATGAGTTGAAATAAAAAAATATATATATAATGTGTTTATGTGATTGCTTATGATACCACAATAATTATATCGTAATTGAATATCTACAATATAATAATTATTTTATAAATAGGTTTTTAAACCATTACTATACACACGAAACTCAAATGTTTTTTTTTTTAAAAAAAATTTAAACTTAAATGATATATATATATATATATATATATATATATATATATATATATATATATATATATATATATATATATATATATATATATATATTATTATTATTATTATTATTATTATTATTATTATTATTATTATTATTATTTAAACTAGAACTCATTTTGATCTAATAAATGCGTAATGTTTAGAACTTTTTTTAATTTTTTACCTAATCTTTTAACTCATTTAATTCTCTTATATTTTAAAAATATAGACACAACATATATTTTTACTTACTTGATTAGGATATTTCACAAAATCTATACGACTTTAATTTTCTTAAAGTAAAAGGTCTAAATTTTATATGAGAAGAACAATCAAATGATTTAAATCAAATAAATTAAAAAAAAAATTTTAAAAAAAAATTAAAAATTTTAAAGATTGGATAAAATTCATGGACCCCACAAATTATAGCCAATTTTTAATCTCCCCACTAACTCTTAATTAAGTGGTTTTAGTATATTAAATTAAAGATTCACTAAAATTTATTAATAATACCACCAAACTAATTATTGTTTAGCTACTAAGATTAAAATATTAATGGTTAATAACCAGAATATCTCAAATAAAAAAAAAAAAAAAATTAAGGAGTGTAAAGAGATTAGTATGAAGTTCGAGGTCCTATCTGTAATGTCTTTTAGGTAAATTTCAAAGCAAATAAATAAAGAACAAAAACGTGGCTTCGTCATCTTAGAACCAATACATGCTTTATTTTTTATTTTTTTTTAAAAAAAGGGGAAATTGGAGTCAAATGTGTGAAAATTTGACTCCAAATGTTTCTTTTTTGAAAAATAATTCCAATGTTTCAAGGAAATTAAACACTTTGACCGACAGTTTTCGTAGTTTTCATAAAGAAAAATGCTATTTGTACACCTCAAATGAGGTGTATATCTTGTGTACAATGTACATTCCATCCATTTCAAAATATGGTAAATTTTTTCGGTCACTTTGGTATGACTGGTGAATAAGTCTCCACTCTGGAATGAATATTTCACTTTTCACTCTGGAATATATAAATAGAATGTATATCGTACACTTATTTCTGAATGTATGAATAGTATTATTCTTTTCTAACCTGCATTGGACCCCTCTTCTTCTTCGTCTTCTTCTTCTTTTTTCAAATAGAGGATCTATATGTAATTGTATAAGAAAAAAAAAAAAAAAAAAAAGTTGGTGGAGTACCGTGAGTCATAAGTTAGGTAATTCGGATTAGGCAAACATTCGGTTCGGATATGATATGGATAAAATTTGTTTTATAATTTTTAAATTTGTTGAAAATTTTGATAAAAAAATAGATTCGTCAATTATTCAAATACGTAATTTATACGAAAATTATACGTCCACCAATTAAAAATTCAAAATAAAAAATTCGACTATTAAATTATTTTTTTTCTAAATTTATACTATTAACATAATTAATTATAATTTTTAAAAATATAATTTATAATTTATAAATAAATATAAAATAATTTTTAAAAATTCGCCACGTGGCTCGGAGGGTTTCGATGGCGAGTGTCTTCGGCACACGACCCGAAGAATTCCAATGACGAGCATCTTCGGCACGCAACCCGAAAGGGTTCCGATGGCGAGCATTGCGGGATGGGAGGGTTCCGATAACGCGGATGAACGAGTATGATGAAGGAGATGATATATATATATATATATATATATATATATATATATATATATATATATATATATATATATATATATGGAAAAGTCTATTGGTACACCCTTTAAAGGGGTGTAGATCGTACACCCTGTAAAAGGACGGCTTGGATTAAAATGCAATTTAAAGAGATGATATTTTCACTCCAATTTTACAGATCATACTCTTTCATTACTTTCCCATTGTACAGTACCGATACACAATGTACCGGTACCGGTACATAATGTAATGTACCGGTACATAATGTAATGTACCGGTACATAGGTACCGGTACATTACATTATGTACCGGTACATAATGTACCGGTACATAATGTAATGTACCGGTACCTATGTACCGGTACATTACATTATGTACCGGTACATTATATTATGTACCGGTATCGGTACATTGTGTACCGGTACTGTACAATGGGAAAGTAATGAAAGAGTATGATCTGTAAAATTGGACTGAAAATATCACCTTCTTAAATTGCATTTTAATCCAAGCCGTACTTTTACAGGGTGTACGATCTATACCCCTTTAAGGGGTGTACCAATAGCACCACTCTATATATATATATATATATATATATATATATATTGAAAAGAGAAGAGTGTGTACTTGTTGGGCTTGGTCACGGTGCACTGCAGCCGTGCAGCATGAGTGCATGGCAGGTGTGAGTTGTGTGACTTGAGAGGTGAGGGTGATTAGCATTTTAAAACTTTTTTAAAAAAAAGGAATCGAAATTTCGAAAGATAATTAGGAATTCATTAAATTATTGGTGAATAATAATTTTTGATTAATTTGAATTTTTCAATCTGTTTAATTTAGATTCTCAATAATTCATGAATTATTCGCGAATTAACTAATATGCTATGAGTTTCAATAGTCCCACATTATATAAAATATAATAATAATAATAAAAAATTGATTGGAATTATAAGAAGCAGCGCACTTTAGTAATAACAAATGAACTTATCGATGGTTTAAAACTGAACTTTTTTTGAAAATGATCCTCTAAAAATTTGTATTTTTGAAAATAATCATATAAACTTTGTATTTACAAAAATGACTCTATAGGTGCCAACTGGACGTAACGTGAGAGAGGGAGGGTGAGGGAGATCCAGTTGAACACGCGTTCTGAGAACGTGTGTGTAGAAGACACCCGTTCCTGGCCCATGAGTCCGATTAAGACCGGTCGGCGCTGTGTGTTCCTGGCCTATGAGTCCGATCGAGACCGGTCGGCGCTGTGTCTGGTTGAGTCCGATCGAGACCGGTGGACGCTGTATTTTTATACTTTAAGTGAATTAACTGTGTATTTCTAATAGCTCGAGCTTTTGAGATTAATGATTAGCGCCAACCAGGGACGAAGCCATATTAAGGCCCAAAAGGCGGGGCATCGGGGGAAAGGGAGCTAGCGACAATCGCAACTACGTGATGGATTATTTGGTTAGAATGAAACAGAAGAATTTTCGAGAAAACCAAAAATACGTTGGCTTACTTGTCGTTCGAGATCCGCTCTTTGAGGGATAGCTAGGAACATTTCTGCTCGCAGTAGTAGTAGCAGTCTTCTTCTTTTTTTTTTTTTGTCGCCTTCGAGGCCGGGTTGCCTCAGTTTATAGTCGAGTTCAATTTCTAAATGAATGAAACGGTAGCATACTATTTTTCTCTAAAAATAAAATAAAAAATTAAATATAAAGTTTCAAGTTTAGTCCTAAGTATCAATTTAACTTAATTTTTTTTTAAGATAGTCTTGACCCCCCTCAACTTTTTAATATTTGTTTAATAACTTTTTATTCCAATATAATTTTCTTTTTTCTTCTTGTATGCATTTTTAAATAGGTAAAATATATTAAAAGTCTCATATTTATAAGGTATTTTGAAATACATCCCTTAAATCTGAATTTTTTATTTTATATTTTTTTTTAATTTCTAACTAGTAAGCTATTTTATTTAACAAAATAAAATATTATATTAAATTTAATAGCTCTTTGATCTACATTAAATGTTATAATTTTATTTATTAAAAGTACGAAGAATTTGATCACTAACTGAATTACTGTTAAATTTAATAAAATTTATAATTATTTGAATATAATAATATAAATAAAATAATTAAAAATTAAAAGTATGTAAATTAAAAATTAATTTTAATATTTTTATATTAATTATTAAATTAATAATTTTTATTAAAAAAAATTGATTAGATAAAATTATATTTATGTGCTAAAATTTTTATTTGAATATATTTTGGCCCCCTTCAAGATTAAATTCTGGCTTCATCGCTGGCGCCAACGATCGACGGAGGGACCCATTACAAAATGGACTATAGTTGGAGGAAACAAATTATTTTGGTAAAAACGTTTCTGATTGGTAAAAATTTGGCTAAGTTGAAGGATTTTTCTTTTCTGAATAAAAAAATTTGTGAAGTACAGTAAACCTGGAACACCTGGGTCCAAATAAAGGCCCTAGCCAACAAGATTAGGGCTCATTGGTACCGCGAAAAGCGCGAATTGCAGGCCCACACAAACCTTCACTATCTCAATAATTTCTCAATTTCTCTGTGAATAATTTGACATGAGTGTATGGTAGGTCCATAGGAAACAAGAAAAAACTACATGAAACAAAAATTCAGTGATGCAGTGTATGAATTACTACGAAAAACCAAAGTTCAGTGAAGAGATTAAAACGAAAACAAAAAATGAAACAGCACCATGAAGAAGCTTCATAGATCGATCCCGCTCTTTATTGATCAATCACATTGATGTATATTTACAGCTAAATCAAGCTGACATTACAAATGCATACAGAACAGCTAGTAAGACTAGTTAAAAGCACTTGGTCGCGAGATCGTAGTAGTAAAACTATGTATAAATGCTAATATAATCATCTTCTTCTTCCTCTCCGAAAGTGGAATTATCTATCAATATATATATATACAAGATAAAGAACCAACAATGATACACAGATATAGGAGGAAATGTAGGAAGATAAACAAGAATAGTATGCATGCAGTAAATCTACAAGCTCTTAAGTGTACCGGCAGTAGGTTTATTTTGCTTCGATTTAGCTAACGTAAGAAGATCACTAAACAGATTGTCTCCGGGCTTGGCGGGCTTGGCGGATTGCTCTGTGGCAGTCGAGGAAGGTGGAGTGGACTTCATGGGTCTGTATGAAGCATTATGTTTCATAGAAAGTGATTTCATTCTCTTAGAAAGCTCATTTGGATTCGCATAGGTTGCGTACACTGGTACTATCTGATTGTAGATCTGAGTTTCCTGTTGCTGCGGGTATACGTACATGGGTTGTTGGTGAACACCCACAAACTGTGTTCCTATTATTTGTTGAGAATATACTGAAGAGTAAATGCCGACGAGTTGGGCATTTTGCATCGGCTGAGGCTGGAGAAGCGCAAGCTGGCCCATACGCACTGTTGGCCCAGCTTGGATGGGTTGAGATTGTGTACCTCCGGGCAGAATGCTTGGCATCGGTTGAAGCTGCATACTTCCCGGATGGCTGGCTGGCGTACGTAGGTTTTGGGTAGTCTGCAATGGCTGAGTTTCCCAGGGTGGCGGGGGAAAGGCGCCATCTTGATCATCTCTACCTGTATAAATAGATTGCTGTTAGAGGTCATTGCCTGGTGTAATGGTGGAAATTCAAAGCTTGGAAACACAGGATACAGGTTCAAGTCCCGAGAGCAGCCACTTCGTGGAGGTTTTGTAAAAGTTTTGTTCGAATTGAGCTTTTCGAAGCAGCACTATCTGGTTTTCAGGGGAAAGCAGAAGCTTCAAAAAGGAACTTCTATTTTTGGGGACCTAGAAGTTCATTTGAGCTTCATGCACAGAAAAAACTCAGGAATTTTTGTTTGCTGAGCACCAGAAGGATGCTTCTCGGAAAAGAGAAACTATTCCGGAAGGTAGACCAAAAGGGCACTTAAGGTTAGGACCATCTTCAAATACTGTCTACTAGAAACCCAATTCGGTGCGATCAAATTGGCAATGACCATTTTATCAAGGTAAAAGTTCTTGCACAAAGATTTAGCTGGAGATGTTTTGGATAGCAGTCAGATGCGAAACGACACCCGTCGTTTCTATGAATGCAAACGGCATTTACAACATGGTCTCAAATCATAAATTATCTTCAGCAATCTAAATCAATGGTTTGCTATTGTAATAAAGGTTTCAGAAATCCACTTCATATATAACACTGGCAACAATAGCAAAAGCCATACCGTAATATAGTGTTTGCTGCTGCGGATTCACTCCTTGGGCAAGTTGACCATTTGATGCAGAGCGCGCAAGTTTCAGTTGGGACGCTTGATCATTAAATGTCACCCAGTTTGGAGTTCCCCCGTCATGATAAACCACGGGCTGTGATTTCTGCTGAGGCTGTGGCGGATGCTGAGGAGGCGGAAAATACGACCGCGATGCTTTAAAAGTAGGATTTGAGCCCAAAGAGTTGATGGAATTGGCCTGAATGTAATTGTTATTATTGTTGCTGGCCTTGTTTTGAGGAAATGACTCAGCGAGAGCTAAGTTTTGATTGGGAGTAGAAGTGGAAGTAGAAGCAGCCATTGGACCATTTACAGGGACGAGGGCTAGTGAATTTTCAGTTGCAGGTGCATTATAATCGTCACCACTAAGAAGATCCATAGCGGCATCAAACCTTACAGGAGCAGTTGCTGAACCAGAGGATAATGTGGGAGGCGCGGTTAGTAATAATTGTTGAAGAGGAGGTTGATTGCTTGTGTTTATGCCCGCGCTTGCACTTGCATCAGAGCTATATTACCAAAGGAAAAAAAAAAATATAAAACAAAGAGGATGAGTTAGATACACGCAATCGAAGATAATTTCTACCTAATGAACTAATTTGTGAAAAAACCAGTTTAAATATTCCTAATAATTAGTAAATGAGATAAAAAAAAAACAAGCCCAACTATAAGAAACAGCATGCGAAAAAGTTGAAAACACTAAAAAGCAAATTTTTATCTATATGTTTATTTGAACGTAAGAACTTTCGGAAAGGCCAAATTTAAATCTGGAGGAGATCTAGCATCCAAATAGTCCATCCATGCAGATGCGCCAATAATGGCTTTAGTTTAAAGTTTTCAACATGAAAAATTTGAATGTTAGTATGGCAAACATTATTTGACAGCAAACTAGCTGATTAAAAACAAGGGTGAAACAATGCTGTTGGGGCAAGACAGGAACGCAGATACTGGATATTTCTATAGAAAGAATTTCTTGATGATTTAATCTACTTAACAAATGTAGAAGGAATGTAAGATTCAAATATTTGATGCACATGGGATAACCTATTATATTTTAAATAAAGAATATTCTTTAGCCTTTAAATAATAGTTAATACTTGGAGTGAAGAGACAGTTATCTTTTCCTCCTCTTCCAGAATCAGTTTGCATTGCCTCATACTACTCAATTTCGCCGCATGATGTCCATCTAGCAAAAAATGAATGATTGAGAGAACATTAGCAACCTTTTAACCAGCTCTTTGTTTGCATCCTGTTTCGCGACTACAGAATAGTCTACGTTATCAATTGCCTGAGAAGGCTTTGGTTTCTCCACACGAACTGCAATTCCTGCAGCAATAGCATCATGCGTTGCTAGCACACGCTGCAAATCATCATTTAAAGCAAGTCCCTGGGAAAGCAGTCCTTCATCCCTGTAATAAATAGAAAATCAATCTTTAAGCAAAGTAAATAGTGCAGCCTTCCAATGGAGTTCAAATGAGCAAACATTCATACAGAGCGTTATCTTCCAAATGATCCAATTATCGCTGAATTTAGGCCAGTTGAAACGGAAAAGAAATGCTAAGAGCACTCACAAGGTCTCATTCACGAGTCGAACTACTCTCTTCTTGTAAGTGCGACACTGATTAACAAGGTCAACAATTACCTCTTGTCTGACTCCCTGCATAACACATCAGCGCCAACATGGATTAATAATTCAAACCAAACTTATACTGTAACAAAACACAGTACAGGTAGGAACTGGATTGATCTGAGTAAACCTGAAGATATAGGTGAAAATCCAGAGCATTAAACACACTATGTGTAAGCACACTAATTTGCAAATGGATGATGCTCACATAATTTGAACTAGTATTCACTCATTATTGCCAGATAACATATCTAGATGAAAAGGATGAGCTCAACTTTTGCAAGGTTTAGCATATTTCCTGGCTTTGTCATATGACTGCTAGAAGGCACTAAAACTCTTTAATTTATACGTAAAAACTGAAAAGAGAATCAACCAAAATGGTGAAACCATACCACTCGGCTACCAGGATCTATAGCATTCAGCATCTCTGCAAGAATATCCATGACACCACGGGCATTTTCAATCTCAAAACGGCTGAGAAAACAAACATGATGGTAATTTCAGACAATCATGTAGGTATTCAGATTAGATAAACACGATAGAATCACTATCTGCTTCTAAGTTGTTAATGAGCAAAACAAACAACCACACTAACTAGAAACACGTAGTTATCATTGCAAGTTAATATAACTATATCATATAAAATTCGCATGAGATAAGCACTTCAGCGTTAATGATTCCCAATTATTGCAATTTATATTCATATTACGGAAATCTAACTAAACTGAGTTAATGAAAGACCATAGCTATATCTTTTACAATTGCTAGCTTTCCATTACGTTCTGAGACTTTGTTTGAAAAGATATTCATATGCAGTCTCCCAAAATCCAACCCAATTAACATGGGACTACAGATGAGTTCAGTAGTTTCGATCACATTTACAGTCTTCTTTTCAGAGCTAAGCATTGAACGTACCAAACAACTGAGTGAGAATTGAAATAGAAGGAAAAGTTAACATCATACCCCCTGTTCTTGTACTTACAGTTGTCCTAACTCACTAATTTTATAATAACAAAAAGAGGCAGAGAACGCACCTCAAAGCAGGAAAGGTAGATCCATCAGAAGTCTCAGGTGCTTCCCGTTCATAATCAGCACTGCGCACGGATGGAGGATAGGTTCTTAGAGGCTGTGTCTGTGGAGGAGTAAATATAGATGTGGACCTCTCGGTTCTCTTAGGAAAAACAGCTCCCGCACGCTGATGAGGAAAGCAAAAATTAAGAACGTATTTGTCCAATTTGTTTGAATACCAAGGCAAATTTATCATGTTTGAAGGTTTTCCTACACTTCAAATAAAAGCATCTTTTCTCCTTCATTTCTAATAAAAGCATCTTCACTCTTCAGCAAGTGTTATATACTCAAAACTGTCTTTACCTTCAATGAAAAAATCATAAAATGGAAGGACATATTTTCAAAACAGGTTTAAATCATAAATACTTACATAGTCACAATTACGGCAATCAGGATAAATTCAGCACTGTCAAACATCTTTTGTATCAGTAGTAAGTTCAGTGAATTTGATAGAAAGATAGTAAACCAGTTATAAAAACCAAGGATTTAAGTGTCGTGGCACGGAATCGTGCCGAAAACTTGCCGGCACGATACGGCACAATGCGTGCCGGACCGTGCATGTGTGCGACACATAATGACATAAAATATTTATTTTCTTTAGCAACAATTTTCTAATTGCTTATTATGTATCTTAATCAAATATTTTGAACTTTATTGAGAAAATTACTTAGTAATTTAAAGAAAATAATGTTTTGAGCTGTGTTATCGGCACGGGAACTGTATCGTGCGGGTATCTTATTGGCACGATACGACACGGTGGATACGGCCCATACCGATAGATACTTAAATCCTTGATAAAAACATAACAATATGATATAAAAAATATATAGAATTATAAAATTATACAGAGTTATTCCCTATATTTTCAAAGTAAAAAAAAGATTAAGAAATTAATAAATAATCTCTATACAAATGAATCATTTATGAAATTCTTGAATTATTTGAAAGATAAATAACTAATTCATTACTCTATCAACATCCATGTGCAATCTAATTATTCATAGAATTATTCAACCAACCAAAATTTCAAGAGGCAGAGAATATTGTGATCGCGCTAATAGCTCGAAACATTTTTACACGACTCAGCACGGAGCCGAGCCAACATGGCAAGACAAACCATGTATGCATGCACCACAGTTCAGAAAATCAAAGTCCAAAAATGTACCAACAATTCTTGGTATGCCGCATAGTATTGTGGATATCTTGCATGTGGGCCACCAAAAGCTTCTTGCCAGAAATCTATCAATGTTAGTATCTTCTCCTTGACATGAAATTCAGACTACATAATGAAAATGGTTGAGAATCATGATCTTTAGAATATATCAAGCAAGAAACAGTAGATGCAAAATAAAAAACAATTAGAACCTTTTTCTTCACTATCTTGACCATCTGATGCAGTAAATCTTTCTCAGCGACAAACACATGAACTACGTCCCCACAATTCTTAATCAGTGACTCCAGCAGCTGAAATAGAGTAAAACACATAAAGAGCGTAGGTTAGTATAAGAATGATAAATCATAAAAGTAAGAGGTCTGCATGGGATAGTAAAAGGGATAATAGAAAGTCTGAAAATAATTCAGAAAAACTAGTTATACTAACTTGCCTTATTGCTAAGCAAGTGTCAAGAATTAAAGGACAAACCCCTGAAAATTCTAAGATCATTTGTCTAACAAATATTCATCCGTAAAAATGGTGTCCACTTCTTATATAAGGGATTCATTTACAAGTGTTTGTACACAGAACATGAATTCCAAATTTGCCAAGTTGGCAGTAATCATGACCTAATATCACGATTTTGTAGCTTATTACCCACACATTTGCTGATCTAGTGTGCAAGAGCCTCCCAGGCGCACAGTTTATATAAACTGAAGAGAAATTAAATGTAAAAAATATAAAAAGTAAGCAAATTTGAATACTTACTGTAAGAGCAAGAAGCTGAACCTTCGGATTCTTATGCCCGATACGCTTTTTGATTGCTTTTACAACACCTTTCGCTTGCCTGAAACATAAAGCAAACAAACACTATATGAACACCTTTAGTAATTTATACATATCATGGCATCATAGCAAGTTAAAGCGCCAGCAAATGAGATCCTTCTGCATCAAAAAATAGGAAGAAATGAACAAAATGATTCACAGCAACCCCTTCATATAAGTTGTCACAGCCCAATAATTCAACATCGGATACGTGCAATGAACTCATTAGTCATGTATAGAACAGTAAAATAGGTTCCATAACTTGGGCTTTAAGTTTTTTAAGCCACACGGGTAAAAGTCCTTCGTCAAGTAATTATTTTATACAATAGTGATCTATTGGGACATAGTATATAGTATAAGACCCAATCCCGAGGTACTAAAATAAGGGCCAATCTGATTATGCATCCTTGGTGTTAATCTCGAAACAAGAATGCCGCGCAAAAAGAAATCATTGATTTGTATTAGACTACTACACTATGGTTATTAGTAAATAGTAACTTAAGCTTAAGTATTTTGGAAACGTAATTATAGGATTGTTTCATTAAGCTTTATAAAAGCTTTTCAACACAGAAGTTCAACAACAGCTAATTTTTATAGGCCTCGTTTTGTTTCATACACATTCTTCAGCAAATAACTACACTTCAAAACAGGTTCAGTCTCCAATCTTATGCCGAATTAAACCCTTCCGATGTTCATTCCCCACAAAAAAAAAGAAAAAAAAAAGAAAAACATTCCTCCAGAGATCTTCTTCTCTTTGTTGGTTATATGCCTTCTTCTGTATAGAGTATAAAGATATTTGTTTGAGTCATAAGGTTTTCTATACGCAAAAGAGATATGAATATGGAAGTTGGTTCATGGTGCACTAGGTCTACCAACGTCTTTCAAATGTGAATGAATGTGAATGAGATGGTTTGAAGGGGACAGTGAAGCGTGCTTCATGCAGGCTAGTGTGTTTCATGCATATGCATATATGCATGAAACACATGCATGCTATATTTGTTAAAGCCTATACATAGGCTAATTAAAGAAGTTGACAATTGAAGTTGCCAGCTTCAATTGTGCAAGTGCATGTATGCCTATAAAAGGAATGTCAATATCCCACAGATAATGGATTGAGCAAGAAAGAAAACTAGTTAAGTGTGAGGTGAAGTCCGAGAACTTAATTAGTAGCTTGTTGAATTTCTCTCCTTTTTTTTTTAGAAAAATCTATTTTGAGATTAAGATAGAGATTTTTTCTTGTAACAAGGGAAGGGTGGTAATAACCATAAAGCTCTTGTATTTAGGTTAAGAGAAACATAAAAATGTGGGCTTGTATTTTGATTTCTTCATATAAGGGATAAATCTCTCTCGCTCTCCCCGTGAAAGTAAGCAACTTGCCAAACCACGTAAATCGCTGTATTTTTCGTTGATAGCACATGCAAGACGATCCTAAGTCCCAACAATTAGTATCGAAGCGACCGGTCAGTGCTACGACAAAAATGCCGAATGTCTCGATATCTAAGTTCAAGGTGGAGAAATTTGATGGAAAAAAAAGTTTTGGTCTTTGGCGATGAAGATTAAAGGCCATCTTAGTACAACAAAGTCTTCATAAGGCGTTGCTAGGAAAGTCTCAAAAATCAGCAGCAACAAGTGATGAAGATTAGGAAGAGCTTGATCTGAAGGCACTTAATACCATTATATTGTGCCGGGTAGATGAGATGATGTATAATGTCATGGACGAAGAAACAACAGTTGGCATGTGGACCAAATTGGAGAAGCTATATATATGACAAAGAGTCTCTCCAATATGTTGTACCTAAAGGAAAAATTATATGGACTACGCATGAGGGAAGGTATGGCAATTGTTGAACACTGAAATATTTTTAATAAAATTATTAGTGATATGCTTAGTGTAGATGTGAAGTTTGACGAGAACGATAAGGCATTAATTTTCCTGACATCGCTTTCTCCTTCCTATAATTGTTTAGTTACAACTATATAGAAAGCAAACTCTTTCAAAGGAGAATGCTACTTCAGCTCCTATCAGAAGCAGGGGTGGCAATCTAGCTCGTTGTTCGCGATCCAGCTTGTGTTCGGCTCGAAATGAGCTCGAAATCGACTCGCTCATTTAGTAAACGAGCCAAACACGAGCTGAATTTTTCAGCTTGTTTAATAAACGAACCGAACATGAGCCGGGGTCAGCTCGCTCGTGTTCGGCTCAATAATAGCTCGAATACATATATTTTATATTATATTGTGATGATCCAGACTCCCGCAGGAACTGTGCAACATTAAACAGTGACTGTGGGGAGCTTATTCGGTGAAACAGAGCTTGTAGAATCGAAATTGGACATTTAATATAGACTCTGCGCGAAAATCGGAGCAAATGGAATTTTCCGGGAGCTTTCGGCAAAATTTCGGATGAGAATTTGGCGAAACGGACGGCGGATTTGGACTCGGCGCGCGAAAACGGTCAAAATGGTATATTCACTTTATTTTTTTGGCACTATGTTACTGTTCACGCCGGAACAGTAACTCCGGCCGCCGGAATTACTGTTCCGGCGACCGGCGGGCGGCGGCGGAGCGCGGCGGAGCAAGGCAGAGGGCGGCGGCGCGCGGCGCGGGCAGCGCGGGCAGGTGCGAGCAGGCGCGGGCAGGCGCGCGGGTGCGCGGTCCACGGCATGGCGTGCACCGGGTGCACCGAAGACCCCCTCCCCCTTGCCACGTGGCGCTTCCCCATTGGTTGGCCGGCTTCTAGAAGCACGTGGGAAGGTGACACGTGGCGCTCCCCTATTGGCTGACAGGATCCGAAAAACCCAGAGCGCGGAGCAACCACGTGCACCACGTGGACACGTGGCGAATTCTGATTGGCCCTTGCACCGCTGTTTCCTGTTTTGTGGACACATGGCGCGTTTTGGTTGGCCCAATCCGGTGTTTCCTGTTCTGTCTGATCCCGTGTGGGAATATTCCCCTGGCCCATTATAAATAGGACCTCTCCCCCTCCCTCATTCCCCACCTCGAAATCCGAGCTTTAGAGAGAGAAACTGAAGTTGGGCCCTATAGGAAAAATTTTCCTCTCTCTCTCTTCTCTCTCTCCTCCAAATCTCAGAATTTCTGGAGTTACAGTTAGTGAGTTATCTGCGACGCGGCGCACTGCGACGGTTTTCTTTTTAGGCCCATTTCCCGTCGCAGTTCCGTCAGAAATTCCCTGTGTGCTAACCGGGAGGAATTTTTGGACGATTTTTGCGACAGCGCGTTCCTAAGAGGTAAGGCTTCGATTTCCGTGTTGATCACTTTGCTCCATTTCGCACTTTTGGCACGATTCCCGTGGCCTCTTTGACCCCCCTTTTTGCTGTGGAAATTTCTGGACAGCGTCAACTTCTCCGATTTTTATCTTGGCGTAGGAGCATCAGATCGAGGCGTTTAAGGAGTCGATTTTCATCTACTCTTCGCGAGGAACGCAACCGTAATTTTTCTGGATTTTCCTGAGCACTGTATAGAGGTGAAAAACTCCTCTTTTCCCGTGCTGTTGAAAAACAGCAAATATTGTACTTTTTGAGATTTATATTGAACAGCTGTGCGCTGAATTGCAGGATCTAAGGACTGTGGACAGCCAGGAGACTACCTGGGGTGTGGCTTGAGTTGTTCGAGGTGGGCGGTTGTTGCTTACCTCATTTTTGACAAGCTCACTGGGATTACTAGAAATCCCCTAAAATTTAATGAGAACCATTGGGACAAACTAATATGACAATTGATGAGAACAATTGGGACAAACTAACAGGACAAACTAACAGGACAAACTAACAGGACAATTGATGAGAACCATTGGGACATACTAATATGACAATTGATGAGAACCATTGGGACAAACTAATATGACAATTGATGAGAACTATTGGGACGAACTAATTGATGAGAACCGCTGGGACGAACTCTCCTAAAATTTAATATGACCCCACAGATTATATGATGACTTATATTGGGACACTGTGATTGGGACAAAGGCTATAATTTCGCATGCAAATAATTTTTCCCGTAAATCAATCTTTTTCCAAATAAATATTTGACACCTTCTTACAACCTTTTTTTATGATACGATTGCATGCTCATCTAGTTAGCCACTCTTTACTACTACACTATCATCTTGGGATTTGTACATGTTTCATTGTTGTCCTTGGCATCCAGATGCTTGTTGCTCAAGTATGAGCAGGGGTTTGGGATAGTGTAGTCGAGATTGCATTAGATTGTGGATTTGTGGGGTATTGCGGTGACCGCGGACAGTAGGCGGTCGACCAGATGTTTATCCTTGCATCAGATTGGGGTTGAGTCTGGTTTATTGCATCAGCTGGGGATTGGGTTTCTGTAGTGGACGGAGTTTCCCACTTTGATCATAGTCATGATCCAGTCCTGCTATATTGTGATGCTTGTGAGACATGTGCTACAGAGATACTTGTGATACTGATGACAGAGATACTTTACTCGTGTGGGTCGCTCCCCTCGAGTGCCACTCCGGAGGTAGGCTTTCTTTTTCGGACCCAGCCTTGTGTGCCGGTCTGATACTGGTTTTGGGATGCGAGCCGTGCGGGCCGATCCCGCGGTTTCGAGCCTTGTGTGCAGATTCCGCTGAACAGGCAACACCAGTTGTTACTGGTATCCAGATTGGGTTTAATTGGACAGATACTGTTTCTGATGCATGCATACAGTTTTGACAGCATAGTAGTGGTAGTTTACCTGTTTCAGCATCTTATGTATTTTACCACTTCCCCTTTTCCCTTTTGCCTCTAGTAATCCTAGTGGGTGCGTCAGAGTTGAGGTTTTACCCACTAGGGGAGGCTGCTGGTTTATCTGGTAGTTCTCACCCCCCCATTGTTATTTTCTGTTTCTTTCTTCTCCTTTATTTTTGCAGAGTCATCTGCAGGAGCTGCTAGGCCATCGGCAGCGGATCGAGGTAAGGGGATCGCCGAATAGATAGATCTCCTGTGAGACTGAGGGCTGTAGATAGACGCTGTACCCTTCACTCAGACTGTGGTATTCTCCTTTTGTTTTGAGTCTGGCTTCCGCCAGCTGGTTGTACTTTTTGGAGAGATGGGAGATTATTGTACCTATTACAGTTTTATTTGTATTTTCAGTCTGAGGTACTATGTGGTTCTTCTATTTCAGCTCTGTATTATGCTCTGTTATTGTTATATTATATCTGAGCAGGTTACCAGCGCTTCGTGTACGCGGGAAATCCCGTGTGCATGGCGGATCTGTTGGCGAGCCCGGATTCCGGTTTACACCCGGGGCGTGACATATATAATTTATATTATATATATATATATATATATATATATATATATATATATATATATATAATAAATTATAATTATATATAAAATACATATTTTTATTATTTATTTTTTAATCCAACTTTAATATAAAGCCCAACTTAATTATAAAGAGGCCTATTTACATACAGAGCTCCATCCATAAAGAGGCCAATCTATATGTAAAATTTCAACCACTAAATTAAAATTGAATGGACAAGATCTCACAACTCACAAGACTCAAAGGTTCTAAACTTCTAATCGTAATTCCTTTTTTCTCTAAAAGACACCAAAGCTTCATGCTCCTGCGGCTGCCTCTCCGGGCTCTCTCCACACTCCACAGTCCACAGAGGCACAGACTCCACACTCCGCCACTCCGGGCTCTCTCCACAATCCACAAACTCCACTCTCCGGGCTCACTCCGCCGCACTCAGCAATCGTTCGCATCTTTGCCTCAGCGCTTCCCCACCGCACTCCGGAGTCGCATTGCTTTGCCACTCCACCGACGTTGCTCGCGAAAAACCTTGTCGATTGGTGTTGTGTTGTCCTCGTGAGATTTTTTCTTTTTCCTCTTCCTTTTTCTTTTCTTCTACCTCTTCCTCTTCTTTTTCACTATGTTTCCCTCTCCTTCTCTTTTCATTGCATTAGTTTCGCTTTTTTTTTCCATTTTAAATTTTCTAATTGTATTAATTCATTTTTTTTTTCATTTTATATTTTCTAATTTAAATGTCACGCTAAAGTCTCAATTTATGAACCCATAATCATAAATACATTTTCTAATTGCATTAGTTTTATTTTTTTTCCATTTTAAATTTTCTAATTTGAATGTTGTATTTATTATTCTCCAATTTTTTGAAGTTGAGGATCACTTGCAGCAAACTGGAAATCTAAAATTTTCAGCAATAAAAAGGCATTCAAAATATTTGAGGGGGTGTTAAGTTGAACATAGGAGACAACTTGAAGAAAGGCACGTAGAGAATCAGTAAGTTCAAAGTTTCCATTTCTTGAATGAATCATAATTTTTTTTTTCATATTATTGTTCTTTACTCTTTAGTATGTAGTATATACTTATTTGTCTCTCTCTCTATATATTTTTAGTTATGTCTTCTCCAACTTTCCCACATCCTCATTGATCTCAACAATCAGCATCTGTTGTTGGCACTAATGAACCAAGTGATACTCAAAAGAAAGATGAAACAGCTGATAATAATGATATCGAAGATATTGAACATGAACTAGAGGAAATAAAAATTCGCAAAAGAGTTTCTTAGGTTTGGGAATGTTTTGAAGAAGTAGAAGTTCTTGAGAACAAAGTTTTAGTGAAGAATATCAAATGCAAATATTGTACTACAGGATCAAACGCAAAAACAGCTGATTACTTGAAAAATCAGCCTAAAGATCAAGGTTTAATCAATTTTACACCAAGTGAAGCTCTAGATAATGAGATAGAATTTTCACCTATCTACTGTGTCTCTAATGCATCTTACGATACCTTTAAAATTCGAGAAATAATGGCCAAGATGATTATAGTTCATGAATATCCATTTACAATAGTTGAGCAGACATGGTTCAATATATTGTGCAAGGCATTGAATCCTAATTTTCAAAAGGTGACTAGTAAGAATGAGTGCTTAAAAGTCGATGAACCAAAAAAGAATAAATTGAAAAAAGTACTAAAGAATGTTGATAAAATATCACTTCCATGTGATTGTTGGACGTCCAAACAAACAATCGGGTATATGGCTTTGACTGCTCACTATATAGATTCAGAGTGGCTATTGCAAAAGTGTATCATTAATTTTATTGAGTTAGAGGCACCACACACTGGTTTGGTTATTTCCGATGCTATTTCTGATTGCTTGTTAGATTGGGGGATTCAAGATAAAGTGTCTACGATCACCTTAGATAATGCTTCAAGTAATGACGTAGCAGCTAGAAGTTTAATTTTGAACTTCCAAAGGAGAAACAAGCTTCACTTCAAGGGCATGTTTAGATGTCGTGCACATGCCTTGAAACAATATGACATAAGGGAGTCGGTAAAATACTTCAAGAAGTCTCCTGGTCGACTTCTGAAATTTGGTAAAATTGCTAAGCAGCAGGGTCTCTCTACAGAAAGAGGGTTATCAAGTGATATTCCTACTAGATGGAACTCAAAATATAAAATGCTTGATGCTGCTTTTCATTATAAATTGATTTTTGGTGAATATGCAAATAGAGATCCATGTTATAGATAGTGTCCCTCTGAAGATCAATAGGAAAGATATGAAAAGATAAGAAAATTTTTAGAGGCATTCTATAATGTGAGCAATATATTTTCAACAACAGATTATCCTACATCAAACAAGTTCCTTCGTAAAACTTACCGAGTTAAGAGAGTGTTGGTTGAACAAGCTACATTAGATGATTTTTTTATGAGAAACATGGCTGAAATAATAGTAGAAAATTTTGATAAATATTCGGGATCTTGCAACTTGTTAATGGCAATTGCATCAATTTTAGATCCAAGATACAAGATGTTGTTAGTTAAATTTTGCTTTCCGAAAATATATCCAAGTCATGAGGTTGAAAGAAATATAATGACAGTTCAACAAGCTTTATCTGATCTCTATGATAGCTATGTTCAGAGCACTTTTCTTCTATTTCTGAAATAAATGTGAGTGGTGAAGCAACCCATTCAACTACAGCATCAAGTGCCGACATTAATCCAAGTTCAGCAAAAAGACAAAAAGCAAGCGATGACGACAATTTTGATGATTTTGTAAGAAACAATTCATTTGTCCAACTTGAGAAATCAGATTTGGAAATATATTTAGAGGAAGGGTGTGCTCTGATTGATCGTAATGACTCAAGTAAATTTGATGTGTTGGGTTGGTGGAAAATGAATAATATCAAATTTCGTGATTTATCCAAGTTAGCTCGTGATGTTCTTGGTATACCAATTACCACTGTCGCTTCAGAATCAACTTTTAGTTTTGGGGGAAAAGTTTTAGATGACTACCGGAGCCAATTGGCACAAAAAATGGTTGATGCTCTAGTATGTGCTGGAAATTGGATAAGAGCTTCACAAAAGTCTACGAACTTTAAATTTGTAAGTATGCAATGATTTTGAATTTTTATTTTTTTACCATTTCGTTTATATTATATACTAAATTTATAATTTAACTTAATTTTTCAGCAAGAGATTACTGAGATGGAAAATCTGCATGTTAGTACTTATGAAAACAGCACGCAAACTTCATTTTAGGTAATTATTTCTATGTTATGATATTGAGCTATATAAAGGATATCAACTTGTTCACATTTCTGAAATCGTGTCTTTGTTTTTTGCCTTGAAAGGTTGGAGGTATAAAGTAATCAAGAGCTCTTTTTGTTGTATACTTTTCAGGATGGTAAAAATCTTTACATTTGAATTTAATAATAATTATTTTTATTTATAACTTGTCTTTTTAATCTTTTTCAGGGTGCCGGCAATCTTAACAATCATTGAAAAGCAATTGAAGGAATGAATTGTAACAAGAACTGCACAATTTCCATTTCATTACCAACTAAAAAAACTAGAAACATATTTTAAACTGTTTGACTGTGGTTTATATTACTATTATATTAGGATTTGCAATTCTATGATTTTGAATAGTGAATTTTGATTTGTTGAATTGTAACTTTATTTTGGTAATGTGTTAAATTTTGATGGATTTTGAATTATGGTATTGCCATTTGCTGCAAATTGGTTTCTTTGTGCCTATTCTTTGTTGTTAATGTTTGTTATTGTAAAATATATTTTAAATTGTTGTGTGGTAATGTATTTTTTATTTGAACAATATATTATATAGTAAAGAAGTTTACATTGTTGTGTTTACTTATAAATTATTGTGATTTGCTGTAGATTAAGCTTTTTTCAATCTATTCTTTGTTGTTAATGTGTCTTTATATTTTAATTTCTAATCGAGCTAACGAGCCGAGCCACGAGTTAACGAGCCGAGCCACGAGCTAATGAGCTACTTTAGAATTGATTAATCGAGCTAACGAGCCGAACACGAGCCAACTCGAATACATCGCAAGCCGATCACGAGCTGGACTATTCAAGCTCATCACGAGCTCGAGCCAAGCTTTGACAGTCTCGAGCCGAGCTCGAGCTGGCTCCAACTCGCTCATGTTCAGCTCGTTGGCACCCCTAATCAGAAGAGTTCAGAAAGCAATCCATTTTGGAGAAGCCAAGTGAAGGTTTAGCTGTTAAGGATGCAGGAAGGGGATGGCATAATGAACGTGATTCGGATAAAGAAAGATTTTGTTCTAAGTGAAAGTCTAAAAATGCGAAGTGTTATTTTTGCAAAAAAGATGGTCACACGAAACAAGACTGTGAGAGGAGGAAGGCATGACTACAAAAAAAGAATTCCTCTACATGTATCGTAAGCGTAACCAATGACCCCGATCAAAATCATGATGTTTTGACAGTTTCTTCAGATACTGATCATGATGTTTTGACAGTTTCTTCAGATACTGAATCTCTCGCTGCTTGGATATTAGATTCAGGTTATTCTTATCATATGACACCAAATAAATCTTATTTGATTCTTATAAATCTTGTGAAAGTGAAAGTATTATGATAGATAATCACACTACTTGTAAAACTATTGAAATAGGAATGGTAAAAATAAAGATGCATGATAACATGGTAAGAACTTTTACAGATGTGAGACACGTTCCAGGTCTCAAGTTGAATCTAATATCACTTGGAGCTCTTGACTCTATTGGTTGCAGTATTACTATTACAGATGGAGTCATCAAGGTAAAAAAGGGTGCCATGGTTGTCATGAAAGGAGAGAAGAAAGGAAACCTATACAGGTTGATCGGCAAGTCGGTGATTGAAGGTATTGCAGTGACATCCTCGGATGATCATGATACTGATGATGTGAAATTTTGGCACATGAGCCACATAAGTGAGAAAGGGATGTTAGAGCTACATAAAACATGAATATTCAGATGTATGAAATCCTGAAAACTCAATTTCTATAAACACTATGTATTTGGAAAACATAAAAGGGTGAGTTTTAGATACTCCGATCACAGAAGTAAAGACATACTTGAACACATCCATTTGGACGTGTGGGGAGCCACTTTAGTGACTTCAAAAGGAAGTGTGTGGTATTTTGTTACATTTATTGATAATTTCGTAAAGTTTGATTTTTTATGAAGGAAAAGTCTAAACTCGGAAGCCTTTATAAAGTTTAGACATTGGAAGAAAGTAGAGAAACAGACAAGCAAGCAGGTCAAATATCTAAGAACAGACAATGGTGGAGAGTTCATTTCTAAGGAGTTTATTATTTTCTGCAAAGAGAAAGGCATTACACGCCATCTGATAGTTCTTGGAACTGCACAGTAGAATGGAGTAATAGAAAGGATAAACAAGACACTATTAGAAAAAGGCTGATCCATGCGAATTTGTGCAGGTTCGCCAAAGGAGTTCTGGGTTGAAGGAATGGATTTAGCGTGCTACATTATTAATAGATCTCCTTCCATATGAATTGAACTCAAAACACTAGAGGAATTATGGTCAAGTAAACTTACAGATTATTCCTCATTACGTGTCTTTGGTTGTCCTACTTATGTTCATGTTCAAGAAAATCAGCGCACAAAATTAGATTCAAAGTAGAAACTCTGCACATTTCTTGGATTTGAGAAGGGAGTGAAAGGATACAAGCTGTGGGACCCCGTTGCCAAGAAAAAGGTGATTAGCAGGGATGTAGTCTTTGACGAAAAACTAATGCTACAAAAGATTCAGCAGCTAGCTCAACATGAAGAGAGTGCGAAGACTACAGATATTTAGGTGGAGCGGCAGGATAGTGTACATGATCAGGTGGAGCAGCCGCACCATGAAAAAAATCATAAGACACCAATTGATCCAATTGAGAGAACTTTAGACGAACCATACTCTATCACCAGAGAGAGGGAAAAGAGACATTTATCCACCATTAAGGTACAATCAGGATGATATTGCAGCTTATGCTTTATTTATTATTTCAAATGATCTTTCTTCCTTTGAGAAGGCAATGGAGGATAAAGAGAGTGGTAGTTGGATGGCTGCTATGACTGAAGAGATGGAGTCTCTATACAAGGATCATACATGAAATCTAATTCCATTGCCTAAGGAAAAGAAAGCCATCGGATGTAAGTGGGCCTACAAGAGAAAGCAAGGTGCAGATGGTGAACTAGTTAAGTTTAAGGCACGTTTGGTGGCCAAGGGTTATACTCAAGAGCAAGGAATTGATTTTAATAGTCCTCTCACCTGTGGTAAAACACGTGTCTATCAAGATACTTCTAGTTCTGATTGCCATGTTTGACTTTGAGCTACAGCAGCTAGATGTAAGAATTGCATTTTTTTTATAGGAATCTTGAAGAAGAAATATATATATATATATATATAGAATAATTGGAGCGCTTCATTCAGTACAAAAAAGAGAAGCTCATGTGCAAGCTAAAAAGATCTTTGTATGGACTGAAACAGGCACCAAGACAGTGATATAAAAGATTTGATGGGTTTATGATAAAAAATGGATATAATAGGAGTTTCTATAACAGTTGTGTGTATTATCATAAACTTGAAAATGATTCTTTTATTCTACTAATGCTTTATATAGATGATATGTTGATTGCAGCAAAAGATCCAACAGAAGTGCAAAAGTTGAAGGATTTGTTGAGCCGAGAATTTGACATGAAGGACTTAGGAAGTGCCAAGAAAATTCTAGGTATGGAGATCAGAAGAGACCCTGACAAAGGAGGCTCTGACTTTCCCAAAAGACATATAAAGAAAATTGTAAAGCAGCTCAATATGTCAAACGCAAAGGCGATCAGGACTCCATTAGCCAAGCACTTCAAGCTACCAGAGGAAATGTGCCTAAAAACTGAGGAAGAGGTTAACTATATGGCAAAGGTACTATATGCTAGTGCAGTTGGTTGTTTAATGTATGCTATGATTTGCACTAAACCTGACATTTCACATGCAGTTAGTGCTGTCAGTCGATATATGTTGAATTCAGGGAGGCAACACTGGAAGGTAGTCGAATAGATCTTGCGGTATTTGAAGGCATAGCTGATGTAGGAATTCTCTACACTAGAGAATTTGGAACTACTGAAGTAAGAGGGTATGTGGATTCCAACTATGTTGGAGACTTAGACATGAGAAGATCCATTACATATTACACTTTTCTGCTGGGTAGCAGACCTGTTAGTTAGAAGTCCACATTGCAGCGCACTGTTGCCTTGTCAACTACAGAGGCAGAATATATGACAGTGATTGAAGCAGCTAAGAAAGCAATCTGGCTTAAAGGCTTGATAGGAGAACTCGAAATCAAACAGAATAAGGTAAAAATATTTTGAAATTGTCAAAGTGCTATTTGTATTGCTAAAAATCAGGTGTACCATGCAATAACTAAGCATATAGACATAAGATATCACAAATTAAGAGAGTTTACAAATGAAGACAATGGAAAAATTCAATTTGTAAAGTTGTCTATAAAGGACAACATAGCTGACATCATGACAAAGCCGATAACAGCGAAAAAGTTTAGGCACTGCCTAAACTTAGCAAAAGGATTGCCGATGATTAGAAGCTCTAGGGGGAGGGAGTATTAAGATGAGAGAGATTGAATAAAGAACAAAAGAAGTCAAGGTGGAGAATATTGGTTATATGTCTTCTTTTGTATAGGGTATAAAGATATTTGTTTGGCCTGTAAAATTTTCTACATGCAAAAAAGACATTTAGTTCACCATGCACTGAGTCTATCAAAGTCTTTCAAATATAAATGAGATGGTTTGAAGCGGTGAAGTGTGCTTCATGCATGCAAGTATGTTTCCTGCATATGCACGAACCACTTGTATTCTATATTTGTCAAAGGCTATACACAGACTAATTAAAGAAATTGACAATTGAAGTTGCCAACTTTAATTGTGCATGTAGGTAATTAAGTGTGAGGTGAAGTACAGAAACTTAATTAGTAGCTTGTTGATTTTTTCTTTTTAGAAAAATTCGTTTTGAGATTAAGTTATAATTTTTTATTTTGTAACAACGGAATTAATGAAAGGGTAGTAATAACTATAAAACTCTTGTATTTAGATTAAGAGAAACATAAAATTTTTCTTTCGGTCTCCCCGTGAACCTTGCCAAACCACGTAAATCGATGCCTCTCTTTATATTTTTCGTTTTTATTATTTTTTTGCTATTTTTGTGTTCGTATAAGTTTTTGTTTGTATATTTTTTTTGTTCATTGCACATGAACAATCCTAAGTCCCAACACTTTTAGCACAAGCAATTTAAATAACACCCACTGCATAGTTCATTTTATTTTTACTATTAAAAATCAAATTTTGAACTACGTTGACCAATCAGCGACCCAAGTTTCACGCATTTATCACTGAAAAAAAAAAATTAAAAAGAGGGAATTCTCAATTACGCGACAACCAAACGAGTAATCAAATTTTGAAGTACGTTGACCAATCAGCAAACCAAGTTTCACGCATTTATCACTGAAAAAAAATATTAAAAAAGGGGAATTCTCAATTATGCGACAACCAAACGAGTAATAAAGCGGAAAAAAATCGCCAAATCAGGAAAAAAAAAAAACCAAAAAAAAAAAAAAAAAGAAAAAAACTCCATTCATTATCTTCTCATATCAAAATTCAAATTTTGAACTACGTTGATCAATCAGTAACCCAAGTTCACGTATTCATCACCAAAAATCTCACAAAAAGCGGAGAAATTGGCACTCAACCAAAAAGGAAACGACTAACAAAGCCCAAAACATCACCAAAAATCACCAAATCACCAAAAAAAAGAGAACTCGAAGAGAAAAATCACATACCCAGGATCGCTATTGATGATGTCGCATATCTCGATGTTCATCGCCCAATCGGGCCCGATCAGCGTGTCGCTCGTCGCCCTCTCCACCAACAACCCCGCCATAGCTCCACCCAAAGCGAAGGCCTTAGCTAGAGAAGCTTCTCGAGCGCTTCAAACTCGACGATTCGGCCGAGGAACGGAGGAGAAACCCTAGAGAGAGGAGAATTTAGCAGGGCGTGGGGAGGAGGTGCTCCGATTCGCATTCGCATCCTCTTTCCATTTTCGTTCCTTCGCGTTAGAGAGGAAGAGAGAAGAGAGAAGAGAGAGAGAGAGAGAGAGAGAGTCGTCGGGGGTTTTGAAGGGTCTCAACTTCCTGGGGGTTTATATAGCAGCCGTTGATTTTTGGGTAAACTTCATATACACCCTATGGATTACCGTTTTTACACTTTAGTATTCTATATTTTTTTTCGAATTAATTTCATATGGCAACTGCAAATATATCGAATATCATATATAATTTTATAAAATTTAACTTTCATATTTATTCTTTAAAAATTCATATATTATTCATATATATTTAATTAGCTTGCTACTCCAAAAGCTCTAAAATAATATAAAAATATCTAAAAAAATAAAAAAATAAATTTATCTCGCTAACTAACTAAAGTTAAATATTTAACTTATGTTAACTATATTTTTTCTAACGAATCTTGACGGTATGACATATATGAACAACTTAAAATTTTAAAAAAAATAAATATGAAAAATCAAACTTTACAAATATATATATACTATTGGTAAAGAGCTATACAAAATTAACCATTTTTTTATCATATTTTGATATTTCATCTATCCAACGAGTAGAAGTGTGGTGAGAGTTCACTTGAAATAAAGTGATGTCTAAAAGATACTTTATCCTTAGATGAATAAAATATAAAATTTACATTTTTTTTGAAGTATATATATAGTATTACTCAATTTAATCTGAATTTAACTTAAAATAACTTAATGATTACTATGAGCAATATTATTTTTGAATAACAATAAAATATATTAAAATTATATTTGAAATAAAAAGTAATAATAATAAATAAAATATTTTTAAAATATTGTAAGGTATATAGAATTTTTTTTTTTTTTTTTTTTTTGAAAGAGATATGTTTTCTTAAAATAACTTGATTTTACCGAAATAGCTATTCTTATTAATTTTTTACATTATTTTGCAAAATAATAAGGATAATTTTTATTATCATCGATTTATTTTTGAAACAAAACGAAATGAAACCTAAGGCCCAGTTTGGTAAGGGGGATAAGGGGGGAATACCCCCCTTATCCCCGCATCCATATCCAAACGGGGACAGGTTTAACGGGAATTCGGATTCCAGGCAACCTGGAATAAGAGGTATGGAATCGGGGATTTCAATTCCGGTAAAATGGTGGAATTGGGAGGAACCGAAATTTCACGCGGGTTTCGAGGCAACCTTTCTTCTTCTTGCTTTACTCTTCTCCCCAACCTCACCTCGTCTCCGATCTCCTCGCGGCCCCCTCTCCGATCTCCTCGCGGCCCCTCTGCGAAACCCTAGCTACCTTGGGTAGCGACGACGACGGCGGCGGCGCGGAGCCGCTCCACCACGCGTGGTACATCCGCACTGTGGGGCTCGACGACGCCACCATCGCCTCCATCCCCGTCGCCACCCACCGCGGCGGCGGCGATTGCTCTGTGTGCCTCGGCGAGTTCGGCGACGGCGAGCTCGTGCGCCTCCTACCCAAGTGCGCCCACGCCTTCCATCTATCCTGCATCGACACGTGGCTCCGCGCCCACGTCAGCTGCCCCCTCTGCCGCTCCCTCGTCGTCGACCCCTCCGCCGCCGCCGACGATCCCCCCGTCGCCTCAATCCCCACCCCGATCGCCGCCGCCGAATCGGATCCGACGCAATCCGATTCCGATGACGAAGAAGCTTCACAAGAAGAAGAAGAAGAAGAAGAAGCAGCAGCAGCAGAAGAGATTGAGAACAGAACTGCAATTGTAAGCCCCGATTTGCCGCTCCCGGGATCGGAGCTGCAGGCTCCGATCGATCCGGTGATCGGGCGATCGGTGTCGATGAATTCGCCGCACGTCGGCGTGCCGGTGGCGCCGGAGCCAGAGGAGAGCGAGCTCAATTCGCAGGAGTACCAAATTGTAATCAAGGAGAAGGAAAAGGACCTCCAAGCAAATCTTTCCAAATCTCCAGCAACATCTGCTCATTTGGAGATGGAACGATCTCTATTCAGTAGTAGCGGGAGAGGGTTCTTCTTCTCGAGGCACGGGCGGGCGAGGAGCTCCATTTTACCCTTGTGAATGTGCAGAGGAGGGGGGAGGGTAAAATTTCTCTTCCTTTATGCGGATTTTTGTTCAATGCACTATCAAATGATCGATCTGATAGAAAACGAATCAACAGTATTGAGATTGGCCTCGAAAGTGCGAGATTCGCTCATTTACAATCAGAGGATTAAAATCGGTATAGATTGGTGAAATGTATCTCATTCCTCAATTTGATAAAGAAGTTTCTGCTCTTCCTTGCATGCATATGTAATTTCAAATAAAATCAGCATCTGGTTTTCAATTAATATGATTTCGGAGTTGATTGCTATCTCACAATTATTGCAGGTAATTGTATCTTCTTATTGTGATGATCTAATTTGTCGGCTAAACCTTGTTCGTGTTTTAGTACCGACTTCTATATATATATATATCGCATATCAATATTACCATAAACTTTTTGTGTTAATGGATTCGATTCAATTTTACATTATGTTCGTAGTAAATCGATCATTTAGTTTCTGATGCAATCTTTGAGCATTAGATATTCTAGTTATTTTGTTTTGAACTAAGGAAGGAGAACTCACAATTAGATTCTTCGACTTCATTTTCGCACTTTAAACCCTTGACATGCAAGTCACAAAGAATCGACTTTAGTGTTGCATTACGAATTTTGCTGTTGGAAAGCTAAGACAATCAAATTCGTCGCAAGTTGAGGCATAATTTATTGAGGATGATATAGTTGCTATGTCTTTTTCTTACACCAAGAGGTAGAAAATGATTCAAAGAGGTAGCGCGAAACGAGAATCAATCGGTATAAACAATAGTTTTAAAATGATAAACAATCAAACATTTTAAATATTTTAATATATAATTTTCTATAATTTTTAAGTACTTTTATTTATTTATTATATATTTTTAAATATTTTTTACAAATTTAAATAATATTTTAAATTTATTATTAGGTTGTTTAATATAATAAATTATTTTATTTATAAATTATATCATAAAGGGCAAAATAGTCAATACACAAATTTATCACTTATCAATTCTTCTTATTCCTCTATACTCAACCAAACACAATTTTTTCCTATTCATCTTATTCTCCTTATTCCTATATAATTTACCAAACACAATTTCCTTTAATCCCGGTATAACTTATAAAACCAACCAAACGCAAATTTACACCAATTCCTGCTAATACCAGAATCTATACCTATCCCCGGTATAACAAAATTTTTCTAATCCCCGAACCAAACGCTACCTAAGTGGTGGGTCCCATGGTGATGGTGGGAATTTTTCAACACACATGTACAGGGCACGCGACGAGTTTAACCAAGAATACATTAACAAAAAAGTATAAAGAAAAATAAAAATAAAAATTATATTGTACTTAAAAGTGATACAGTTAAAAAAATATAATACTAAAGTAAAAAAATAATAAATTATTAGAGGATATATGAAGTTTTTATTATTATTATTATTGTTATATATATATATATATATATATATATATATATATATATGCATGAAGCAAATATAATGCACTTCTAACTGTACGCGTTTTCTTTTAATTACTGCATTTACAATGCAAATCATTAAAAATATAGGGTTAATTGCATACGAATTTTTATAAACATATCGAATAGCAGATATATTTCTATAAAGTTTAACTTTTCATATTTATCTCTTTAAAAGTCCAACGTTATTCATATATATCCCTACCGTCTATTTTTGAAAGGGTAAAACTGTCATTTCACATATAATCTGTTAAAAAATTAATAAACCGGAGAAATATATATGAATAACGTTAGACTTTTGAAGGAATAAATATGAAAAGTTGAATTTTGTAAGAATATATTTGCTATTCGATATGTTTACAGAGAACCGTATGCAATTAATCCAATATATATATATATATATATATATATATATATATATATATATATATATATAATCAAGGCAATATTTTAAGAGCCATATTGTACGGAACACTCTTTAATTTATCTTGTTAAAAAATATTAATTAATATCTAACTTCAACCGTCAATATCTTAAGGTCTTGCTTAGATTCGAAGAAAAAAAAAAGGCAAAAAATTAGTTTTCTTTGTAGTTCTTCACTACAATTCACTTTGTCAAGGATTGATTTAAGAAAAATAATTTAAGAGCCAATTTGGTCAAATGGGGTGCTTTGAAAAGTAATAGGATGAATATGGCTTTGGGGGCAATACAACAATGCATGGCATTATTATCAAAAAGATTAGGGACTAATTAATATATTCAAGGCATATTTTTGAAATGTTTCTTAGTATACAAGGAATTGATATGTACAAGATAGATTTCATACATTCTATCAATAATTTATATGATAATATGCTATATATTTTATTTATTTTTTTTACAAACTAAAATTAGTTAAAAATATAAAATAACTAAACTGCAAACTTGAAACTTCGAATACTAACCATCAAATACTTTTTTTTTATATACCGACCTTTAGTGGCAAAGAGCTTAGCGCGGTTGGTACTCAAGATTCCAAATTCGGAGCCTAGTTATTTTGCATTTTATAAACTTTATATATATATATATATATATATATATATATATATATATATATATATATATATATATATATATATATAATTAGGCTGTAATACTATCAATAACACCAAGCCATTGGTGCTATCAAGTTTTTAGCTTTTGGATTAAAGAATGTGTGGTTGAGATGATAGTGGTCTCCTAGGATTTATTAGGTGGTTGGTTGAATAGTAAAAATTTTAGGGGACCACTATAATCCTAACCGCATATCTTTTCATCCAATGGCTGAAAACTTGACCAATTATTTGGTGCTATCGATAGCATTCCAGCCGGACTCAATATTTTTTACGTTAGATTTATTTTTTTGATCATTTCTATTTCTTGGATTAAACTATTCAACCAACCACCCACTAAATCCTAGGAGATCACTATCATCCTAATCGCATATCCTAACCGCACATCCCTTAATCTAAAAGTAAAAAAATTAATAGCATTAATGACTTAGTGCTATTGATAGCACAATAGCCTAATTTTATATATATATATATATATATATATATATAGAGAGAGAGAGAGAGAGAGAGAGAGAGAGAGAGAGAGAGAGAGAGAGAGAGAGAGAGTCTGGCTACTATAATTTTATAGGTTTATGCTTTTAAAAGTATATGAGCCCTACTCTCTCTTTTCTCTCTCTCCCTCTCTCTCTCTCTCTCTCTCTCTATATATATATATATAAAGAGAGAGAGAGTCCGGCTATTATATTTTTATGAGTAAAATTTTTTCGTACTTATAAATTTTCGACTCTTGGATGAAGAAATGTACAGTTAGAATTATAGTAGTCTTTAAGATTTATACTATTTCAACAACCCACTAAATCCTAGTGGGACCACTATGATCCTAATTGCGCATCACTTTATCCAAGAGCGAAAAAGTTATGAGTACAAAAAATTTTATATTCATAAAAGTATAGTAGCCCTACAAATATGAGTCCGGCTACTATACTTTTATAAGTAAAGTTTCTTCGTACTCATAAATTTTCGTCTTTTGGATAAAAGAATGTACGGTTAAGATTATAGTAGTCCTTAAGATTTATACTATTTCACCAACAATGCACTAAACCCTAGGAGGATCACTATCATTCTAATCGCACATTTCCCGTGTTTTAGGTTGTTGGGATTTTGAATTTTATTGGTAAGTTGTTAAAATTTTTTATATTATTAGAATTAGATAATATTTAATTGTTGGGATTTTTTTAAATTGTATCATTTTTTTTATCCTATATAATTCTAATAATCACATAAATTTTTTAACAAATGACATATAATTTTAACAATCTAAAAGAATCCCAACCACCTAACAATAAAATTCTAACAATCAAATTTATCCAATTCTAACCATTTATAAAATTCTAACAACCTATCAATAAAATTCAAAATCCTAACAATCTAAAATACGAAAAATAATTTTCGTTAGAAATAAAAATATTAAACATGGTGAATGATTTACCGTGCACCGTGTTCAACTTAACTCCGAGCATGCGTAGGGCCGTTGGAAATAAAAATGTTAAACACAGTGAATGCTTCACTTCACCGTGCAGTGTTCCGCCCATGTGGCAAAGGCCATTTTTATAAATTTAATTTTTATAAAACTATTTTTAAAATAAAATTTTTTAAGGACTAAATGCAAAAAAAAAAAAAAAAAAAAAAAAAGAGAAAGAAAAAAAACCTATTTTTGTATGATCACATTTTATTAAACAAATACATGAGTTGCGGCTGAGTTATTATGGTAATGGAATAAAAAATAGTTCACATCAAGATTGATAATAAATTATTACAAATATATAGCTAGTTTAAAACTCAATTTGTAAGGAAAAAAAAAAAAAAAACTGAAAATATAAGATATTATTTAAAGGGAATCCTTTGTAATGTTGTTTCTTTTTATTTTCCTACTGCATCTCAAAATCGTTTTATTTTTTTCCCCTTTTTTTCCTGCTATTCTACTACTAACTCTTCGATTTATTAAAATATGACGAAAATGTTGTTTTTTTCATCTCCTTTTTCTACATTTAAAAAAGAAAGGTTGAGTTTAATTTGAAATTTTTTTAATTATAACACATGTTTAGAAAAATTCTAATAGACAGAAAAAAAAACCTATTTAAAGCACATTCAAAACAAAAGTAGTATAAAAATAGTTAATACATGAAGGGGGACCGGTCGTGGGGTTATCGAGCACACCTCAACCAACATATCACACGAGCGTAGCGGAGCACACGAGTGCAGCGGTAACAGAATCTTTCGTAGATGAAAATAAACACGAGCACAGCGGAGCACACGAGCGCAACGGAAACAGAATCTTTCGTAGATGAAAATAAACGACGATCTTTTGTTAATGAAAATAAACGAGAACGATCGTAGAAAATAAGTACGAGAATAACTAAACAAATCAAACGAATAAGAAAATATAAGGACACAAGATTTACGTGGTTCAGCCAATAATATGTCAACTTACGTCCACGGGCAAGACCACCTCAATACGTTCTTCGATTAATTCACGACACAAAAGTACAAAGAGGCTCTCCACGCTTTTTCTCTCAATTAGAATTTTTTTAATGAAGTTCTAAAAAATAAAAGATAAATCACAAGAGTTAATATAACTCTAAAAATCTAATTTTAATAGGAAACGATCTCCACCATCCATCCGAGTTTCCAATTCACTTCTAGTCGTCGTCGATATTCTCTTAAGAATCCTCACTAATCTTTAGGAACAAGATTGGATCAAATTAGAATCAAATCCAACCTATTCAATTCGTCGTGGAGTTGAATATCGTGATATCAACTCGAAATATGATTTTACATAATCCAACAATACATTCAATCTTTTTAGGAGCCCATAAATACTGGCATTAGAACCTTCAGTAGAGCTGAAAAAATACAACAATAAACAAGCTTAGAACATTCACACTAAATCCTAGTCAATGTCCTAAGTCAAAATTAATATATATAATTATCAAGAATTTAAGATTGAAAAAGCTATAATTAATTAAAAAGCTAAACATATCAAAGGAAGCATCTGATGTACAAGTAAGTACATAGTTATATTTTATTCAAATTAAAAGTATTCTCTTATTTCAGAAAAAAAAATTATTATTTAGTACCAAATTAATACATGACAAATCTGAAAACTATCAAATAAACTTAAAATCAAAGCAAATTGACAACTTATATCGTATCGTTGAAAATCTGCATCAAGCATTCAAAAATTTAGAACTCTTTACATATAACAAATTAAATTTGATTTAAGAGTAGATAAATCTAACTATACTTAGTACTATACAAATGTGAATATCAAAACTATACTCTTCTGTTTTTTACTCAAAAAAAACTAAATCAGAGAAGAACAATCACATGTTTCACTGCTTTTATGATATTTCTCACGCTTACATCTGAAGCAAAAACAACTTTTTAAACAATTAAAGTATAAAATGAAATACAGCAGGGACGAAACTATAGTAGAGCCCAAGATGGCCATGGCCCCCCTCAATATTTTAATATTACTTAATATTTCTTAATACTAATTTATCTCTTTCTCTCTTTTAGATAATAATGGCCCCCTTAACTTTTTTGAATATTTATTTTTATTCCAATATATTTTTTTTTATTTTTTATTCGTATACATTTTAAATAGATGAAAATATATTAGGAGTCTCGTACTTACAAACTATTTGAAATATATATCTTAACTCCAATTTTTTTTATTTCATATTTTTTTAATTTCTAACTATTTTTGGTAAACTATTTTATTTAACTAAATAAAATATTATACTAAATTTAATAAATCTTTTAGTTAAAGTCATTGATCTAATTGAATTACGGTTATATTTAATAAAATTTTTAATTATTTGAATAAAATAATATAAATAAAATAATTAAATATTAAATATTTTTAAATTAAAAAAATTTAATATTTTTATATTAATTATTTAATTAATAATTTTTTTAAAAAAAAATTGATGATGTATTAAAATTTTTATTTGAATATATTTTGGCCCCCCTCATAGTTAAATTCTGACTTCGTCCCTGAAATACAGTAACAACATCACAAGGAATGTGGGTAGATATTTATCCATTAAATAAACATTCATTTAAGTATATAGGTGAATTATCCACTTAATCAATGTTGAAAAATCTTTCAAGACTTTTAGTAAGATTTATCTTTCAAATAATTTAAAAACCAACAAATTTAATTTGTAAAAATTCGATCAGAAAGTAAATAATAAATACTGTAAAAGAAAAGGTTTAGAGGAGGCCTGTGGATCGAGGCGTGCAGAGCACTGTCCTAGAAACGAGATTGCCCCTCTACGTGCGAGGCTTCCCGGCAATCACTTCCAGCGATACAACGTCCACGTTCCACCCCGTCGGCTCAATTTCAAGGTGGCGCAAGATGAACCCGACAAACTTTCAGGGATCCAGCAAATAAAAAGAAAACAAAACGACGAGAATAATATCTGGAATATGGGATTAGGAAAACAGAGGAAGACGGGGAAGACACAGTAAGGAAAAAGAATAATCCGCTGTAAAGAACGTACGTTCGGGTTAATCCTCTTAAAAACCCGAAGCAAGCGATCGTGCTCTAACGGCAGGATCTCAACGATCGTGCTCTAACGGCAGGATATCAAGGCTCCGCAAGATAAGCCCGTAAGCGCCCGAGACTTACGGAATAAGGCAACCAATTTTCGAAAATAAAAATTAAATAAAAGAAAAATAAAATGAACCGGGTAACGGATCACGCGCGCCGCCGCCCGGCCCAATAATTTTTAAATAATTTTTAAATAAGTTTTAAATCACCAATAAATCCCAAATAAAATCCAACAATCCCCCACATGATTTAAAACTTCAAATAAAGACTGAGATTGAAAGCAACACAAAAGAACGCTGGATCTCTTATACCACGTATTCGGCGAAGGTACCTTTCGGGTTTGAACCTTCACTTAGTGCTTGTCTATGTACATCCGAGGGCACAATGGTGGACTACGCCTTGAACCAATGCCGGTGAAAAAATTTCCACAAACCGCACACATGGTACAGTCGTTAGGGTTCAAAGCGGGTGAGCGCTATAATGGCCATGCGCTGGTATCGATTCATGTGTGTTTTAGGAAATCGCCCGCTTTCCATAGTCGCGGCCTCACGACTCCACACATATAGTAGGTCCTCAAAGGGTATCTGCAAGGTCGTACCCTACCTCATGGGTCTTGGAACCATTCAGGGCCAAAGCCCTTCCTATCTACTTGCATAAATGAACACTGTCGCCATAGGGATGAGAATACAAAAACAGTGCTCCTCAAGCTACCTGTTCGACTTGTTACTACCCATTGAACCTGCAACAGGTTGGGTTGCCATCGCCGGTAACTTTTATTGTGGGCTAAGCCCCATCCCCCTCGACGATTCTAGGATCACGGTCCTAGACAAACCCTAGGTGAGCTGATCAGCCAAGTTTATTGCAGATCTCACAAATTCCAATGCAACCACATTTTCTTTCAAATTCTGTCGAATGAACTTCTATCTCAATTTCATAAATCTGTTCATCTTAGTCTCCACATTCTCATGGGCACATTTGTCAATTGCAACTCTACAATCACAATGAATAGACACAGGTGCTAAAAGTTGCTCAATCAGTGGCAGATCATAAAGAAATTCTCTCAACCACTTAGCCTCTGTTACAGTAGTATCTAAAGCTATCAATTCAGCTTCCATAGTACTTCTAGAAATCAAAGACTGTTTAGTTGACTTCAAGAAACAGCTGCTCCTCCTAGGAGAAATACAAATCCTGTAGTAGACTTCACATCAGCTGTATCACTAATCCAATTCGCATCACTATAACCTTCTAATACTACAGGAAAATCACTATAATGCAATCCATAGGATACAATCCCTTTCAAATATCTCAACACTCTTTCTAAAGCATTCCAATGCTCTCTGTTCGGATTATGGGTATATCTTCTCAATCGATTTACAGCATAAGCCAAATCAGGTCTAGTGTAATCGACTAGATATCCTAAGGATCCGATAATCTGTGAATATCTATTCTGGCCTATTGGATCTCCTCTATTCTTCTTAAGATGCACGCTAGAATCATAAGGTGTCACTACAGGTTTAATATCAGAATATCCAAATTTCTTCAATAATTGTTCACTATAGTGAGATTGGCTCATAATAATTTCTTTCGACTTTCTAATGATCTTCATATTGAGAATCACATCTGCTTGTCCAAGATCTTTCATATCAAAATTTTTATTTAACAATTTCTTCACATCATTTATCACATTCATGTTTGTACCAAAGATCAAAATATCATCAACATACAAACACAAGATCACAATCTGTCCATCATACTCTTTCGAATATACACATTCATCAGACATGTTCACATGAAAATCATTTGAAACAATCAAAGAATCAAATTTTAAATGCCACTGTTTAGGAGCTTGCTTTAATCCATATAAAGATCTAGTCAATTTACACACTTTGTTCTCATGTCCAGAAACCACAAATCCTTCAGGTTGCTTCATATAGATCTCTTCATCTAAATCACCATTTAGAAAGGCTGTCTTAACATCCATTTGATGAACAATCAGATCAAGAATGGAGGCTAAAGCAATCAACACCCTAATAGAGGTAATCCTAGCAACAGGAGCATAAACATCAAAATAATCAATCCCAGGCTTCTGAGCAAAACCCTGTGCCACTAATCTAGCCTTATACTTGTCGACATATCCATCAGGTTTCAACTTCTTCTTAAAAATCCACCTACAGCCTACAGGCTTACATCCTAGAGGTAAATCAGATAACTCCCAAGTATGATTCTATAGAATAGACTGCATCTCAAGATTAATAGCCTCTTTCCAAAACGATGCATCTACAGACGTCATAGCTTGGTCATAGGTAGATGGGGTGTCTTCTACAAGTAGGACATAAAAATCATCTCCAAAAGTATTCTCTACTCTAGAACGCTTACTTCTTCTAGGCTCAATCTCTCCTATCGGTTCACTAACTCTAGGTCTGCTAGAGCTACCTACGAGTTCAGCACGAACAGATCTATCTACTCTAGTTTTAAACGGAAAAACATTCTCAAAGTACACAGCATCTCTAGCCTCAATGATTGTATTATTAGAAATCTCACTAATTTCAGAATTCACCACTAGAAATCTGCTGGCATTACTATCCTGTGCATAACCCACAAAAATTGTATCGACAGTCTTAAGTCCAATCTTCCTTTTCTTATTCTCAGATATCTTCACTTTAGCTAGACACCTCCACACTTTAAAATAATTCAAATTAGACTTCCTACCTTTCCAAAGCTCATAGGGAGAAACATCAGAGTTTTTGTGAGGAATCCTATTTAAAATCATACATGCAGAAATTAAAGCTTCCCCCCACAAGTTCTCAGGAACGCCTGAACTAATAATCATCGAGTTTATCATATCCATCAAAGTCCTATTCTTACGTTCAGCAACACCATTAGATTGAGGTGTATAGGGAGCAGTCACTTGATGTACAATTCCAAATTCTCGACAAAAACTAGTCATCTCATTTGAAGTGTATTCACCACCTCGATCAGATCTCAAAATTTTGATTTTCTTATCCAACTGATTTTCTACTTCAGCTTTATAAATTTTGAATCTGCTAAGAACCCCATCTTTTGATTTAATCAAGTAGACATAACAAAATTTCGAATGATCATCTATAAAAGTCACAAAATACTTATTTTCACCTCTACTAAGTCTACTTCAGTCACAAACATCACTGTGCACAAGTTCTAGAAGATCACTATCTCTATCCACAGATTTAAAAGGTTTTCTAGGTTCCTTAGCTTGCACACATATTTCACATCTATGATCAGGTAAATCAGATTTGGGAATCAAATCAAGATGCATCGATCTTTTGATTGTATTGAAATTCACATGTCCTAATCTTCCATGCCAAATATTAGTAGAAACAACATTCAAAACAACATCACTTTTATTAATTGGAAATGAAGATACAGAAAGTTTAAACAAACCATCACTCAAAAAACCCTTCCCTACAAAATTCACACATTTTGTTATTACTACCCTATTACATTAAAAAACTAACTTAAAACCCTGCTGAACTAGAAGAGAACCACTGATCAAATTCTTCCTAATATCGGGAACATGATGGACTCCGTGCAAGGTTAAGGTCTTCCCAGAGGTCAACCTCAAATCCACTCGACCTGTCCCAAGCACGCGAGAAGAGGCAGCATTCCCCATGTTCACCGATCCTCCACATGCGTCCTGATAAGTGCAAAACCACGAACGATCAGAACAAGCATGGACATTAGCTCCAGTATCTATCCACCAATCAGAAGAACAAAGGACAAGGTTAAGCTCAGGTAAACTAGATTCTAACCTGATAGTGGAGTCAGAAGGGTCAGAGCTGGCAGTCAGCATATTCGTCTGACGCTCAGGTGGAGCTCCCTTCTTCTTCATTGGCGCAGAAGGCCGAGTCTTGCGAAAGTAGCAATCCTTCGCAAAGTGGTTCGTCTTTCTACACACAAAGCAACCAGAGTTGCCTCCACTTCCCTCAGGTTTAGGCTTCTTAAAGTTTGGGTTAAACTTTCTATGATGGAACGGTTTCTTCTTAAAGTTTCTATAAGGCTGAAAGTTTCTAGCCTTATTTTTAGGGTGCTCTACTAGGTTGGCTTGGGTAGTAGGCTCATCAAGTTTCTTATCCCTAGCTCGGTTCGACTCTTCTATCCTAATGGATCTTAGGACAAAATTCAGGGATAGCTCTCTTTGATTGTGGTTAAGATCGTTTGCATGGCTCTTCCAAGAGGGTGGTAACTTATCTATAAAGGCAGCAACTAAGAAATTCTCATCAAGATCTACACCACTAGATCTAAGTTGCTCAACTATGTGCTCAAAATCATGAAGCTGGTCAAACATTGACTTATTATCTACCAGTTTAAACTTAATCAAATCAGACGCTTGGTATCTCTTCTGGGTAGGATCAACCTGACCGTACTTATTCTCTAAAGAGGTCCAAAGCTCCCTAGCAGTTTTCATACTACAGTAGATGTCATAAAGTTTATCTGATAGGGTGCTAAGAATCCGGTTCATGCAGTGATAATTAATCATATCAGGGTTAAAAGGAGGTACAGGTCTAGGTGCAGAAGTAGTAGTAGTATCAGCATCAGCAGAGGGATGAGTGGAACCAGCTTGGGCTTGACTCCAAGTAAACGGTCTAGTGACCTCAGTCTGAATTGCACCTTCAAGTGCAGAGCCATTACTATTTTCGGTAGAATCCGAAATAGCAGAAACCAACCCAAGCGTGGTGAGCCAGAACCTCATTTGGTTCTGCCACCTTCTAAAATTACGACCATCAAACGTGAAAGGTTTCACCGAATTGTCCATAATGAAAAATCTGTTTACAAACAATCCTACCGCAATGTCACAATATTGTTAAAGATTTAAAAATAGTTTAACAGTTTAATCTAAATTGACGGATTAAATTTTAATTAACAATAATTATATTAAAATTTTAATTGACAGTGTAATAATCAAATACTATGTTTTAATTAACAGTCCAACAAAGATGACATATAAGTGTAAATAACAGAATATTATTTTGCCAATTGTGCTATCAATGTTATATAATAATAATGCGTACCAACAACTATATATATAAATATTAACAGAGCAAACAAATTAGTTAATAAAATAATTCGTAGTACTAACAGAATTAACACAATCTAATTAATCTAACACAATATTAGCGTAACAGTAAATCAACTATTTAATTAAATATACTAATTAAATGTTTATCTTATACACAGTACAATCACAATATTTCACTAATTATTTGAAAAGATATTTAATCTCGTTTCTAGATTGTTGAAAAATCTTTCAAGACTTTTAGTAAGATTTATCTTTCAAATAATTTAAAAACCAACAAATTTAACTTGTAAAAATCCGATCAGAAAGTAAATAATAAATACTGTAAAAGAAAAGGTTTAGAGGAGGCCTGTGGATCGAGGCGTGCAGAGCACTGTCCTAGAAACGAGATTGCCCCTCTACGTGCGAGGCTTCCCGGCAATCACTTCCAGCGATACAACGTCCACGTTCCACCCCGTCGGCACGATTTCAAGGTGGCGCAAGATGAACCCGGCAAACTTTCAGGGATCCAGCAAATAAAAAGAAAACAAAACGACGAGAATAATATCTGGAATATGGGATTAGGAAAACAGAGGAAGACGGGGAAGACACAGTAAGGAAAAAGAATAATCCGCTGTAAAGAACGTACGTTCTGGTTAATCATCTTAAAAACCCGAAGCAAGCGATCGTGCTCTAACTGCAGGATCTCAACGATCGTGCTCTAACGGCAGTATATCAAGGCTCCGCAAGATAAGCCCGTAAGCGCCCGAGACTTACGGAATAAGGCAACCAATTTTCGAAAATAAAAATTAAATAAAAGAAAAATAAAATGAACCGGGTAACGGATCACGCGCGCCGCCGCCCGGCCCAATAATTTTTAAATAATTTTTAAATAAGTTTTAAATCACCAATAAATCCCAAATAAAATCCAACAGTTATCACTCACTCTCACTTGGTCATACAATTGCCAATATTTTACAACATTTAATAATAGAATCTGTAATAGTTTTGTGTCTCCCAATTCACTCATTTCTCACATAGGTTTTGTTGGAAAATCTTTTCAAAATAAGTCTTTTAGTCAAATAATATTTAAATAATTTTAAACATAAACTCTATCATGCAAATTTCTATTATACGGTTAGTAATAAAATTGCAAAGATAAGATGAGATCTGTGAATGTCGAGACGTGCGTTAGCACTATCCTAGAAGCGAGATTGCTCATCCACTTGCGAGGCTCCGGCAATCACCCCTAGCGATACAACGACCACGGTCCACCCCGTCGACACGAGTTCGGGATGTTGCGTAGCGAATTCAACGGCTTTCAGAGATCTAGCAAAAAGAGAAGCTCGAAGTAAAAAAGAAGAATATAATTCTCAGTGTAAGAGCACTCTGTAAAATAGTAAGCTGATGCTGTAGCTAATACCTTAACCAACTCCTCTTGCTCTGTATATATAGAGTCCAAAGAGAGAGCCCAATAACCCACCTAGGGACAAGCTCCAACAGGTAGCTATCTCAGATAGCTCACAAGCCCCTTTCCAAGAAAGGCTCTTGGGTAGCACGAGATGCAACTTCCCAAAGTTGGTTAAACCAAAAAGAAAAGTCAAAATAAAATAGAACCGGGTCAAGATTGCGCGCACCGCCATCCGCCCGACCCGAGCTCGTGTCGTGTGCGCGTGTGTTTAAGAAAAGTCTTGCTCTCACTTTCTCCTGACCAACACATGTCCAAGTGAAGGAGTATATAAACTCCTTCTACATGTGATGAGTTCCCAATGTGGGACTAAACATCACATGTAGAGGAGAATGGGCTTGGGCTCCCATGCTAAGCCCATGAATATTAGGCCACCCAGAAAAGCCCAAAAATCAAAACAAGTTCGAAATCACTTTAAAACCATATAAAATCCAACAGGTTTTACATATTCAACATACTACAAAATGTAATTGGCATTTCATTGTAGAAATTAATTGTAGAATTCATTTTTCTTTTCTTTGTAAGAAATATAAGCTTATATTAACAATGTACAGAAGGTGCATGAACATGCAACCTTAGAATCTCAAAACTAAATATCTGTAGAAGTCAAGAAAAACAAGTACAACAACCGCGATGAAAAAAGAATTCAAATTTCATTTTAAAACATCTATACATTAACTATTGGGCAGTTCCTTCGGGCTACGTGTCGGCCCCTCCTTGCCTCGCCCCCCCTCCCCCCTATGTGTGCCTCTTGGGTTGGACTTTCCTTCGTGCTACGTGCTGCTCCCTTCTACCCCCCCTGCCCTCCCTTCCCAGTGCGGGCGCCTCCCCCCGCTATGGGCGCCTCTTCTCTTCTCGCTCTGATCTAAGGTTGGTCTTGGGGATCTGTGTTGCTCCCTCTTGCCCCGCCCTTGCTCTTATCTCTTATCCGCCCCGATCTAGGGCTCTTCTCCTTCCGATCTAGGGTTGGTCTTGGGGAGCCGTGCCGCCCCCTCCTTGCCCCGCCTCTTGCTCTTCTCTCTTATCCGGCCCGATTTAGGGTTGGTTTGTGGTTTACTATTTGGGGGTTCCTTCCTGGTACATGTCGCCCTCCTCTCCCCCACCACCCTATGCGCGCCTCTCGTTTTTCTCTCTCAGCCGCTCCGATTTATGGTTGGTCTTGGAGCTGGCGGTTCGGCGGTTGGATTTGTTGCTTCGGTCCAGTTGCCTCCTCCGCGCCTTGCCTCCTTCCTGTGTGCGCCCCTTGCCCTTCTCTAAGGGGCACCTTCTTGCTGTGTGCCGCTCCGTTCTTACGTGTTCTCTCTCTTATTCGCTCCATGGTAGGGTTGGTCTTCACGATCCGGTTGCGGATCGGTGGTGGGGTCTGCCTTGCCTCCTCCTTCTATGGCCGCTCCCCTGCTTTTCTCAAAAGGCCATGACTGGTTGTGATGGGTTTACCCGGTTCCTTCTTGCTTCGATTTTTGCCGGTTTCTTCTTGCTTACAGATGCGTGACCTAGCCTCTCTCTCCCCCTCTGCTCTCCCCAGTGCCTTATCTCTTCCCATCGAACGACGGTTCGTGGGTTTCCCGAAGCAATCGAATGGTTGTGGTTGTTCGGCCCGTTCTCCGCGCAGGTGCCTGCCCATTCTTTTCCCCCAAGGGTCATCGTTGGTACTAATGATGGTTGTATTATGTCGGTCTACGGCCCTATCTCTACGATCGTATCTCTTAGTATTTTCCTTCTGGATTTTATGAGTTAAAAAATTTGTGCGGACCAGTTTGTTACACAAGATTTCCAAAAAAAAAAAAAAATGATTGCTTCATAATTTCCTAAGATCAGTTTGTTACAACAGAATTTCAAACAAATGATTGCTTCTGATTTCGACAGATATCGTGTAGATTGTTTTTTCATTTATTGCTAAATTATTGGTCTTGGATTATCATGTTGTCTCTCATACCGTTTTTACCTGCATTAGCTTATACAATTTCAGTATTCTCTTCCAGAAATCTTTTCTAGATTTACCGGTAATCATTATTCCTTTTTTTTTCCCTTTCTTTTTTACTCTTCGTATTCCTACTTGCTTTTTTACAGTTCTTGGTACCTTAAGAATTTAAGCCTATATATAGATATAGCGATACTACTGTTCATTGTCAGGTTAGTTCCCCTCTTAATTCATTTTCGTTTGATTTTTAGTAGATTCTCGGCAGATTACAATCTGTTAAGGTATATTGTCATTCTTCATTCTAATTACGGTAATTGTTTACTTCCTATTACACCTACTGTTATTACTTTCTTTGCATAATTACTTATCAACATTTTTTGTTGCTCTCTACCCTATTACCACGTAAGTCTCTATAAAATCCTATCTCTTTCTTCTTTGCTGATAAGGTACAGTAGCTTTTTCTGATTTCTTTGGTCTGCATGCTTTCGGTTTTCCGATGCTTGGAACACGTGTCGTCTTACTCTTCTTTTACCGTTTTCTTATTATGATGGTTTGCTTTGCCTATGTTTCGTATTTTGATTCCTACGCCCATTTTTGTTGCTTGGTTTGTATGGTTTTCAATACTGCTGTGAAGTATGCATCGTTTAGTTACCCTTCCTACGAATACGTTTTTTTTCCGTTGCTTGATTATTTGTTTCTTTACAAGTGCTCGCTCTCTTCTTTTATGCTCGCTGTTTTATCGTCGTGCTCTTCTTTTACTGTTTACTTACTATGATGTTTTGCTTTGCCTATGTTTCGGATTTGGGTTCCTCCGTCTATTTTTTGTTGCTTGCTTTGTACGTTTTTCGATACTGATGTTTTCTGTTTCCCGATAACGCTACCGGGAGGAAGGGTTGGTGGTTGAGGGAGGGGATGCGGGCTCTGAAATTATAAGCCTGTCGGGGTCTGGATGGTCCGTTCACGAGCAACCACCTGTCGTTGTTCGCTTTGTTTGCCATATTTACTTCTTGGTCGTACATGCTCGCCGGTCTTTCATGCCTCCATACGATTTTGCTAGCCCACTATCTATTTCTTCTTGCCTCTCCATGCTTGGTTTTTTTTTCCCACTTTTTTTGCTTCCTTCTCTTTCTTTATATATATATATATATATATATATATATATATATATATATATATATATATATATATATATATATATATATATATATGTTTGTTCCCCGTATTTCGCTTCTTGGTTGCCTGACTGTTTGTTTGCTCACGCTTTGTTCGTGCAGGTTTTTTGTGTGCCATCCTGTTGACTGACTTGCCTTTTTTTCATGTCCCCTTTTTCTTTTATGTACCCTTTTATATTTTCTGGCGGCCATACTTTATTTTTTTGTTTTTCCTCATTCTTTCCCCTCACATCCTTCTCCTCGTGTGCTTTACTTTGTTCTGTTGTTTTTTTTTCCTTCTTTCCTTTCTCTTTTATTGGTTTTGTGTTTAGCTTTGCGTGTCGGTGGTGATGATGATAGGCACGAGACGGCTCTGTTCCCCGGCAATTGTTCACGGGTCTGGTTGATTCTTCGACATCCACTGTAGATTCTGCTCGCTAAAATGTCTTGGTGTTCGGTTGGGCCGTTGTGTTGTTTCTTCTCGCGCCCGACAACGCTCGCTGCCTCGGTCAGTTTAGGTGCTTTCCATGCTTCCTCCGGCTTTGTCTGTTGTTTTGGCCGCCTGTTCGACCCTGCGTTGCCGGTCGGTGTCCGTGTGTTCCATATTTCTTACGGCTTGGTCTGCTGTTTGGATGGCCCGTGCACGGGCAACCACACGCTCAAGCTGTCGGTACATCGTCGGTTTTGCCGTTCCCTTCTTGGATGGCTTGCCGCGGACTTTACGGCGTCTCTTGCAATGTTGTTTTTTGGACCATACTTTTTCATGTCGGTCGGCGTGTTGGGGTTTCAACTGTTCCATCTTCTTTCCCTGGGCTTGTTGATGTTTCCTTCCCCGCTGCCTCGCCTGTTGCCTCCCACGCTGTTCTGCACAGTGGTTAGCCGGATCCTTCCTGATACTACTATCTCATTTTTTAGAGACTTGTTGCCTTTTATGAGCCCCGTTTGCTTGCACTATACTGTGCGCTTGCACCATACTTGCCGGATCCTTTCTAATTTTTATAATATATACTATATAATTGATAATTTTTTCGATACACGTGTCAATATTTTGCAACAGATTTTATGCCTTCTCTCTCTCTCTCCCTTTCTCTCTTTTTCTCCTCTCTCTCTCCCTTTCTCTCTTTTCTATACACGTGTCCAGACCTCATCTCTCTTAAAAAACTAATAACATAACACCTTCATCTCTCTCTTTTTCTTTTTTTCCTCCCCCCCTCTCTTCTTTCTTTTTCTCCTTATACACGTGGCATCTCTCTTTTATCCCTCTTATGCCTCTCTCTCTATCTCTCTCTCTTCCCCTCTCACTCTCTCTCTTCTTTCTCTTTCTCTTTCTCTTTCTCTTTCTTTTCTTTCTCTTCTCTCTCTCTTTAAAATATCTACCTCTTATCTCTCTTTGTCTCTTTCTCCCCCCCCCTCTCTCTCTCTCTCTCTTCTCTCTCTCTTAAAATATTTATCTCTTGAAGTCTATAAATAAGAAACAAACAAGAGGACAATGCAGGAGAAGGCTCACCACATAGAAATTTCTTTTACAGAAAAATAAATTATCCTCCGCACTCCTTGCTAATCACAAAATGAAGTACAAAAATAAAAATAAAAAAACAAAAAGTGAAGAATAATGAAAGAGGAAGATACTCCTCCGTGTGCTTTTCGTCAATAAGCCGCCGCTGTCATGATATTCGTCACCGCCATCGTGTCTGTTGCCGTCGTGTGCCAACCGCCGCCGCCCAAGGCGTCGTTGCCGTCGTCCAAGCCTCAAGCTGCCGCCATCGCCGATGCCTCAAGCCACCGCCACCGCCCAAGACCGAGGTCGTTGATAAGCCTATCTCTCAAGAAAAGAGCCCCCCCCCCCCACAAAAAAAAAGTAGATGGATAACTATTTTAATATGCATATTTTAAAATGCACCCTATAAAATATTTTTATTAATAAAATTATCTATATATTTGTAGTTAAAAAATATATATATATTTTGTAATTTTTTTTTTACACAAAACTAATTTTGCTAAAAATTTGAAACCATATCGTTTATTTATCTATTCAAAAAAAATTATAAATAATTGAGAGTTAAAATTTATTTTATACCTCATAATTGAGGTTATTATTAGATTATATTTATAATTATTAATTTTAATACTGCATGTTGTTTGAATATAAAATATTTTAAATTTGATATAAATATTAACATAAATTAATTATAATTTATTTATCCGCAGTGTTAATTTACCAAACATACCAAATCAAGCATTCATAGAAGCACAATAATCAGAACAAAATAAATTCAAATTTAAAAAAAAAGCATATACACAATCTGTTAGTCAAACCAAACTAAGTATATCTAGAGGTCAGGACAACTTACAAATTCAGAAATAACCGACTGCATATCAACAACACACAGTTATCAAATTCCTATGTCAAAAAGATCAAAATTAATTTAAAATATATTATACGATAGATAAATTATAGTAAACTAACAAATAAGGTAACAAATATAAATAAAAAAAGAACCCGTCGAGGAAGAGTAACCGCTACATCCAACTGCAGTCACTTCTTGAGAAAAAGAAAATTACATTTTAATATTTTAAAATTAATTATGTAGTAAGCACGCATTCTGAAATACCCCAAAAATGAAAGACGGTACAAAATGAACACAAAAGAACTCAAAGATAGATTGACCAAATTAAGCGATGTCGAAGGTCTCTTCAGAAGAGTAGATGTCTCTGGTCGCACAAAAAAAAATAAAATAATGTATATAGTATTATATAGGCAACAACATGTGCTAAAAACATCGTAGAACAACCCTTCGAATTGGATGAAGTAGCGACAATGAATCAAATCAATTTTCCATCATGAGAGGGATCAACAAAGGAAATGAAGCGGTGACAATACACAGGAACGAAGCGGCAACAATGAATTATATATATTTTTCCGTCAGGAGGAAAATCAACAACGAAAACGAAGCAGCGACAATGGACGGGAACGAAGCGGCAACAATGAATCAGATCCATTTTTTTGTTAGGGGAGAGATCGGCGGTGGGAAAGAAGTGGCGATAATGGACGAGAACGAAGCAGCGACAATGAATCAGATCCTTTTTTTTTTGTTATGAAGGAGGATCGGCAGCAAGATCAAGGAGGTGATAGGGGATATCATATCGGTTGAAGGCATTTAACCAATTCAAAGTTAAGAAGAACCGGTAAATGCAAAGAGACTGACAGGCAGGTACCACAGAATAATAATTAAGCCAAACCGATTAATTGTGGAGAGACTGACAAGTACGTATGATATGGCCAAAATTAAGAAAAACTTAATAACGGATTCAAAATTGAGAAGAAGAAACAGTTAAATATGGAATGATTGACAAGCATACTCCATTTACCAATAATTAAGTCAAACCAATTAATTATGGAGAGACTAACATATAGGTTCTACATAATCAAAATTAAGCAAAATCTGCCACGTGGACTAAAAATTACGTGTCTTAATATAAGAAGATACTAGTGTAGTTACCCGCGCGATGCGGCGGGTAAATATTATCAAAATATTTTTTTTTTATATTTTTTTTCTCATAATATAAATAAAAATAAAAAATTATATAGAAAAATTTTAAATACTTTATTTTAAAACTCCCGTATCAACCTATCAGAAAAAAAAAAAAATTAATCATTCTCAACCCTAACATAAGAATCTATCAGCAACAATCAGAGTAGAATATTTATTCACTCAGGATTAAAATCTAAGACATATATAGGAATGTAATGAAGTTTAGAGAGAGAATGAGAGAGAGCTCACGTTCAATGAGCTACGGTGACGGCGACAACGGTGGCGGAGGAGGAGAATGAGGAGTAGGCGGAGAAGTGGAGGATTCTTATCGGCGATGGCGGTCGCGGTGGCAGTGGCGGCGATAGGTAGGAGTTGATCATGAGCGATGCCCCCCGTGCGGCTAAAGAAGGCGAGGATCGGGTCTAGATTTTCGGTGAGGTCGGGGGTGGGAGATTTAAAAAACGGAGAGTTGGATTGGACGAAGGTGGCCATGAAGTGGACGATGGAGATTTTGATCTTGGAGGAGAAGGAAGAAGAGGAGGGCAAGGAGATTTGGAGGTTCTCCACGACGGGAAGGAGGAGGCAAGGATCAAGGGTGGAGGGGTCAAGGGAGAGAGCGTTGTTGTCAACGGAGATAGTGAAGAGGGAGGTTGTGGCTTAGAGAAAGAGGGGGAGAAGAAGAATAATAATAAAAAGAACTCAAAAAGGGGAAGAAGAGTTGGAGGTTGGGAATGAGAAGAATTTATAATTAATTCATTGAGAGTTAGGAATAAGAAGAGTTGGAGATTAGAAATGTGAAGAGTCTATCATTAATTCATTGAGAATTGAAAAAGAGAAGAGTGAAAGGAAATTGTGACACGTGGCAAAAAAAAAAAAAAAAAAAAAAAGGAAATCATATAGAGGTATATATATATATATATATATATATATATATATATATATTATTATTATTATTATTATAGATTATAGATTATAGATACCAGTATTTTTGTTTAATTTTTTTTTTTTTTATCTTTCACATAACCATAAATAAGAAAAAGCCCCTCTCCGTAATAATCCATGTGAGACGAGACACCCAATCACTAACAAACAGTTTTGTAAATTAACTGAAGCGAGATACCTTCCCCCCACCCAACGATTTTCGTACTGCCCGCGATCGCGAAAAAGCTAGGGTTAGGGTTTTCTATCAAACCGGAGCTCGAAACCCTCGAAATCGCATGCTTCTCCCACCTCCATCATCTCTCCGAGATTCCTTCCATGGTTTCGCTTCCTCCGCACTAGGGTTTACTCCGCCCATTCGAAGCTCCCCTCCGCGATCTCCTCTCGAAGCCCCGTTCCCAATCCTAAGATCGCTTCGTCGCCAATGGCGCTCATCGGCGACGCGCTTCGCCAGGCGTTCATGCCGAAGCACGAGTACGACGCGCTCCGGGAGGAGGAGAGGGCGTGGGCCCGCGCGCGGCGTCCCCTCGCCGCCGCCGCCGCCGCCGCAGTCGCCGTCGCCGTCCTCGCAGCCGCCGCCGTTAGCCTCGGCATCGTATTCCCCGGCGATCCGGGCCGGCGACCGTTCTGCCATGATCGGCGGATGCTCGAGGCGCTCCCGGCGAACGCGACGCGGGACCCGGACATGTACCCGTTCCACGGCGCGTTCTACATGACGGAGGAGGAGGCGGCGGAGTTCTACTGGATGGTCGTGTTCGTTCCCTCGGCCGTCGTCTTCTTCGCCTCCGCCTTGTTCCTCTTCGCCGGTGAGCCGCCGTTTTGCTTCTGTACTCTTGTTTGTGCTATTGGAATAGTAGAGTTCTTAATTTTGTGAAATATGAGACAATGTGCTCTATAGAAAATTAGAAATACGAAGGCCCAGTAGAGTGAATCATAATTCGCGTAACTCACTCTTTTTTGAAGCTCTGATTGACACTGTGATTTAGTCTATTCTGAAAAATCTCATGAAAGTGGCTTGGAACTAACATGTTGGATTGTTTGTTCGAACATCTAAATCGGAAAAGTAGAAAGGATTGTAGATATCCTTGCACTTGTTAAATTTGTGATACGAAGAGTTCACTTGGAGCCAAGGATTTAAGTACTCATTGGTATGGACTGTAACCACTGTGCTGTATCGTGCCAACAAGTTACTGGCACAGTATAGCCTTCGTGTCGATGGCACGGCTTAAAATCCTTTTTTTTTTTAAATTTATAAAGTAATTTTCTCAATAAAATTTAAAATATTTGATAAAAATACATAATAAATAATTAAAAAATTTTATTGTTAAAAAAAAAAAAAAATTATGCTATTATGTGTCAGCCCATATATTTTTTGTGACCGGCACTCATCGGCACGGCCCCACACGCACTGTACCGGCAAGTTTTCAGTACGACCTTGTGCTACAGCACTTAAATCCATCCTTGCTTGAAGCACATATTCAACACTTGTGAGAATATCTACTTTTGTTTAAACTTTTCCTATTGAGGCTTTTTGATAAATGTTTTGGTTGACTGGGTAAGTTGTGGCTGCCATTGTTATATTCTACTTTTACTTTTCTTTTGTGTCTAGAAGAGTTTGGATAACAACTTACCCAGTCAACTTTGATTTATGAGGCAGATGAGTTGTTGCCTTGTGCAGCACACAATCGATTTCTTTGTTCAAGAAAATTTGTTACGTTAGAACTGTTAGCCCTCAGTCCTTCTTCTGTCAATCAACTATCTTGATTGTCAATGTTGGTTTTTCATATGCTTCTTCCCTTTCTCCTGTCTAATATTTTCCCTATTTCTTCATACTTATTCCTGCTGCAATATATAATATTCTTATGTTGTTTTCATGAAGCAGAAATGAAAGAAAGTCTTTTACATTTTAGTTCAGCTGTAGTATGCTACTTGGTATCTGCATCACATAGTGAGACTTTCAATCGTCTGAGTTTTCCATTTGTCAGACTTTTGTACCACTATCTAGATAGCTAATGTAATAAAGCTGTCAGTTAGTAGAACTTGTCCACTCTTCTGTGTGCTTTCTTAACCTGTTCTATAGTCAGCTCCGTATTGTTCGGAGAAGCAACCTATGGCGACTAACCTTCTTTTGCAAGTTCACAGTGTACGAGACGATGATTTCATGATGTTTGGTCCACCCAGTTGTTGATCTGATGCATCCCTTTTTTGCTTGTTAAGGCAGGCAACCTTTGATATAATTTTACTGACATTTGCTGTTGGCTTTGCTTGTTTATTTGTATGAGTCATCAGTCATGTTGGGTTTACAGCACCCCTTACTCTTTGAACCAACACAATTTGGAGTGGAAGATCACTAATTTTACACTTCTCCATAGTTTGAATGGATGGCCATTATGTGGTTGTTGCTATTATAATTGCATATTTTATAATGCTGCAGGATTGTCTGTTGCTTGGGCAGCTCCAAGAAGACATCCGTTCCTCCGAGTAGTAGAGAACAACTTATGTGCATCTAAAGGAGGTTGGTTCTTGCTTCCTTCCAGAACTTTGTCTACTGTCCAGTGACATGCTCTGTTTTCACATATCTGGGTTATTGATTTTTCTTGGATCTTCTTCTTTTTTAAATTTTTTTTTTTTTTTTTTATTGTTCCTTTCCCTTCCCCACGCGTGGGTTTCTTATAATTTAGGTGAATATCTACTGAGGCCCCCTCGCCCATAGGGCATTTTGAAATAGGCCCCTCAACATTATTTTATTGATGACACCACCCTTCTTCTAACATTTTTGTTTGAGTTATCCTAGTTAATGAAGCTGAAAATTTTGGTAAATTTGATAGCTTTGTTAGCTATTAGCCGTTGATTGTTCTAGTATCATTTGCTAGGATGTGATTATGGTCATTAAATTTGATTGAATCTCTAATCTACTTGATACATTCCCCAATTACTATGCTAAAACCACCGAGTGCCAAAAAAGTCGATATTGAGGGTGTCGACCAAAAAAGAAATTAAAAAAGAAATTAGAATAGCTGATTGACATGTGATGTCTGCTGGACGGGAAATGCATACAAGCAGCCATGTCTAAGACGTTAGATGGTGGATGAGCTGAAACTGGAAAAGTTGAACTTACAAATCTGTTTGCGTTGTCGAGCATGTACGCATAGAGGCCTGATCGTTGTGTGTTGTTGAGCATGTACATATTATAGTTGTGATCCTAAGATTATTGGCTAACTCCGATCTGCAGTTATCAAGAGAGATACTTGTCCATATGATTTTACATTTGCTGAAAAACGATTTCGATCAAATACTAACAAAGAAGATAATGATCTGATAACACAATACAGGCCCAACAGCTAAGCTATGAACAAAAAATAGATCAATACATAGCCTGATAACACAACTCAGCCCTCTATGTTCCATAGTCGATTGCTCATTTTGTTTAACTGCACTTCACCTATTCAATTCCGTGCACTTTTTGCAGGTGGGGTGCGGTGCCTCTCGATTCTCAACACCGTGTTCGCCGTGATCTTCGGTCTCATGGCGATTTTCCTGGA
>CM054941.1:4687607-4716184 GCA_029168755.2 Tillandsia fasciculata | reverse complement strand
AAAATTCAGCAGCTAGCTCAACATGAAGAGAGTGCGAAGACTACAGATATTTAGGTGGAGCGGCAGGATAGTGTACATGATCAGGTGGAGCAGCCGCACCATGAAAAAAATCATAAGACACCAATTGATCCAATTGAGAGAACTTTAGACGAACCATACTCTATCACCAGAGAGAGGGAAAAGAGACATTTATCCACCATTAAGGTACAATCAGGATGATATTGCAGCTTATGCTTTATTTATTATTTCAAATGATCTTTCTTCCTTTGAGAAGGCAATGGAGGATAAAGAGAGTGGTAGTTGGATGGCTGCTATGACTGAAGAGATGGAGTCTCTATACAAGGATCATACATGAAATCTAATTCCATTGCCTAAGGAAAAGAAAGCCATCGGATGTAAGTGGGCCTACAAGAGAAAGCAAGGTGCAGATGGTGAACTAGTTAAGTTTAAGGCACGTTTGGTGGCCAAGGGTTATACTCAAGAGCAAGGAATTGATTTTAATAGTCCTCTCACCTGTGGTAAAACACGTGTCTATCAAGATACTTCTAGTTCTGATTGCCATGTTTGACTTTGAGCTACAGCAGCTAGATGTAAGAATTGCATTTTTTTTATAGGAATCTTGAAGAAGAAATATATATATATATATATATAGAATAATTGGAGCGCTTCATTCAGTACAAAAAGAGAAGCTCATGTGCAAGCTAAAAAGATCTTTGTATGGACTGAAACAGGCACCAAGACAGTGATATAAAAGATTTGATGGGTTTATGATAAAAAATGGATATAATAGGAGTTTCTATAACAGTTGTGTGTATTATCATAAACTTGAAAATGATTCTTTTATTCTACTAATGCTTTATATAGATGATATGTTGATTGCAGCAAAAGATCCAACAGAAGTGCAAAAGTTGAAGGATTTGTTGAGCCGAGAATTTGACATGAAGGACTTAGGAAGTGCCAAGAAAATTCTAGGTATGGAGATCAGAAGAGACCCTGACAAAGGAGGCTCTGACTTTCCCAAAAGACATATAAAGAAAATTGTAAAGCAGCTCAATATGTCAAACGCAAAGGCGATCAGGACTCCATTAGCCAAGCACTTCAAGCTACCAGAGGAAATGTGCCTAAAAACTGAGGAAGAGGTTAACTATATGGCAAAGGTACTATATGCTAGTGCAGTTGGTTGTTTAATGTATGCTATGATTTGCACTAAACCTGACATTTCACATGCAGTTAGTGCTGTCAGTCGATATATGTTGAATTCAGGGAGGCAACACTGGAAGGTAGTCGAATAGATCTTGCGGTATTTGAAGGCATAGCTGATGTAGGAATTCTCTACACTAGAGAATTTGGAACTACTGAAGTAAGAGGGTATGTGGATTCCAACTATGTTGGAGACTTAGACATGAGAAGATCCATTACATATTACACTTTTCTGCTGGGTAGCAGACCTGTTAGTTAGAAGTCCACATTGCAGCGCACTGTTGCCTTGTCAACTACAGAGGCAGAATATATGACAGTGATTGAAGCAGCTAAGAAAGCAATCTGGCTTAAAGGCTTGATAGGAGAACTCGAAATCAAACAGAATAAGGTAAAAATATTTTGAAATTGTCAAAGTGCTATTTGTATTGCTAAAAATCAGGTGTACCATGCAATAACTAAGCATATAGACATAAGATATCACAAATTAAGAGAGTTTACAAATGAAGACAATGGAAAATTCAATTTGTAAAGTTGTCTATAAAGGACAACATAGCTGACATCATGACAAAGCCGATAACAGCGAAAAAGTTTAGGCACTGCCTAAACTTAGCAAAAGGATTGCCGATGATTAGAAGCTCTAGGGGGAGGGAGTATTAAGATGAGAGAGATTGAATAAAGAACAAAAGAAGTCAAGGTGGAGAATATTGGTTATATGTCTTCTTTTGTATAGGGTATAAAGATATTTGTTTGGCCTGTAAAATTTTCTACATGCAAAAAAGACATTTAGTTCACCATGCACTGAGTCTATCAAAGTCTTTCAAATATAAATGAGATGGTTTGAAGCGGTGAAGTGTGCTTCATGCATGCAAGTATGTTTCCTGCATATGCACGAACCACTTGTATGCTATATTTGTCAAAGGCTATACACAGACTAATTAAAGAAATTGACAATTGAAGTTGCCAACTTTAATTGTGCATGTAGGTAATTAAGTGTGAGGTGAAGTACAGAAACTTAATTAGTAGCTTGTTGATTTTTCTTTTTAGAAAAATTCGTTTTGAGATTAAGTTATAATTTTTTATTTTGTAACAACGGAATTAATGAAAGGGTAGTAATAACTATAAAACTCTTGTATTTAGATTAAGAGAAACATAAAATTTTTCTTTCGGTCTCCCCGTGAACCTTGCCAAACCACGTAAATCGATGCCTCTCTTTATATTTTTCGTTTTTATTATTTTTTGCTATTTTTGTGTTCGTATAAGTTTTGTTTGTATATTTTTTTTGTTCATTGCACATGAACAATCCTAAGTCCCAACACTTTTAGCACAAGCAATTAAATAACACCCACTGCATAGTTCATTTTATTTTTACTATTAAAAATCAAATTTTGAACTACGTTGACCAATCAGCGACCCAAGTTTCACGCATTTATCACTGAAAAAAAAAATTAAAAGAGGGAATTCTCAATTACGCGACAACCAAACGAGTAATCAAATTTTGAAGTACGTTGACCAATCAGCAAACCAAGTTTCACGCATTTATCACTGAAAAAAAATATTAAAAAAGGGGAATTCTCATTATGCGACAACCAAACGAGTAATAAAGCGGAAAAAAATCGCCAAATCAGGAAAAAAAAAAACCAAAAAAAGAAAAAAACTCCATTCATTATCTTCTCATATCAAAATTCAAATTTGAACTACGTTGATCAATCAGTAACCCAAGTTCACGTATTCATCACCAAAAATCTCACAAAAAGCGGAGAAATTGGCACTCAACCAAAAAGGAAACGACTAACAAAGCCCAAAACATCACCAAAAATCACCAAATCACCAAAAAAAAGAGAGCTCGAAGAGAAAAATCACATACCCAGGATCGCTATTGATGATGTCGCATATCTCGATGTTCATCGCCCAATCGGGCCCGATCAGCGTGTCGCTCGTCGCCCTCTCCACCAACAACCGGCCATAGCTCCACCAAAAGCGAAGGCCTTAGCTAGAGAAGCTTCTCGAGCGCTTCAAACTCGACGATTCGGCCGAGGAACGAAGGAGAAACCCTAGAGAGAGGAGAATTTAGCAGGGCGTGGGGAGGAGGTGCTCCGATTCGCATTCGCATCCTCTTTCCATTTTCGTTCCTTCGCGTTAGAGAGGAAGAGAGAAGAGAGAAGAGAGAGAGAGAGAGAGAGTCGTCGGGGGTTTTGAAGGGTCTCAACTTCCTGGGGTTTATATAGCAGCCGTTGATTTTTGGGTAAACTTCATATACACCCTATGGATTACCGTTTTTACACTTTAGTATTCTATATTTTTTTTTATCGAATTAATTTCATATGGCAACTGCGAATATATCGAATATATATATTTTTACAAATTTAACTTTCCTATTTATTCTTTAAAAATTTATATATTGTTCATATATATTTATCTGATTTGTTAATTAGCTCGCTACTCCAAAAACTCTATAATAATATAAAAATATCCAAAAAAATAAAAAAATAAATTTATCTCACTAACTAACCAAAGTTAAGTATTTAACTTAACTATATTTTTTCTAACGAATCATGACGATAGGACATATATGAACAACTTAAAATTTTAAAAAAAATAAATATAAAAAATCAAACTTTTATAAATATAAGTATACTATTGGTAAAGAGCTATACAAAATTAATCATTTTTTTTATTATATTTTAATATTTTATCAATTCAATGAGTGAAAGTGTGGTGAGAGTTCACTTGAAGTAAAATAACTTCTAAAAAATATCTCATCTTTAGATGAATAAAATATAAAATTTATATTTCTTTTGAAGTGTATATATAGTATTACTCAATTTAATCTGAATTTAACTTAAAATAACTTAATGATTACTATGAGCAATATTATTTTTGAATAATAATAGAATTTATTAAAATTATATTTGAAATAAAAAATAATAATAATAAATAAAATATTTTTAAAATATTGTAAGGTATATAGAATTTTTTTTTTTTTTTGAAAGAGATATGTTTTCTTAAAATAACTTGATTTTACCGAAATAGCTATTCTTATTAATTTTTTACATTATTTTGCAAAATAATAAGGATAATTTTTATTATCATCAATTTATTTTTGAAACAAAACGAAATGAAACCTAGGGCTTGTTTGGATTTGGTATAGAACCGAAAATAGGAAGAATATCACTTTTATTTTTCTAAACATACCAGGAATCAATCGGTATAGTTTGTTCCAACTAAAATAAGTGAGAATTACTATTCTCACTCTTCCGAACCATCTCTTACTTTTTCCTTAAATATCCTTCTACGTCTATCGAGGCACCTTCTCTTATCTCATTATTACATAATAAAGTTTGAGGGTAAAAAAATAATTTAACCTAATTAAAACTCTTTATTCTTTTTATTTCTCATTCTTATACCAAACACAAAATTTTTTATTTCTGAAACATTCCAAATATTTTCTTACATTAATTTCGTATTTAATTTTATATTTATTTCTGAAATAACTAGTTCTTTTTTATTTCGTTACTGAACGGCCTTAAGTGGTGGGTCCCATGGTGATGGTGGGAATTTTTCGACCCACATGTACATGTACAGAGAGTTTAACCAAGAATACATTAATAAAAAAGTATAAAGAAAAATAAAAATAAAAATTATATTGTACTTAAAAGTGATACAGTTAAAAAAATATAATATTAAAGTGAAAAAATAATAAATTATTAGAGGATATATGAAATTTTTTTTATTATTATTATTGTTATATATATATATGCATGACGCAAATATAATGCACTTCTAACTCTATGCGTTTCCTTTTAATTACTGCACTTACAGTGCAAACCATTAAAAAAAAATAAATAAATAAATAAATTTAATCAAGGCAATATTTTAAGAGCCATATTGTACGTAACACTCTTTAATTTATCTTGTTAAAAAATATTAATTAATTCTCTAAAAAAAAAAATTAATTAATATCTTAAGTTCTTGCTTAGATTCGAAGAAAAAAAAAAGACAAAAAATTATTTTAGTTTTCTTTGTAGTTGTTCACTACAATTCACTTTGTCAAGGATTGATTTAAGAAAAATCATTTAAGAGCCAATTTGGTCAAATGGGGTGCTTTGAAAAGTAATAGTATGAATATGGATTAGGGACTAATTAATATATTCAAGGCATATTTTTGAAATGTTTCTTAGTATACAAGGAATTGATATGTACAAGATAGATTTCATACATTCTATCAATAATTTATATGATAATATGCTATATATTTTATTTATTTTTTTCAAAAATTAAAATTAGTTAAAAATATAAAATAACTAAACTGCAAACTAGAAACTTCCAATACTAACCATCAATTTATATATATATATATATATATATATATATATATATATATATATATATATATATATATAATTATGCTGGAATATTATCGATAGCACCAAGCCATTGGTGCTATCAAGTTTTTAGCTTTTAGATCAAAAAATGTGAGGTTGAGATAATAGTGATCTTTTAGGGTTTATTAGGTGGTTGGTTGAATAGTAAAAATTTTAGGGGACCACTATAATTCTAACCGCATATTTTTTTATCCAATGGCTGAAAACTTGATAACACCAATTACTTGGTGCTATCGATAGCATTCCAGCCGGACTTAATTTTTTTACGGTTAGATTTATTTTTTTGATCATTTCTATCCCTTGGATTAAACTATTCAACCAACCCCCCACTAAATCCTAGGAGATTACTATCATCCTAACCACACATCCCTTAATCTAAAAGCAAAAAAATTAATAGCATATATATATATATATATATATATATATATATATATATATATATATATCACAATCTCAATGCAAATCAAATTGTAAAAAATTCACAAGCATATTTGGATTTGTACTTTTAAAAGTATATAAGTCTTACTCTCTCTCTCTCTCTCTCTCTCTCTCTCTCTCTCTCTCTCTATATATATATATATATATATATATATATATATATATATATATATAAAGAGAGAGAGTCCGGCTACTATATTTTTATGAGTAAAATCTTTTCATACTTATAAATATTCGACTCTTGGATGAAGAAATATGCGGTTAGGATTATAGTAGTCTCTAAGATTTATACTATTTCAACAGCCCACTAAATCCTAGTGGGACCACTATCATCCTAATTGCACATCACTTTATCCAAGAGCGAAAAAGTTATGAGTACAAAAAGTTTTATATTCATAAGAGTATAGTAGCCCTACACTATATGAGTCCGGCTACTATTCTTTTATGAGTAAAGTTTCTTCATACTCATAAGTTTTTGTCTTTTGGATAAAAGAATGTGCTGTTAGGATTATAGTACTTCTTAAGATTTATACTATTTTACCAACAATGCACTAAACCCTAGGAGGATCACTGTCATTCTAATCGTACATCCCTTCATCCAAGGGCGGAAAAGTTATGAGTACAAAACTTTAATTGTTGCAATAAAGTTTTACAAAACTTTAATTTCTGCAATAAAGTTTTACAAGAAACTTTCTCACGGAGGCTCTCCACGTTTTTTCTCTCAATTATGATTTTTTCAATGAAGTTCTAAAAAATAAAAAATGAATCACAAGAGTTAATATAACTTTAAAAATCTAATTTTAATAAGAAACGATCTCCATCATCCATCCGAGTTTCCAATTCACTTCTAGTCGTCGTCGATATTCTCTTAAAGAATTCTCTTTAAAATATTTCTAAATCATTACTAATATTTAGGAACAAGATTGGATCAAATTAGGATCAAATCCAACATATTCAATCCGTCGCGGAATTGAATATCGTGATATCAACTCGAAATATGATTTTACATAATCCAACAATACATTCAATCTTTTTAGGAGCCCATAAATAATTGCATTAGAACTTTCAGTAGAGCTGAAAAAAAGACAACAATAAACAAGCTTAGAACATTCACACTAAATCGTAGTCAATGTCCTTAGTCAAAATTAATATATATAATTATCAAGAATTTAAGATTGAAAAAGCTATAATTAATTAATAAGCTAAACATATCAAAGGAAGCATCTGATGTACAAGTAAGTAAATAGCTATGTTTTATTCAAATTAAAAGTATTCTCTTATTTCAGAAAAAAAATTATTATTTAGTACCAAATTAATACATGACAAATCTGAAAACTATCAAATAAACTTAAAATCAAAGCAAATTGACAACTTATATCGTATCGTTGAAAGTCTACATCAAGCATTCAAAAATTTAGAACTCTTTACATATAACAAATTAAATTTGATTTAAGAGTAGATAAATCTAACTATACTTAGTACTATACAAATGTGAATATCAAAACTATACTCTTCTGTTTTTTACTCAAAAAAACTAAATCAGAGAAGAATAATCACATGTTTCACTGCTTTTTATGATATTTCTCACGCTTACATCTGAAGCAAAAACAACTTTTTAAACAATTAAAGTATAAAATGAAATACAGTAACAACATCACAAGGAATGTGGGTAGATATTTATCCATTAAATAAACATTCATTTAAGTATATAGGTGAATTATCCACTTAATCAAGTTATCACTCACTCTCACTTGGTCATACAATTGCCAATATTTTACAACATTTAATAATAGAATCTGTAATAGTTTTGTGTCTCCCAATTCACTCATTTCTCACATTGGTTTTGTTGGAAAATCTTTTCAAAATAAGTATTTTAGTCAAATAATATTTAAATAATTTTAAACATAAACTCTATCATGCAAATTTCTATTATACGGTTAGTAATAAAATTGCGAAGATAAGATGAGATATGTGAATGTCGAGATGTGCGTTAGCACTATCCTAGAAGCGAGATTGCTCATCCACGTGCGAGGCTCCGGCAATCACCCCTAGCGATACAACGACCACGGTCCACCCCGTCGGCACGAGTCCGGGATGTTACATAGCGAATTCAACGGCTTTCAGAGATCTAGCAAAAAGATAAGCTCGAAGTAAAGAAGAAGAATATAATTCTCAATGTAAGAGCACTCTGTAAACTAGTAAGCTGATGCTGTAGCTAATACCTTAACCAACTCCTCTTGCTCTGTATATATAGAGTCCAAAGAGAGAGCCCAATAACCCACCAGGGGACAAGCTCCAACAGGTAGTTATCTCGGATTGCCCTCAAGCCCCTTTCCAAGAAAGGCTCTTGGGTAGCCTGAGATGCAACTTCCCAAGGTTGGTTAAATCAAAAAGAAAAGTCAAAATAAAATAGAATCGGGTCAAAATCGCGCGCGCCGCCACCTACCCGACCCGAGCTCGTGTTGTGTGCGCGTGTGTTTAGGAAAAGTCTTGCTCTCACTTTCTCCTGACCAACACATGTCCAAGTGAAGGAGTATATAAACCCCTTCTACATGTGATGAGTTTCCGATGTGGGACTAAACATCACATATAGAGGAGAATGGGTTTGGACTCCCAGGCTAAGCCCATGAATATTAGGCCATCCAGAAAAGTCCAAAGATCAAAACAAGTTCGAAATCACTTTAAAACCATATAAAATCCAACAGGTTTTACATATTCAACATACTACAAAATGTAATTGGCATTTCATTGTAGAAATTAATTGTAGAATTCATTTTTCTTTTCTTTGTAAGAAATGTAAGCTTATATTAACAATGTACAGAAGGTGCATAAACATGCAACCTTAGAATCTCAAAACTAAATATCTGTAGAAGTCAAGAAAAACAAGTACAACAACAGCAATGAAAAAAAAAAATTCAAATTTTATTTTAAAACATCTATACATTAACTATTGGGCAGTTCCTTCGGGCTACGTGTCGGCCCCTTCTTGCCTCGCCCCCCCTCCCCCCTATGCGTGCCTCTTGGGTTGGACGTTCCTTCGTGCTACGTGCTGCTCCCTTCTACCCCCCTGCCCTCCCTTCCCAGTGCGGGCGCCTCTCCCCCCTCTATGGGCGCCTCTTTCTCTTCTCGCTCTGATCTAGGGTTGGTCTTGGGGATCTGTGTCGCTCCCTCCTTGCCCCGCCGCTTGCTCTTCTCTCTTATCCGCCCCGATCTAGGGCTCTTCTCCTTCCGATCTAGGGTTGGTCTTGGGGAGCCGTGCCGCCCCCTCCTTGCCCCGCCCCTTGCTCTTCTCTCTTATCTGACCCGATTTAGGGTTGGTTTGTGGTTTACTATTTGGGGGTTCCTTCCTGGTACGTGTCGCCCTCCTCTCCCCCACCCACCCTATGCGCGCCTCTCGTTCTTCTCTCTCAGCCGCTCCGATCTAGAGTTGGTCTTGGGGCTGGCGGTTCGGCGGTTAGATTTGTTGCTTCGGTTCAGTTGCCTCCTCCGCGCCTTGCCTCCTTCCTGTGTGCGCCCCTTGCCCTTCTCTAAGGGGCACCTTCTTGCTGCGTGCCGCTCCGTCCTTACGTGTTCTCTATTTTATTTGCTCCATGGTAGGGTTGGTCTTCACGATCCGATTGCGGATCGGTGGTGGGGTCTGCCTTGCCTCCTCCTTCTATGGCCGCTCCCCTGCTTTTCTCAAAAGGCCATGACTGGTTGTGATGGGTTTACCCGGTTCCTTCTTGCTTCGGTTTTTGGCGGTTTCTTCTTGCTTACAGATGCATGACCTATCCTCTCTCTCCCTCTGCTCTCCCCAGTGCCTTATCTCTTCCCATCCAACGACGGTTCGTGGGTTTCCCGAAGCAATCGAATGGTGGTTGTTCGACCCGTTCTCCGCGCAGGTGCCTGCCCCTTCTTTTCCCTCAAGGGTCCTCGTTGGTACTAATGATGGCTGTATTATGTCGGTCTAGGGCCCTATCTCTACGATCGTATCTATTAGTATTTTCCTTCTGGATTTTATGGGTTAAAAATTTGTGCGGACCAGTTTGTTACACAAGATTTCCAAAAAAAAAAAAAAAAAATTGATTGCTTCCTAATTTCCTAAGATCAGTTTGTTATAACAGAATTTCAAACAAATAATTGCTTCTGATTTCCACAGATATCGTGTAGATTGCTTTTTCATTTATTGCTAAATTATTGGTCTTGGATTATCATGTTGTCTCTCATACCGTTTTTACGTGCATTAGCTTATACAATTTCAGTATTCTCTCCCAGAAATCTTTTCTAGATTTACCAGTAATCATTATTCCTTTTTTTTTTCCTTTCTTTTTTACTCTTCGTATTCCTACTTGCTTTTTTACAGTTCTTGGTACCTTAAGAATTTAAGCCTATATATAGATATAGCGATACTACTGTTCATTGTCAGGTTAGTTCCCCTCTTAATTCATTTTCGTTTGATTTTTAGTAGATTCTCGGCAGATTACAATCTGTTATGGTATATTGTCATTCTTCATTCTAATTATGGTAATTTTTTACTTCCTTTTACACCTACTGTTATTACTTTCTTTTGCATAATTACTGACCAACGTTTTTTGTTGCTCTCTACCCTATTACCACGTAAGTCTCTATAAAATCCTATCTCTTTCTTCTTTGCTGATAAGGTACAGTAGTTTTTCCTGATTTCTTTGGTCTGCATGCTTTCGGTTTTCCAATGCTTGGAACACGTGTCGTCTGACTCTTCTTTTACCGTTTTCTTATTATGATGGTTTGCTTTGCCTATGTTTCCTATTTGATTCCTACGCCCATTTTTGTTGCTTGGTTTGTATGGTTTTCAATACTGTTGTGAAGTATGCATCTTTTAGTTACCCTTCCTACGAATACGTTTTTTTTTCGTTGCTTGATTATTTGTTTCTTTACAAGTGCTCACTCTCTTCTTTTATGCTCGTTGTTTTATCGTCGTGCTCTTCTTTTACTGTTTACTTACTATGATGTTTTGCTTTGCCTATGTTTCGGATTTGGGTTCCTTCGTCTATTTTTTGTTGCTTACTTTGTACGTTTTTCGATACTTATTTTTTCTGTTTCCCGATAACGCTGCCGGGAGGAAGGGTTGGTGTTTGAGGGAGGGGATGCGGGCTCTAAAATTATAAGCCTGTCGGGGTCTGGATGGTCCGCTCACGGGCAACCACCTATCGTTGTTCGCTTTGTTTGCCATATTTACTTCTTGGTCGTACATGCTCGCCGATTTTTCATGCCTCCTTACGATTTTGCTAGCCCACTATCTATTTCTTCTTGCCTCTCCATGCTTGGTTTTTTTTTCCCGCTTTTTTTTTGCTTCCTTCTCTTCCTTTTATATATATATATATATATATATATATATATATATATATATATATATATATATATATATATATATATATATATATATATATATATATATATATTTGTTCCTCGTATTTCGCTTTTTGGTTGCCTGACTGTTTGTTTGCTCACGCTTTGTTCGTGCAGGTTTATTGTGTGCCATCCTGTTGACTGACTTGCCCTTTTTTCATGTCCCCCCCTTTTTCTTATGTCCCATTTTATATTTTCTGGCGGCCATACTTTATTTTTTTTTTCCCTCATTCTTTCCCCTCACCTCCTTCTCCTCGTGTGCTTTACTTTGTTCTGTTGTTTTTTTTCCTTCTTTCCTTTTTCTTTTATTGGTTTTGTGTTTAGCTTTGCATGTCGGTGGTGATGATGATAGGCACGAGAAGGCTCTGTTCCCCGGCAATTGTTCACGGGTTTGGTTGATTCTCCGACATCCACTGTAGATTCTGCTCGCTGAAATGTCTTGGTGTTCGGTTGGGCCGTTGTGCTGTTTCTTCTCGCGCCCGACAACGATCGCTGCCTCGGTCAGTTTACGTGCTTTCCATGCTTCCTCTGGCTTTGTCTGTTGTCTTGGCCGCCTGTTCGACCCTGCGTTGCCGATCGTTGTCCCTGTGTTCCATACTTCTTACGGCTTGGTCCGCTGTTTGGATGGCCCATGCGCAGGCAACCACGCGCTCAAGCTGTCGGTACATCGTCGGTTTTGCCGTTCCCTTCTTGGATGGTTTGCTGCGAACTTTACGGCGTCTCTTGCTGGGCTTGTTGATGTTTCCTTCCTCGCTGGCTCGCCTGTTGCCTCCCACGCTGTTCTGCCCAGTGGTTAGCCGGATCCTTCCTGATACTACTATCTCATTTTTTAGAGACTTGCTGCCTTTTATGAGCCCCGTTTGCTTGCACCATACACATACTTGCCGCATCCTTTCTAATTTTTATAATATATACTATATAATTGACAATTTTTTCGATACACGTGTCAATATTTTGCAACAGATTTTATGCCTTCTCTCTCTCTCTCCCTTTCTCTTTTTTCCCTCTCTCTCTCTTTCTCTTTTTTCCCTCTCTCACTCTCTTTCTTTTTTTTCTATACACGTGTCGAGACCTCCTATCTCTTAAAAAATTAATAACATAACACCTTCATCTCTCTCTCTTTCTTTTTTTCCTCCTCCTCTCTCTCTTTTTCTTTTTCTCCTTATACACGTGGCCTCTCTATTTTATCCCTCTTATGCCTCTCTCTCTCTCTCTCTATCTCTCTCTCTTCCTCTCTCTTTCTTTCTTTCTCTCTCTCTCTTTCTCTTTCTTTCTCTCTCTTTCTCTTTCTTTCTTTCTCTCTCTCTTTAAAATATCAACCTCTTATCTCTCTTTGTCTCTTTCTCTCCCCCCCCTCTCTCTCTCTCTCTCCCCCCCCCCTCTCTCTCTCTCTCTCTCTTATTCTCTCTCTTTAAAATATTTATCTCTTGAAGTCTATAAATAAGAAACAAACAAGAGGACAATGCAGGAGAAGGCTCACCACACAGAAATTTCTTTTACAGAAAAATAAAATATCCTTCGCACTCCTTGCTAATCACAAAATGAAGTACAAAAATAAAAATAAAAAAACACAGAGTGAAGAATAATGGAAAAGGAAGATATTCCGCCGTGTGCCTTTCGTCGATAAGCCGCCGCTGTCATGATATTCGTCGCCGCCATCGTGTCTGTTGCCGTCTGCCGTCGTGTGCCAACCGCCGTCGTCGCCGCCAAAGGCGTCGCTATCGTCGCCCAAGCCTCAAGCTGCCGCCGGTCGCCTATGCCTCATGCCACCGCCGCCGCCCAAGGCGTCGTCGCCGTCGTCCAAGCCTCAAGCTGCCGCCATCCCCGATGCCTCAAGCCACCGCCACCGCCCAAGATCGAGGCCGTTGATAAGCCTATCTCTCAAGAAAGAGCGCCCCCCCCCCCCAAATAGTGGGTGGATAACTATTTTAGTATGCATATTTTAAAATGCACCCTATAAAATATTTTTATTAATAAAATTATTTATATATTTGCAGTTAAAATATATATATATATATATATTTTGTATTTTTTTTACACAAAACTAATTTTGCTAAAAATTTGAAACCATATCGTTTATTTATCTGTTCAAAAAAAATTATAAATAATTGAGAGTTAAAATTTATTTTATATCTCATAATTGAGGTTATTATTAAATTATATTTATAATAATTATTAATTTTAATACTGCATGTTGTTTGAATATAAAATATATTAAATTTGATATAAATATTAACATAAATATAAATATATCTCATAATTGAGGTTATTATTAAATTATATTTATAATAATTATTAATTTTAATACTGCATGTTGTTTGAATATAAAATATATTAAATTTGATATAAATATTAACATAAATTAATTATAATTTATTTATCCGTTAATTTATCAAACATACCAAATCAAGCATTTATAGAAGCACAATAATCAGAACAAAATAAATTCAAATTTTTTTAAAAAGCATGTACACAATCTGTTAGTCAAACCCAACTTACAAATTCAGAAATAACCGACTGCAGATCAACAACACAAAGTTATCAAATTCCTATATCAAAAAGATCAAACTTAATTTAAAATATATTATACGGTAGATAAATTATAGTAAACTAACAAATAAGGTAACAAATACAAATAAAAAAAGAACCCGTCGAGGAAGAGTAACCGCTACATCCAACTGCAGTCACTACTTGAGAAAAAGAAAATATATTTTAATATTTTAAAATTAATTATGTAGTAAGCACGCATTCTGAAATACCCCAAAAATGAAAGACTATAAAAACTGAACACAAAAGAACTCAAAGGTAGATTGACCAAATTAAGCGATATCGAAGGTCTTTTCAGAAGAGGAGATGTCTCTGGTCGCACAAAAAAATAATAATAATGTATATAGTATTATATAGGCAACAACATGTGCTAAAAACACCGTAAAACATTTCTTCGAATTGGATGAAGTAGCGACAATGAATCAAATCAAATTTTCCATCATGAGAGGGATCAACAAAGGAAATGAAGCGGTGACAATAGACAGGAACGAAGCGGCAACAATGAATTATATATATTTTTTCGTTAGGAGGAAAATCAACAACGAAAACGAAGCAGCGACAATGGACGGGAACAAAGCGGCAACAATGAATCAGACCTATTTTTTTGTTAGGAGAAAGATCAGTGGTGGGAAAGAAGTGGCGATAATGGATGAGAAAGAAGCAGCGACAATGAATCAGATCCATTTTTTTGTTAGGAAGGAGGATCTGCAGCAAGATCAAGGAGGTGATAGGGGATATCATATCGGTTGAAGGCATTTAACCAATTCAAAATTAAGAAGAACCGGTAAATGCAAAGAGACTGACAGGCAGGTACCACAGAATAATAATTAAGCCAAACCGATTAATTGTGGAGAGACTGACAAGTACGTATAATATGGCCAAAATTAAGAAAAACTTAATAACGGATTCAAAATTGAGAAGAAGAAACAGTTAAATATGGAATGATTGACAAGCATACTCCATTTACCAATAATTAAGTCAAACCAATTAATTATGGAGAGACTAACATATAGGTTCTACATAATCAAAATTAAGCAAAATCTGCCACGTGGACTAAAAATTACGTGTCTTAATATAAGAAGATACTAGTGTAGTTACCCGCGCGATGCGGCGGGTAAATATTATCAAAATATTTTTTTTTTATATTTTTTTTCTCATAATATAAATAAAAATAAAAAATTATATAGAAAAATTTTAAATACTTTATTTTAAAACTCCCGTATCAACCTATCAGAAAAAAAAAAAATTAATCATTCTCAACCCTAACATAAGAATCTATCAGCAACAATCAGAGTAGAATATTTATTCACTCAGGATTAAAATCTAAGACATATATAGGAATGTAATGAAGTTTAGAGAGAGAATGAGAGAGAGCTCACGTTCAATGAGCTACGGTGACGGCGACAACGGTGGCGGAGGAGGAGAATGAGGAGTAGGCGGAGAAGTGGAGGATTCTTATCGGCGATGGCGGTCGCGGTGGCAGTGGCGGCGATAGGTAGGAGTTGATCATGAGCGATGCCCCCCGTGCGGCTAAAGAAGGCGAGGATCGGGTCTAGATTTTCGGTGAGGTCGGGGGTGGAAGATTTTAAAAAACGGAGAGTTGGATTGGACGAAGGTGGCCATGAAGTGGACGATGGAGATTTTGATCTTGGAGGAGAAGGAAGAAGAGGAGGGCAAGGAGATTTGGAGGTTCTCCACGACGGGAAGGAGGAGGCAAGGATCGAGGGTGGAGGGGTCAAGGGAGAGAGCGTTGTTGTCAACGGAGATAGTGAAGAGGGAGGTTGTGGCTTAGAGAAAGAGGGGGAGAAGAAGAATAATAATAAAAAGAACTCAAAAAGGGGAAGAAGAGTTGGAGGTTGGGAATGAGAAGAATTTATAATTAATTCATTGAGAGTTAGGAATAAGAAGAGTTGGAGATTAGAAATGTGAAGAGTCTATCATTAATTCATTGAGAATTGAAAAAGAGAAGAGTGAAAGGAAATTGTGACACGTGGCAAAAAAAAAAAAAAAAGAGGAAATCATATAGAGGTATATATATATATATATATATATATATATATATATATATATATATATATATATATATTATTATTATTATTATAGATTATAGATTATAGATACCAGTATTTTTGTTTAATTTTTTTTTTTTTTATCTTTCACATAACCATAAATAAGAAAAAGCCCCTCTCCGTAATAATCCATGTGAGACGAGACACCCAATCACTAACAAACAGTTTTTGTAAATTAACTGAAGCGAGATACCTTCCCCCCACCCAACGATTTTCGTACTGCCCGCGATCGCGAAAAAGCTAGGGTTAGGGTTTTCTATCAAACCGGAGCTCGAAACCCTCGAAATCGCATGCTTCTCCCACCTCCATCATCTCTCCGAGATTCCTTCCATGGTTTCGCTTCCTCCGCACTAGGGTTTACTCCGCCCATTCGAAGCTCCCCTCCGCGATCTCCTCTCGAAGCCCCGTTCCCAATCCGAAGATCGCTTCGTCGCCAATGGCGCTCATCGGCGACGCGCTTCGCCAGGCGTTCATGCCGAAGCACGAGTACGACGCGCTCCGGGAGGAGGAGAGGGCGTGGGCCCGCGCGCGGCGTCCCCTCGCCGCCGCCGCCGCCGCCGCAGTCGCCGTCGCCGTCCTCGCAGCCGCTGCCGTTAGCCTCGGCATCGTATTCCCCGGAGATCCGGGCCGGCGACCGTTCTGCCATGATCGGCGGATGCTCGAGGCGCTCCCGGCGAACGCGACGCGGGACCCGGACATGTACCCGTTCCACGGCGCGTTCTACATGACGGAGGAGGAGGCGGCGGAGTTCTACTGGATGGTCGTGTTCGTTCCCTCGGCCGTCGTCTTCTTCGCCTCCGCCTTGTTCCTCTTCGCCGGTGAGCCGCCGTTTTGCTTCTGTACTCTTGTTTGTGCTCTTGGAATAGTAGAGTTCTTAATTTTGTGAAATATGAGACAATGTGCTCTCTATAGAAAATTAGAAATACGAAGGCCAAGTAGAGTGAATCATAATTCGCCTAACTTACTCTTTTTTGAAGCTCTGATTGACACTGTGATTTAGTCTATTCTGAAAAATCTCGTGAAAGTGGCTTGGAACTAACATGCTGGATTGTTTGTTCGAACATCTAAATCTGAAAAGTAGAAAGGATTGTAGATATCATTGCACTTGTTAAATTTGTGATACGAAGAGTTCACTTGAAGCCAAGGATTTAAGTACTCATTGGTACGGACTGTAACCACTGTGCTGTATCGTGCCAACAAGATACTGGCACGATATAGCCTTCGTGTCGATGGCACGGCTTAAAACCCTATTTTCTTTAAATTATAAAGTAATTTTCTCAATAAAATTTAAAATATTTGATAAAAATACACAATAAATAATTAGAAAATTTTATTGCTAAAAAAAATAAATAAATTATGCTATTATGTGTCGGCACACATTTTTTGTGACCGGCACTCATCGGCACGGCCCGACACGTACTGTACCGGCAAGTTTTCAGTACGACCGTGTGCTACAGCACTTAAATCCATCCTTGCTTGAAGCACATATTCAACACTTGTGAGAATATCTACTTTTGTTTAAACTTTTCCTATTGAGGCTTTTTGATAAATGTTTTGGTTGACTGGGTAAGCTGTGGCTGCCATTGTTATATTCTACTTTTACTTTTCTTTTGTGTCTAGAAGAGTTTGGATAACAACTTACCCAGTCAACTTTGATTTATGAGGCAGATGAGTTGTTGCCTTGTGCAGCACACAATCGATTTCTTTGTTCAAGAAAATTTGTTACGTTAGAACTGTTAGCCCTCAGTCCTCCTTCTGTCAATCAACTATCTTGATAGTCAATGTTGGTTTTTCATATGCTTCTTCCCTTTCTCCTGTCTAATGTTTTCCCTATTTCTTCATACTTATTCCTGCTGCAATATATAATATTCTTATGTTGTTTTCATGAAGCAGAAATGAAAGAAAGTCTTTTACATTTTAGTTCAGCTGTAGTATGCTACTTGGTATCTGCATCACATAGTGAGACTTTCAATCGTCTGAGTTTTCCATTTGTCAGACTTTTGTACCACTATCTAGATAGCTAATGTAATAAAGCTGTCAGTTAGTAGAACTTGTCAACTCTTCTGTGTGCTTTCTTAACCTGTTCTATAGTCAGCTCCGTATTGTTCGGAGAAGCAACCTATGGCGACTAACCTTCTTTTGCAAGTTCACAGTGTACGAGACGATGATTTCATGATGTTTGGTCCACCCAGTTGTTGATCTGATGCATCCCTTTTTTGCTTGTTAAGGCAGGCAACAATTTTTGATATAATTTTACTGACATTTGCTGTTGGCTTTGCTTGTTTATTTGTATGAGTCATCAGTCATGTTGGGTTTACAGCACCCCTTACTCTTTGAACCAACACAATTTGGAGTGGAAGATCACTAATTTTACACTTCTCCATAGTTTGAATGGATGGCCATTATGTGGTTGTTGCTATTATAATTGCATATTTTATAATGCTGCAGGATTGTCTGTTGCTTGGGCAGCTCCAAGAAGACATCCGTTCCTCCGAGTAGTAGAGAACAACTTATGTGCATCTAAAGGAGGTTGGTTCTTGCTTCCTTCCAGAACTTTGTCTACTGTCCAGTGACATGCTCTGTTTTCACATATCTGGGTTATTGATTTTTCTTGGATCTTCTTCTTTTTTAAATTTTTTTAATTTTTTTTTATTGTTCCTTTCCCTTCCCCACGCGTGGGTTTCTTATAATTTAGGTGAATATCTACTGAGGCCCCCTCGCCCATAGGGCATTTTGAAATAGGCCCCTCAACATTATTTTATTGATGACACCACCCTTCTTCTAACATTTTTGTTTGAGTTATCCTAGTTAATGAAGCTGAAAATTTTGGTAAATTTGATGGCTTTGTTAGCTATTAGCCGTTGATTGTTCTAGTATCATCTGCTAGGATGTGATTATGGTCATTAAATTTGATTGAATCTCTAATCTACTTGATACATTCCCCAATTACTATGCTAAAACCACCGAGTGCCAAAAAAGTCGATATTGAGGGGTGTCGACCAAAAAAGAAATTAAAAAAGAAATTAGAATAGCTGATTGACATGTGATGTCTGCTGGACGGGAAATGCATACAAGCAGCCATGTCTAAGACGTTAGATGGTGGATGAGCTGAAACTGGAAAAGTTGAACTTACAAATCTGTTTGCGTTGTCGAGCATGTACGCATAGAGGCCTGATCGTTGTGTGTTGTTGAGCATGTACATATTATAGTTGTGATCCTAAGATTATTGGCTAACTCCGATCTGCAGTTATCAAGAGAGATACTTGTCCATATGATTTTACATTTGCTGAAAAACGATTTCGATCAAATACTAACAAAGAAGATAATGATCTGATAACACAATACAGGCCCAACAGCTAAGCTATGAACAAAAAATAGATCAATACATAGCCTGATAACACAACTCAGCCCTCTATGTTCCATAGTCGATTGCTCATTTTGTTTAACTGCACTTCACCTATTCAATTCCGTGCACTTTTTGCAGGTGGGGTGCGGTGCCTCTCGATTCTCAACACCGTGTTCGCCGTGATCTTCGGTCTCATGGCGATTTTCCTTGGATCGACTCTCCTGACCCAAGGGAGCAGCTGCTCCGTCCCTCTCTTCTGGTGCTACGAGATTGTCTCCTGGGGCCTAGTGATCTTATATGGCGGCACGGCCAACTTCCTTAAAAGGAAAGCTGCGGCCATTCTCGACGAAGGCAACTACGCCGGCCACCACAACCTGGGCCTCGAGATGTTTGGCTCGGCCGCCGAAATGACCCCCGAGATGGAGAGGCGCGTGAACGAAGGGTTCAAGGCCTGGATGGGATCGTCGCTTCTCTCCTCCGATGATGAAGAGGAGGGCCTGGATGATTACTTAGAGGAGGGCCATCCAGTTTTGAACACTTTTAACGATCATAGAGTGTGAGGCAATTCCGAGGCAAACTAACTGCTTGCTGCTGCTGCTGCGGTAGAGACGTAGAGTGTTTAAGGTGTATAATATATTGATTATTATTCGTGTGATAGTAGTCGATCGGGCCGTGTATATAAACGATGAAAGTGTGGAAGGTAGTTTGCTAACACAGTGTGGATCTGTATCTTGGTGCCCTTGTGTATCTCTGAATTTTGTGGGTTCTTAATAATTTTTTGTATCTTTTTTCTTGTTTTCAAACTTACATTCTAAAATTGATAGCTGAGTGAAAGCTTGCAGTGACTGAAGTATGTTCTGTAATAAGCATCATCTGGGTCGATAATGTCGAGACAAATCGTCCCCTTTTTATCTTAGGGCGTGTTTGTTTGGTTTGCAGTAAAATATACTAAAAATTATGGTTTAGTCGTAAGAAAAAATTGTGGAAAATTAATTTTATGAATTTGAGAAAAATGCAGTGTTTTCATTTTTCATTAACTTTTTGGTGGAAAACGATAACTAAAACAACTATTTTTTTTTTTTTCATTTTTTTTTTTCTACAACTCGATGATAAAAGTCAGATTTAAAAAAAAAAAAATGGATATCCTAAAAACGAAGTACAGTTAAAGTATACAATAATAAACCGCCATAATCAAAAATAATAATAATAATAATAATCTATCATTCTTGGTAGGATGTTGTAACATTTAAATTTTAAGTTTATACATAAAATTTTAAATTTAAAAATATAAATTTAGAATTTTTAATTTTTAAATCTTAAATTTAAAACTAGGATTTAAATTTCAAATTTAAAATTTTTAAATTTTATTTTAATTTTAAAATTTTTAAATTTTAATGTATATTGAAATTTGAAATTTAAAATTTGATATTTTAAATTTAAAAATTTAAAATTTAGAATTTAGAATTTAGAATTTAGAATTTAGAATTTAGAATTTAGAATTTCAAATATCAAAGTTCAAAATTTAAATTTTAAAATTTAAAATTTAAAATTTAAAATTTTATAATATTGATTTTCAAATTTTAATCATTAAAATTTATTGTTTTAAAATAATAAATTTTAATTTTAAAATAATAAAATTTAATTTTCAAATAATAAATTTTAATTTAAAAATTAAGAATTTTAGTTTAAAAATTTTAAATTTTAAATTTCAAATTTTAAAATTTAAATTTAGAGATTTTTATTTTTCAAATTTTTAGTTTGAAATTTCAAGTTTTAAATTTCAAATTATGAAATTTTAATTTTAAATTTAAAATTTTAAAATATAAAATTAATAATTTTCTTTTTATTTTTTAAAATTTTAAATAAAGAGAAATTTTGTAGAATTATACATTATGAATCAAAATATTTTAAAATTTGTAGTATTGAAATAAATGTCAACGGCTATGATTTAAATAAATTTTCTTACAATCAAATAATTTAAATAATAGTATGAATTAAAAGTTTAGTAAAATAATTTTTTTTTTTTTATGAGAGAAAGATACAGTTTCATTTAGTTCTTTTTTAAAAAATAAATTTAGCTGGAAATATAAAATAACTCGATTTCCCTCGTATCACCGGCAAGTCTTTTGTCACAATAATAATTTTTTTTTTCAAGATTAAATATTCTTGAAAAGAAATATTATAAGCACATACTAGGGGTGTCAACGAGCCGAACACGAGCGAGCTAGGGTCGGCTCGTGTTCGGCTTGAGCTGACTCGTTTAAATATCGAGCTGAAAAATTCGGCTCGTGTTCGCTTCGTTTATTAACGAGCCGAACACGAGCTAGCTCGCGAACAACAAATTTGATTTTCATTTCTATTATTAGATTTAAAACTGAAAAAAAAAAATAAAAAAATATAATTTATAAAAAATTAATAGCTTAAAATCTAAATAGTAATATATATATATATATATTCGAACCGTTATCAAGCCGAACACGACCGAGCTGACCCCAGCTCGTGTTCGGCTCGTTTATTAAACGAGCTGAAAAATTCGGCTCGTGTTTGGCTTGTTTATTAAACGAGCTGAAAAATTCGGCTCGTGTTCGGCTTGTTTATTAAACGAGCGATTCGATCTCGAGCTCATTTCGAACCGAACACGAGCTGCCTCGCGAACAGTGAGCCGGATTGCCACCCCTAGTAAATACTAGTAACTCGTAAAGTATCTTATTTTATTAAAAATTTAAGTATTTATCGACACATATCTGTATGATTCTAATAAAATATCGGTACGATAAAGTTTTTGTTTCGATTGCATAATTCATATATTTTTTAAAAAATTATTAAATATTTTTTTTAATAAAATTTAAAATATTTAATAAAAATATATAATAAATAAATAATTAAAAAAGATTTGGTGGTTGATACTCGGAACCCGAGTTCGAAGCTTAGTTGCTTTACATTTCCAGCTAAGTTTATTTTAGGAATAATTGCCTGTGTAACCTTGAAATCTGAAGAAATATCTGATTTACCCCTTTTATTTTTTCCTTTCCAATATACCCTTCATACGTTCCACCGTTATTAAAAATATCCCTACCGTTTTACTTTGTTAAGTTAACTAGGGTTAAATTAGAGTTAAATAATAATCGGAGTTGAAAACTATCAGATATACCTATTTTGTCCGGATTTAGGGTTTAGGGTTTAGGGTTTAGGATTTTTTAGAGTTTTAGGGTTTAGGGTTTAGGGTTTTAGGGTTTAGGATTTTTTAGGGTTCTAGGGTTTAGGATTTAGGGTTTAGGGTTTAGGGTTTTAGGGTTTAGGAGTTTAGGATTTTAGGGTTTAGAATATATTTGAAAGGGCAAAATAGTAATTACACACAGATAACGGCAGTTCTAAACGGTACACTAACGGAGTTTAACTTCATGAGTATTTTGGAAAGAAGTTGGAACGTAAGAAGGGTAGTTTTAATATTAGCCTTCTAAGAGGGGTAAATTTGAAAACAGAAAAATTTTTAGAGGTATATAGAAAATTACGCCTTTATTTTAAAAATAAACGAAACGGTAGCCTATTTTTCAAAAAAAAATAAAAATTCGTAACCATGGCAAGTTTAACCGTGCCACGACATTTAAATAATTGCATCCCACTCGCCCACTTCAAAAACATTCCTACACAAACCCTAATCTCCTCCGATCTCCGCCTCTCTCTCTCTCTTCCGCACGCCGCGTCGAAACCCTAACCATGGCGTCCTCCTACGACTACGACGACCCCCGCGGTTCCTCCCACGCTCCTCCTGCGCCCGGCGCGGGCGCCGGCGCCGGCGCGGCGGCGGGAGCCTCCGACCTCGGCTACGACCCGAACTTCGTCCCCGACTCCGTGAAGACGTTCGTCGTCCACCTCTACCGGCACATCCGGGAGAAGAACGTGTACGAGATCCACCAGATGTACGAGGGGAGCTTCCACCGCCTGACGGACCGGATGTTCCGGGAGAGCCCCTGGCCGTCGGCCGACGCCATCTCCTCCTACGTCGACAACGACCACGTCTTCTGCCTCCTCTACCGCGAGATGTGGTTCCGCCACCTCTACGCCCGCCTCTCCCCCACCGCTCGCCAGCGCGTCGAGTCCTGGGACAACTACTGCAGCCTCTTCGGCGTCGTCCTCCACGGCGTCGTCAACATGCAGCTCCCCAACCAGTGGCTCTGGGACATGGTCGACGAGTTCGTCTACCAGTTCCAGTCCTATTGCCAGTACCGCGCCAAGCTCAAGAACCGCACCGACGACGAGCTCCAGCTCCTCCGCCAGTTCGACCAGGTTCCAATCCTCCTCCTCCTCTGCCTTTTTTTACCTCAGATTCTTGTTTCGATCGTAGGCGCACTACTATTCCCCCTCATGGTGGGGTTTTTGAATGATCGTGCAATTTATCCGTTTAAGTTTGTGCTGAATCAGAGAGGTTGATTTATCTATGAATTGAATGGAACGGAGGTTTAGATTGCCTTTTTAGTTGCCATGGCTGTTCTGGATCTTAGAGGTTGAACATCCATGAATTGAAGGCCATCGGAGGAAAATTCCTGCTTGAATTAACTGTGTTTCAAGCTAAGACAGACTGACCCTGAACATTGCTCGCAAGAAGCATTTCGACTTCCTAATGACCGACGTATACAACCATCGTACCATACTAAGGTGGTGCATGAGCAATTACTGCTGAAATATTACTCGTCCTATGTAATTTGCTTGTTTGTCTAATTCTCAGGGATAGTTTTGTTACAAAATGCCCTAGTCCGCATCTAGTCCATTTGGTCGATTTTGATTGCCGAAGCATGCCTTGCTATGTGCTATTTATTGTTCTACACACCAGTTGCTCTACCATTAAATCATTTACTTTTGACAAAATCCATATGTATTCAGCCTGGCTAAGATTCCTTCTTTCGAGTTTTTTATGAATTCGCATCATGTGTGCATGATATGTTCTTGGTGTTACGTTACATGCTGTATGATCTCTCGTCTAACCTTTGTAGGCATGGAATGTGTATGGTGTTCTCAACTACTTGCAAGCTCTCGTAGAGAAATCCACGATTATCCAAATCTTGGAAAGGGAGAAAGAGGGCCTGGAACAATTCACTGCTACTGATGGATATGATTATGAAGGTGGGAGCAATGTTTTGAAAATGTTGGGGTATTACAGCATGATTGGACTGCTTAGAGTGCATTGTCTCCTTGGGGACTACCATAGTGGGCTGAAGTGTTTGGCTCCTATTGACATTAGTCAACAAGGTGTTTATACCATTGTGATCGGGAGTCATATATCAACGATATATCACTATGGATTTGCTAACCTAATGCTACGAAGGTAGGCACTTGTCGAGCAATTTCTTTATTTTCGTGGCTTTTACATCTTGTTAGACTTGATGGTTTATGCAATTTTTGCTTTTGTAGTTATATTCCATAAGTACCGCATGCAATATAATACTTTATCATTGTCTTTGCTTCTTATTCCAGTTCCTTTTCAGTCTTTAACATACTTAGAGCTATAGAATTTATGTTGGATCATGCTTCTTGTTTGTTATTTATGGACACAGACAGACGAAGAAGATATATGATCCGCCAGCTGCATAAAGATTACTGGCGTTTAAACAATGTGAAAAGTCATGTTATTGGGAGTATTAGATTAATAAGATATGTTCTTTGGTAAGCTGGAAATATGCAAATATTTTTAGGCAACCAACTAAATGTAAAATAGAAGACACCTGTGAAAAGTTGATAGTTCCACTAGAAATAAACCAAGATGATCAACTCTTTGCTCAAACACTAGGAATTTTTTATGAACCTTCCTGTAAGAGTTGTTAATTTGATCTCAGTCACTAGGAATTCTTTACGATGCTCTTGCTTATTGCTCAAACATGGAAATCCTTTTCTTGGGCATAAGTTTATTTGCTTTGTTCATATCGTGGTGATCTTTTACGGCCAAGGATTTAAGTGTCCATTGGCACGGACCGTGTCTACCGTACTGTATCGTGCCATCAAGATATCGGCACAATACAGTCTCCGTGCCGATGGCACAACTCAATATTCTCTTTTCTTTAAATTAATAAGTAATTTTCTAAATATAGTTCAAAAGATTTGATAAAAATATATAATAAGTAATTAGAATATTTTTTGCTTAAGAAAATACAAATATATGTCGGCACATATGTATTTTTTGTGACCAACACGTATCGGCACAGCGCGGCATGCACTGTGCCGTACCGTACCAGCAAGTTTTCAGCACGATTCCGTGCCACGATATTTAAATCCTTTTTTACGACACTCTTTTTTCCCCCAAGCCACTTCATTTTTTTGACGGGCTTTCTTATTTCTTTATATATGTTGCTGCCAATCCAGTTTCGCATCTGTCATTTGTTCCTGCAAGAATCATTTTGCTAAAGCAATAACACCTTGATGTTTATCATTTCTTGCAATGTTCTTTTTCTTTTTCAGAAGCCTAGTTGCCATTATGAAAGAGTCCTTTCTAATCTTTGGCTACTTTTTGTACTAAGGTACGTTGACGCCATACGTGAATTCAATAAGATTCTGCTATATATTTTGAAGTATAAGCAGTACCATCAGAAGTCCCCACAGTATGATCAAATATTAAAGAAAAATGAGCAGATGTATGCATTGTTGGCTATTTGCCTTTCCTTGTGCCCGCAAACAAAACTTATCGAGGAGAATGTTAGCTCCCAGTTGAAAGAGAAGTACAATGACAAGATGACGAAGATGCAGAGATATGATGATGAAGCCTATGCCGTGTATGATGAGCTCTTTTCGTATGCTTGCCCCAAATTCATTACTCCTGCTGCTCCAGTTCTAGATGAGCCTCTTACAAACTATAACCAGGTTTGGTCTTACCTTATACAAGGGAGGCGGCTGTTTCGTTACCTCTATATTGTTATAAATTATATTGTTGTGGGAGCCAATCTGGGAAACTATGTAATGTTAGATTTCTTTAGTAATTAGTAGAAAATTACCATTTGTTATGAATTAGTTTTGTAATTCTCGCAACATTGGAAAATCAGTAATTTAAAGGACCAGCACAGTTATGCATAGTTATCCCCTCTATGATGCAGGATGCTTATAGGCTACAGTTGAAATTGTTTCTTTATGAAGTGAAGCAACAGCAGCTTCTTTCTGGTCTTCGCAGTTTTCTTAAATTATATTCGACCATATCGATTGGAAAGCTTGCTCAATATATGGAGGTGGATGAACCCACTTTAAGGTCAGTAAGGTTCTTTATATTATTTTTCTTCTTACTAATTCTTATATAATTCGTTTTGAATTTAGTGCGACTGAAGATTAACTGATCTAACTGACAGTTCACCCTCCACTTTATTGTTAATCAATACAATATATAATGAGTAGAACTTGTGTGCTTTTAGAAGCACGGAGCCCTCCGTGCTCGCAAGTCATTTTCGATGTTGGGACTTCCGAATGAACGATCGGCTCCGTTAGACTTGATCTAAAATATTTGAAGTATCTAGAAAATAAATTTTGTAATTTTTCGATATCATTTACCTAGTGATCGAAATGGCTTAAAATTAACGGCTGAAAATAAAAATCTCACAAAATGTGATGATATGATACTAAAAATTTATATCAAAGATATTGATCTTGTTTTATATATAGTATAAAAAATTTTCTATCAAAATTTTACGTGATTTGGATATTTCTACACCGTAAACTTGCAAACGGCTCACTACGACTATTAAAATTGTTGATTTTAAGCCTCTTTGATCACTAGGCAAATGATATCGAAAATTACGAAATTTATTTTCTAGGCCTTTTAAATTCTCTAGATCAAGTTTAACGGAGCCGATCGTGCATTCGAAAGTCTCGACATCGAAAACAACTTGGAAGTGCGAGGGCCTCTGTACTTCTAAAATCACACAAGCCTAGCTCATATATAATTATCTTGATGTCAAATAGTATTGTGGTAACTTATTAAGTAGTCATTTTCCGACAGGACTATTCTGATGACATACAAGCACAAAATGCATGCTGTTGATAGCAAGGGGAATATCACATCTAATGCAGATGTGGATGTCTACATTAATGAGGTAACATCTTTCTGGGTTTGTCAGCTTTGCGGAACTAAAAATTTTGGCTCTGCTCTTTTAGTTAACAACTCATTTACTTAACTATAAATGCCGTATAGTTCGGTACTTTTAATTTGCTTATAGAGATATTCCGACTTCCCTGTGGGCTATTCATAGTAGTAATTGAATTGTAATGCCGTAGTGTAGTTACATTAGAAATGGAGAACACTGCATTCTATTGGTGCTCTGAATTTGTCTTCCATGCTTCGACTCCTAATACTTTAATGGCTTATTTGCATGATTTGTAACCATTCTGCTCGTAATATCATTTTGACTGCAGGATATCATCCATGTTGTCGAGTCCAAGACAACAAAGCGGTATGGCGACTACTTTTTGCGTCAGATTTTGAAGGTTCATCGAACAACTCTTATTTTACACACTGTTACAGAACTGCTGCCAACTAACTATGTGGTGTTAGTAGTCCATCAGTTTGCAATCTGACCCCCCTCGTCTTTTTTTCCATTATTACTCCTGCAGTTTGAGGAAATGATCGGCGAGTTGGATAGAGTGAAGCTAGAGTGAGTCTGCCGTTCCCCGGACGCCGCGCCGGCATGTGTAGGGTAGAGCAATTCCATCTTTTTTATTACCATTTTCGAGAGGCTTTTTGCACCCTCCTGCGTGGATATTGAATGATATTTATTTTGATTAGGTATGATACCCTATTGCTTACTACTTTTTGGTTTTCCGCTCTCATCTTTTTCATTTATTTGAATCCGATCAATGTACCGAAAAAGGTTTGAATCCGATCAATGTACAATGTACCGAAAAAGGTTTAATCGGTGTTTTTTTTTTTTTTTTTTTTTTTCCATTGGATGCCTGGGGTTACTTTGGTTCTATTATCTATCAAATGTGCTTTTTCTTGTATAGGTGTTTGGAGTAGTATTTCATCACAGAGGAGAGCTGCAAATGAGAATGTGGCTGTTCTTGTTTTTTAACTTTTTGAGGGGTTGAATATTTTGTGCAGGAGGAAGCAGGAAAATCTTTTACTTGGCTTCCCTGTCAATGGAATATTTGACAAAGCTACAGAAAAACCCACCTGCATTTTGCTCTATTTTAATTAAGGGTAAACTTCAAATTGCACTCCTATGGTTAGCTCATTATTACTTTGCCCCGCTGCGCCCC
>CM054941.1:4557533-4687507 GCA_029168755.2 Tillandsia fasciculata | reverse complement strand
ATGTATATCGACTTTGCGTACCATCACTTTCGGTGGTGGCATCTGATGAGTTTCATTTGCCTTCTCTAGCTCAGTATTTTTTTCTGAACATTTCCCTTTGTTACAGTTTCTTCCGCCACGAGAGAGGCTTCGCGGTTTCCACTTGCCAATACCTCATGGGCCTCAGCCACGAGAGCAGCAGTCTGCTCGCTTAACTGCTTCATCAGGCCAATGGCATCATAAGTTCGATCTCCGGGGCTCACAAACAACCCCATGTCCTAGAAAAGAAAAGAGAAAAAAAAACACGACAGGTAAGAAAAGAACTCCCCAAAAAGCCTTTAAAAGATGTTGTATTAAACACGATAGCGCATGCTCGAGACCAAGTTACCAACAATCATAATTATATATTGCTAGTTCTTATATATTTGAATCTCCAAAATGATTAATCCTTAAGAATATAGTGATCTTAAGAACTATTGTTGGGAAAGAGAAGGCATTGACAATGTCAAATGGATTCCATGTGGCATGGTTCTGGAATGAAGATACTTCCTCTAACTCTTGAATTAACACATTGAGATCTAAGAAATAACTTAGATTCTGGAAAAGAGCGCACACTTGACTGTAAGATTAAAGGGAAACAAATTATTGTTTACCTGGTACAGTACATCTGTGTCGATCCTGTGTCCTGGAACTGGAAGAAGAGAGTTCACAAACCAGGGCGATTTCCATGCTGAAGGAGATTCTATCCCTCTTTTGATGCCTGGAGTATCAGCGAATCTGTTACAAGGGGGAAGGAAAAAACAAAGATAAAAAAAATTAAACGACACAGAGAATGAGATGCACTGATCAATTTATTGAAATAAGAAATTGCTAGATTTCATTGATAGTCTCTTTCTGGATAGTTTGCAAAAAGCTAACTTTAGGTTCTTCTCTTTGTAAAACTGTGCCACAGTTGGTGATGTGAATGACTAGAATTTGATTTTCTTTTTGAAAAGAAAAACAAAGCATGTAAAACAGAAAGACCGCATAAGTTATTCTTGCGGAAACAAGAAAATTACAAAATAAATTCTCAAATAATTCAAAGCAAGAAAGTCGTGAAAATATAGCCCTACAAACTAACGAAATAATAATGGCAAAAATAATAAGGGTACCAACAAAACAAAGCATTATAATAATAAAGTGATCTGTTTTTCTAGGCACTAATTTGTCCAACAGGAACATTCTCTTTTATCAAAAGAAGCACTAATTAAAGATAAAAGAAAAAAAAGAATACAGAGACCAATATAGAGGTAAATGTAAAAGTTCTATATAAGAGAATAAGCTAACGCTGGTTATCATTTCAATAGTATGAAAATATGAGTAGTGGGCTTCTGTGATTGTCCTGAAGTTGTAAACTATCATCTTTAGTATGAAAATATCTTGTTAAACAGTAAACGAAATAACACAGTCAGAAAATCATGTTAGAAACCCTTCCTTCCATTCAGTCCTTGTGAGAATGCCAATCAATTTAATGAATTAAATACCAGTCAGAAAAATACCAGACCTATATCAATGAGAACATACTGACAATTGTTTGTAAAATTTACGATGTGCGCTACAGCAAGCTTTAGTATGCATTGCATCAGCATAAACATGACAAAAGGATACAGAACAAAAGTATACAAATTTGCAAAGCAACACAGCAAAATGTATTGTAAATAATGAACTTACATGTTCAAGTTCTCAAAATCTACATTGATGGATGGGCGACACTTCCCAACTAGGATATCTGTTGAGTTCACTGATGTGCCACGCGCTGAAGTAGAAGGTAATGAAGATTGGTCCCCACATTCATCGTCATTAGATTGCACTTTGTTTGAGTTGCTTTTAGAGCTTCTTGAAGTTTGTTCTTTCAAATATTGTCCGACATGTCCAGGAGAAAACAATAAATCATTCATGTTACGTTCGATGAGGATCCCAAGTGTTTGCTGCATAAAAGATTGAGTGATAGGTAAAATTGTTAATAACGTAAAAATTACAAAGGATAAAAATCAAGTTGTTGGTGTAACTTCATATCCGATGCCCACTAGACAACCTATTCAAATGCCAAAAAAATTTTGATAAAGCATATTAATAAGCAGATTGAAATCAGATAACAAGAAGGAGATCAGATATCGAAATTGTCAAACTTCAGAGCCCCATAACCCTCAAAACAAAATCAAGCAAAAGGTAGTGGCAGAAAATAAATGAGAACAAGATCAGACGAAATTATTAAAAAAGAAATTTTAAAATATAAATAAGATAACAGATAAGCAGTACTGAGAAAACCACTTAGCGTTTAGCTGAATAAAATTAGAAAATTCACGATCTTGGCTAATGGTATGGATCGTCAACTCGAATGCCCTAGCGTGTCCGTGTGAGTTCACGTATTTGTTTCTGTAGTTAATGTGTCTGTTTATGTATGCACAAGAGTGACTCTAAAATACGACAACTGGTGTTTAAAGCTAACAAGGTTACTTACAAATTTAGTCCCCAGAGTTCTGTGCATTTCAAAAGAATTGGGGGAATGGGTCAATTTGATCCATTTATACAAGTTAAGTGGGTAAAATGTTTATTTCAAAAGAATAGGGGGCAAAGTGAAACATTTGTAAAATTTTGGGGGCTATCTGTGCAATTAACCCATGTTCATTTCATCTTTAGAGTTTCAATTTTAACAAATTACGCCCTAAAGTTTGGCCCTTGTTTAACTTTTGCCTTCAGAGTTTTGTTTTTTAACATAGTCAAGTCGAACAATGGTGTTGGTGCAGGACCCTTTAAATGGTAGATTAACAGGGGTATTTGCTATGTGGAACAAATTGAATTGAGAGATGAAGAGACCAGAATATAATACAAATTACATCACTTGATAAATATTTAATCTACAGTGCCTTGGCAAACATAAGCTACAAAACAATATCATCAAGATCAATCTGGGCACTTGTCTGGCCATCTAAAGTAACTCTAGCAAATGTTAGGAAAACCAAATTCAGATTTCGCAAACAAGAGGGAAAAAACTAATTTCAAGCATTGTTAAGCTATCTCACACCTGGGTAGATCCTAGAAAGATCTTCAAATTGGCAAAACAGACTTTTTTCATGCCACCTTTTTATCATGGCCGGCTAATATCTAATTCAAGTCAAATAGACAATAAAGGGGACAGCAAAATTCTCTCATTTGAATGGGTATAATACAAATTAGCAAGTAACTATTCTTCAAGTCTTAAACTAAAGGGATAGTTATTGTGAAGCACTTACTTCCTTATCTGTAGAATTACCATCTTGCTTAGCAGTATTGGATCCTTTTTCGTGTCCAGAAACAGAAACATCACCCAAGTTACCCTTTTCTATGGAAGATAATTCAGATTTCCTTTGATGGCATTCTGAAGAAGGAACATCACCACTAGCAGAGCATGAAGAAGGTCCAGAATCAAATGCTTCACCATTTGTTGTGCTAGATTTTTTTTCTACCAATGGTGACAACAGTTCATGCTGCCGTTTCTTCATAATCGATGGTGTGCATATAAAGCTTTTAGCGGCACTCTTAAGAAGAGCATCAGGACTTCCATCCTTAGGTGGAGAATCCCACAAGCTGTAAGTAGATGGCATCATCAATTTTCGAATCCCAAGGGGACTATAGTCCTGCTGAAGATCACCCGAAAAAGCAAGATCGCAGCTGACGAAAGGAATATCCAAGCCTGGAAAACGAGGGGGTTCATAGAATAATGACCCGCCATCCCGTTGTTCCTCGGTTGACGCAACTTGCTTTTTATTTAATGGTGTAGTTTTTCCAAAATTATTGGGAGATCCGCAAGCCATCATCTCCATGAAGGTCTGCCTTGGAGCATCACTTTCCAGGCCGATATCAGCAGGCACACAAATAATCTCTGAATATTCAGGCCCAGCAGATAGATCAATTGTCTTAATGTCGTTCACTAAGTTACCTTCACTAGGGCAGATAAAAGATGGTGGTACTAAATTCATCAAGCTCTGGCAATATGAAATGTCCACCATGCTAGATGAACTTACTGCATATACCTGGTATCCGTTGGTTTGGCAATTCAGACCTGATAAAATGTCAACATTCAACACGTTCGTTGCAGTGATATGACCTTGTATTGAAACATCTTGCCACGTTTCCAATTTAACAATACTTTCACTGGGGAAATCAACTTCTGGAATAGGCATATTCAATCCTACTGCATTTGGCAACAATGTAGAATCAACTTCATAATTTTCAAAGTGGGGAGTGGAACAGTGAGATGTGTCGGGTAACTCCAATGACTTGTGGGTTTCTTCTCCTAAAGATTCATAATCAGGAAGTTCTTCTGAAGCCATGTCAACATCCATATGTGTATTGTTCTCATTGACATCCTCACCTAGCTGTAAATCATCACACATTTGATCCATAAAATCCATTTTAGAATCGCTTTGAGAGTAACCAATCAACATTGACGACACTTGGCTACACTCCGACGAATCTTCAACTTCTTGCCTGTCTTTGAAGCCACTATCTTCACTATTCTGCCGGGTCAAAGCAGATAATGATGTAAAATGGGGCGAGTTTTCTGGCTGAGGCAGGCCATGGAACTGTGAGAGTAAACCCATTGCGCGGTATGAATCCACTTTCTTCTTTACTGAGCTATTCCAGTGATTTTTAATTGCATTGTCTGTCCTGATGGGTACAAAGCACAATGGTATTTCAATTTTCAATAGCCATTGCAGACATAATTAAATAGCATTAGAAAATCACACAAGCTTAGTGAATGTTTGGATTGTTGTAAGTGAAATTCCGATGCAGATTAAGTTTAGTTAGAGAAGAAACATTAGGCATTCAGTGTTTGAATTGCCATTAAGAGTATTCTTTTCTGCTGCCTGCAAAAGATCAACAAAGGAATACGGGTTTCTACAAGTTAACTTCAAAACTTTTCCTACCGAAAGCTGTTTTCAAGGAATTCAGCCCACATCTAGGCAGCATATCTCCTCAACATCATTGAGGTCAATGGTACAAGTAATATTTATATTCTCACTAAATTTGACTTACAACTGAACTGCACTTTTTTCACGAGTTAATGGTGAAAAATAAACATATTTCACTTGCCCGAAAAAAATAAATGACGAGTTTCCTAAATAACAACGAAGAATTTTCATTTCATTAGCAAGCAGTTTGCAAGATCAAGGTCCCTCACCTTCCCGGTAAAAATTTTGTCAGCTCTGCCCACTTGTTTCCATAGATTGAATGAGCATGAATCAATGCTATCTCTTCGTCCTGAGTCCATGCCTCCTTGTTTATGGCAGGGTTAAGATGATTATGCCACCTATAAAATTTATTTTTCATGATAAGTGTCACGAAAATTCAATATCACAAGATGAAGCCACACAAACACACAAACACACACACACACACACACACACACACACACACACACACACACACACACACACACACACACAAACAGAGAGAGAGAGAGAGAAGAGGATTGACATTGTTTGGCAAGAGCATTAATACATAGAAGCATACTAGGAATAGATAAACAAAAAACCAAAGTGCTAACTACAAGTAATATACAAATGTCAATGCATATTACATTCTAATCCAAAAGCATTATCTAGAATCCTAGAAATGTAAGAACAGTCATGGAGTGATAAAGGTGAAGAATATTTATTTTTTCTGAAGGAATAACAATTTATTAAGATGACAAACAACATTACATGATAGTGAAGAGAAAAAAGATCCACTTAATCACATACTGTTTTGCAAATTTTCTCTTGTAAACACAAGTTTTCTAGCATTGGGAACAGAGAGGTCAAACTTAAGTGGGAAATGAATCACTCGTAGCATCTAGAAATCATATAATATGCAACCTCTGCAATACATTGGAGTTCTACAATCTAAAACCCAAGGGATTCTCCGAGACTCAAATATTAAAGATGCACTAATGGCTGGTTGCTTTACTTGTCTTAATGTATTATACTTGTATAATTTACTCATGGCATGCAAATTTGTCTGGTTATATACCATTTACCACTTGTTTATCTGATACTGTCACAAGTAAAAATTCTCTACAAAGAAACCTGAATGATTAGGAGAGGAATTGATGAAATGATAAAATTCGTTTAACTGGAATTGATGAAATGATAAAATTCGTTTAAAGCTAGGCCTTGCAAGAACTTTCTAGCCTACACTGGCACCTTTCACGACATTGTTTTCCAATTCGCCCTGGTAATGCTTGTGCGATTGTTGACCACTTCTTTGGCCCATATTTATTGACCATTTCGATAATAATATCATCTTCCTATAAAGATAAAATTAAATAAGTATTAGACTAAAAAATCCAATTTATCCAAGGGATATTACCGATACTTAAGTAAAACAAGCAAAATAAATTGACGAGTTCAAGTGGCATAGCCTAGGTTTCTTACTTCTTTCGACCATGGTCCTTTCACAAGCTCAGGATTCAGAACCTTCTGCCACCTGTGCAAGCACTGAACATCTGTTCTATCGGGAAAGCATTCAGCTGGAACGCAGGAAAGATACATCAGCAATGATAAGCACACTTACCATTCTCCCAAAAATCATATATACATCAAATAAGACATTTAGAAGAGTGAGAAAAATTAGATAACTATAGATTAAAAATCAGTCAATATTAGCTGGGTCAAAATTCCAATTGTCACTCAACTGCATCAATTAATAGCTAGTACCTATCTTTTTCCAATTTTTCCCTTTGAAACGCTGAACAGCTCTACACAGTATAGCATCCTGCATTTATCTAAAATACATGAGACTAAGGAATACAAATCAATATATGATGAAGATCATGGATAAAATTATAGGAAACAAATAGCCGAAGACAAAAAGGAGAGATGAAAGCTAATTTGAGTAAGAATATATCAACACAGGCATCTTGCAAGCAGTATAAATCACTACAGAATACTTAAATGATTATATAAAATAAAATAAAGATCCACATATTGGCACAGATGGCATGAAGAAATAAAGTTTATCTCGACAATTTACAGCATCTCTGAATGAAAAGAGTTGACCTATCCATTTATCTTTAAGAAGCTAGATTCTGATTGATTAACTTCCATTACACAACTGTGTAGGCTAGAATTTTCCCTCAACAAGGAGATTCTTCTGGAAAATATAAGTTGAATCCAGCAGTGACTTATATTTAGAATATTACTATTAACGAGCTAGACTTGATCGCAAAGACCTTGACTACAATGTTTAGATTTCTTTAGGTGAATAAGAAAGTGCTCGAGAATTAAGTTGCATAGTGAGGTTCCAAGGAAGTACACCAAAGCAGGTTTTTCACCCAAAAAAAACATCTGACCATTTTATGTGATACATTTAAAATTGGCAAACCTATGAGTCAGATGCAGAGCAATCTTGGATCCTCAACTAAACCTTACGAGTATCAACCAGAAACACAATATAGCACATATACTTCTCCATAATTACCTTTACTACGTCAATCTTGAAGACAACTAAGTGATGAATCTTGTAAGGCATCCTTGACTTAAATCTTCTTCAAAATTTTGGATTTATTTTTTGGATCAATTTGATCAACCTAATTACATCCTTCTAGCAGCTGATAAATTATGTAAAAAAATAAAATTCAACTATTCCAAGTTCAATACTCGGACAGAATTCAGAGTCACAAAATCTGATAGTTATGGCTTGCCGCCCTAAATGCCCTAGTCATACATGCTTTGAGTCAAAAAACAGCCACAGAGCCATTCCAGTAGAGAGGGTAAGGCTGCGCAAACAGCATAATGGACTTTGTCTAAGTTAAATCTAACAGCAAGCCCCTTTAGCCTGAATTTTTTAACTCGACTCATAGCTATGTAACTAGATGGTTGACATACAGTAAAGTACGGATACAAAACATGACAATACACATCAGAACTACCACTTATTTCTGTTGCTGGGGGACAAATTTTCCAATAACCAGTTTCATCGATAAATTCTTTATAGTCACATTACATCCAATAATCAAGAAACATATGCAAGACGTGCATGACGTGCATTCGCAAGTACAAAACGGTTAGATGTGCCTCAAAATTTGGTTATCGTTTTTCCTTTATCAAGATTTTTTTCACGTAAACCTTTGTATTCTTCATTTTCTTTTATTCATTTTGTGGGGTTTGTTTATTTTGCGATCGTCATTTTTCGTTTCAATTTGTGCACTTGTCGTAACAAACAAAGATTGCATTCCGGTACATAAGCATCTAAATCTTACCTCTTCAGGCGTCCACTGCCCTTTCGTCGAGCGACGGGTCGGACCGGTCGTCCTCCTACGAAAAATAAAAAGAACATAAACATCAAAACCACAGTTTGTCGATTTCTTTCGATCCAGCATAAGCAAAATTTACTCAGCAAACATAAAATCAAGAAGAGAAGAGTTCCCGAAGAGAATTACCCCAACGGCCGTTTTCTCGAAACTTCTTGGCCACTCCCTCCATGAGTAGCCGTCGAAGACGAAGAGGCTTCGCCTCTCTTAGAGCCCTTCCCCTTGTCGCTCGCCATGGCGAGTGAAGATCGATGTCCCAATCCCCACTCTGCAGAAGAACTCCACAGAAGAGAATTCCCAAACCATCATCTACCGCCCCAGCGGGCAACAAGAGATTCCTCCAACGCAGGAAATATCATAAACTGGAACAATAAAGCCCAAACAAAGAAAAAGAATATCGATTTAAATTAGCCCACAAGAACATTTTTTTTTTATTCCAAAACAAGCGATTTCGCAATACAAATCCAATACCAAAAACCTCTACAAGAACTCAAATTGAGCAAATTACCATTCAAAATCCTGGATCGAGAAACCAAGAACACGCTAACAAGAATCCCAATCACCTACTTCACCAACATTTGAAGCATCAAAAGCTCAAATACGACTCAAAACCCTAATTCGCGAGGGCTTGCTCGATAATTCAAATCAAAGAAAACGTTCAAAAGTTCCCCAAAAAAAGAAATCGAGCCTCACCGTCCGAATGAAACAGATGGAATCAATTGCAGTTCCCTCGATCAATCGATATCGCATCTGAGATCTTCGAGAGATCGAGAGATCGAGAGAGAGAGAGAGATCTGTGCGAAGATGCAAAGATTATATTTTTGGTCTTCGTACCCTTTTTTTTTTTCTTTTTCGAACTTAAAAAAGGGCGGAGACGAGGAGGTTTCGAACCCTACGCTTTAACGCTCAGGACGAATTATGTTGAGATCGGACGGAGGAGAATGCGATTCCGCGATTGATGATCTAATCCTAGCCGTTCGTTTTCAGGGGCGTTTTCGTCCACTCGTTCCGCTTCGGCAATTTGAATCCCAACGGCTGCCCACCGGCTGTAGCCAGTCAACGGGTAGGTGAGGTGACCGACCATAATTTTTTTTTTTCTTAATTTTTTTTGACCCCCTCACCTATATGAACTTCTTAAAAAGCCCCCTCAACTTTAATATTTAAAATTCAATCACTTTTTTTTATCAAATTTGGTGAAATCACTGATAAATTTGATAAAACCTCCAATTTTTGTCTCAATAATTTTTTTTGAAGGATCTGTTTAGAATGGTATATAGTTGAGGGGTCTCTATCCATTTTTACCCTTTTTTTTTTCCTTCACTTCTCATGTGATTGTGTTATTATTAGGGTATTAAATGTGAATTATTGCCTCCAATCAATGAAAATTTCGGTTTTTTTTTTTAAAAAAAATTCCACGAGTAATTGGGGGCCAAAAAAAAAAAAAAAAAAAGGAAACACCTTTTTTTCGTGAAAAAATATTTAATTGATTCAATGAACATAAATTTGTTTTCAATTTTAGCTTGTTTTATTTTTGTTTCTCCTTCAAAAATTGAATATTTGATACATACAGTAAATTAAATTCCATCTAAAAGGACATTTATATTACTTATAAAGATTAAAATGGGTGATTTGTAATTGTTTCTTATAATAATTCTTTGTCACATTTTTTGCATGGAAAATTTATTTTTTTGTTTTGAGTTCCCTAATAGATTATTTATTTTTATATATTATAATGTTTTTTTTTTTAAAGCAATACTACATGTCTTATCAAATTTTTTTTTACAAGTAAAATCTATTTTTTTTTTTTTTAATTCTAGCTTCTTTTTTTTCAATCATATAAGCTCTAAGATAAGAACTCCCAAATATTATAATTTACATAATTTAAATTAATTAATAATTTTTATTTTTAAAATTTGAATTTTAGTATTTTTTAAAAATTAATTTCATATAGTTCTCTAAAAACATATCGAATAGTAGATATATTTCTATAAAGTTTAACTTTTCATATTTATTCTTTCAAAAGTCCTAAATTGTTCATATATATTTCTCTGATTTGTTACAATTAGCTTACTATTTATTTTTTAACCGAATATATATAAAATGCAATTTTGCCATTGCAGATATGCCAATTCAAAAACTTCAACTGACCTATGTTAAATATAATATTTAAAAAAAATAAAAAAAATAAATTTATCTTACTAACTAATCAAAATTAAGTATTTAAGTTATAATTAACTATATTTTAACCGAATATAAATGAAATGCCAATTTTGCCAGATATACCAATCCAAAAACTTCAACTGACCTATGTTAAATATAATATTTAAAAAAATTAAAAAAAAATAAATTTATCTCATTAACTAATCAAAATTAAGTATTAAATTTATAATTAACTATATTTTAACCTAATATAAATGAAATACCAATTTTGCCATCGCAGCAGATATGCCAATCCAAAAACTTCAACTGACCTATGTTAAATATAATATTTTAAAAAAATAAAAAAATAAATTTATTTCACTAACTAATCAAAATTAAGTATTTAATTTATAATTAACTATGTTTTTCTAAGAGATATTGACGGCAGAAATGTATATAAACAACTTGAAATTTTTTAAAAATAAATATAAAAATTAAACTTTCTTTTATTGTTAAAATCATCATTATTTCTTCCTATATTTATCGTTATATTTACCGATCAATCTTACCATATTTAAGCATTAACAATTTTGAGAATTAAGATTGGTCATTAAAAGTGTAAGTAACAAAAAAAAAAAAAAAAAAAAAACTTAATGATTGATGATACTCGAGATTCTAAATTCGAAATTTAATTACTTTATATTTTTTTTAGCTAAATATGTTTTTATATTACCTGCAATTATAGTTGTCGTAAAGTAAATTACTCGATTTTATGATATTATTTGTTCGACGATTAAGTTGGGTCGAATTCATCTTATTTTAGCTATCAAAAATTATTAAATTTTGATTATTTGAAGACTAAGCAAATAATATTACATGATTATAAAATTTGAAACCTAAAAGTGTAATATTTTATATCATATTTAATTATGCTGATCGTCAATTCAAATATTCTATTGATGAAAAAAGTCTGAGAATAAATCATATCATTTACTTTTAGTAGTATTTTAGCCTATATATAAAGCTCTTTAATGAATTACATATCATATAGAGCTAGGTTCATATTTTCGGTAGTACGGAAATTTTCGTGCTTGTAAATTAGTTTGAATAATTAGACATTCGATTTAGCGATCGGTTTCATTAGACTTGATCTACAATATTTAAATTATCTAGAAATTAAATTTTATAATTTTTTGACTTCGTTTATCTAATAAACGAGTAGCACCAAAATGAACAGTTAAAAATAAAAATCTCATAAAAAATAATAATAAAAATTTAAATTTCAAATCAGAAGTATTGATCTTACTCTTAATGTGATGATCCAGATGTCCGCGAAGGTCTTGCGGAGTGAACAGTGACTTCTGGAGGCCTATGATGTGTGATGGAGATGGTTGCGCGCAAATCGGACCTCAGGATTGGACCCAGCGCGAAATTTGGATTACGATTACTTATCCGGATGCCTTCGATAAATTTTAGAAGTGGATTTTTATAAAACAGACATCGGATTTGGACTCAGCGCGCGAAAACGATGAAAAACGACTATTTACTTGTACTTTTCGAAGTCCGGATGCCCAAAAACAGATTTCGAGGCAAGAGGTAATGTTTCGGCTGGCCGGGCAGCGCCGGCGGCGGCGGGCAGGCTGTGGAGTGCGGCGGCGCGGCCGCGGGCAGGCTAGTCCACAGCCCTGACGCGTGCACCGGGACCAGGGAGTTTGTGCACTGCCACGTGGCAGCACAAGATTGGCTGGGAGCCGGCGGGGCGGCGCCACGTGTCACCTTCTGATTGGCAGACAAGATCCAGAAGACCCGGTGCGTGGTCCGCGACCCGCCACGTGGCGCGCTCCCATTGGCGGGCGCAGCCACCACGCGTGCACCGGGCGCACGGAGCAAGTGGGATGGGACACGTGGCAGCATCCCAACGTTCCGGGCGCTAGGCGGGAGCCGCCCAGATGGCGCCACGTGTCCGGGCGCTCTTGGATCCGGATCCGGGCGCCCGAATCCAGCCTTGACCCGAAATTGGGTCTTCCTTAGAATTCAGCTATAGATAGGTCTTTGTGGGCTTCATTTTTAGGCTGTCTGAGATCCGTTTTGGGAGCCGTTTTTGATAGTGAGTTTCTTCTTTGAGGCTTCTACACTTTTTGGAGTTTTGGAGAATTTTTGGAGATCGTTTGATATTTTTCCCTACCTGATCTCGAGAGTTGCGACGTTTCTTCGACATCGGTCTTTTCCGTCGGCTCTTCGTCTGTGAGCTCCCTTGAGCTGAATTCTTGAAGTTTTTCACCGATTTTTGCGGTAGCATTTCTGCGACAAGTAAGCCTTCGATTTTCGTATTCACCACTCTTCTCCATTTCAAGTTTTTATAGGAGTTCTTGCAGTATTTTTAGACTCCCTTTTTTCTGCGATACTTTTCTAGACAGTGGATGAGTAATCTTATATTTTCTCGGGCTACGGTTGTCAGAACTGGGAGTTTAAGAACTCGATTTCTATCTACACTTCGCAAGGATCGCAACCATTATTTTCTTGAAATTTTTGGAGGGTATCTCATAGGAGGTAATTTCCTGTTTTGTGGATTGATGTGCAAGAGGATTACTGTTTTGAGTGATTTGACCTTACTACGATGTTCGACTTATATCTCAGTGACCGGGAGGAATTTTCTGTCGATTTTTTGGTGCGTTGGAACTGTGTGAATCTGAGGAATACTCACGTTCGGTTTTAGCTTTTTCAGACTTCGGATTAGAGAGTTCCAGGTAAGTTGGATTTTTTTCAAAACTAGCGGACATCATACTAATTCTATCTTACAGTATGCATGCATGATTAGTAAGCACTCTTTTTGTGGATCAAGATGCAAGCCTGATTAAATTAATAAATCGACTATTTCTTATGATAACGAAATATTGGAACCTTGACTAGCACCCCATCATATGTCCGCATGTATTTGACCAGACTAGTAGAAAACCCTCACATGGGCTAGTTTCCTTCATATTCTAGTTTTCCCACACTTTGTATTATTTTATTCCCTGCTTGGAGTTTCTCCTCGCCCGATTAGCGGGCCGAGTGGTTAGATTATTGTAGGATGCATTGACACTCGTGTCTGGGAACTGAGTGGAGTCTATTAGCTGTTGCTAGTCTCATTTTGGTGTCGGAGCAGTTTGACTAAACGGTGATCCCGGGTTGTCGAGTTTTCTCTACCCTTTTTGTCGTCATTGTGTTCGTGACAGTAGTGTACTGGTGATAGCAGGTGTGATGACCCAAATCTTCACGGTGGTTTTGCTGAGTGAATTGTTGTAATGATCCGGAACCCCGCAGAACCTCCGCAACATTAATAGTGACTGTAGAAGGCTTGTACTGTGCAACGGAGCTTGTAGAAACGAAATTGGATATTTTTAATAGACTCTGCGCGAAAATCGAAGCAAACGGGAATTTCCGGGAGCTTTCGGCAAAATTTCGGATGAGAATTTGGCGAAACGGATGTCGTATTTGGACTCAGCGCGCGAAAACGGTCGAAACGGTATATTCGCTTTATTTTTTCGGCACTTGGTACTGTTCACCGGAACAGTAACCGCCGGCCGGAATTACTGTTCCGGCGGCGGCGGGCGGCGGCGCACGGCGGCGGGCAGCGGCGCAGCGGCGGAGCGCGGAGGCGCGCGGCGCGGGCAGCGCGGGCAGGCGCGGGCAGGCTCGGGCAGGGGGCGCTGGTGCGCGGTCCACGGCTGCTCGTGCACCGGGTGCACCGAAAGTTCCATTTGCCACGTGGCAGCTCCCCATTGGCTGGCCGGCTTCTAGAAGCTTCTGGATGGTTGACACGTGGCAGCATCCTATTGGCCGACATTTTCCGGAAAACCCGGAGCGCGGAGCAACCACGTGCACCACGTGGACACGTGGCAGAATCCCAGTGGCCCTTGCACCGGCTATTTCCTGTTTGGGCAACGCGTGGCGCAATACGGTTGGCCCGTTTCGGTGTTTCCTGTTCGGATCCGATCCCGTGTGGGAATATTCCCTTTGGCCCATTATAAATAGGGAACCCCACCCCCTCTCATTCCCACCTCGTTTTGCGCGCCGAAGAGAGAGAATCAGAAAAAGTGTTCTATACCAAAGTTTTTCCTCTCTCTCTCCTCTCTCTCTCTCTACAATCTCAGGATTTTAGGAGTTACAGATAGCAAGATATCTGCGACGCGGCGCACTGCGACGATTTTCCTTTTAGGCCCATTTCCCGTCGCAGTTCCGTCGAAAATTCACTGCGGGCTAACCAGGTGGAATTTTTGGACGATTTTTGTGACAGCACGACCGTAAGAGGTAGGGCTTCGATTTCCGTGTTGATCATTTTGCTCCGTTTCGTACTTTTGGCATAGTTTTCAGGTCCTCTTTGACCCCCCTTTTTACTGTGATGGTTTTTGGACAGCACCGACTTCTCCGATTTTTATCTTGGCGTAGGAGCATCAGATCGAGGCGTTCAAAGAGTCGATTTTGATCAACTCTTCGCGAGGAACGCAACCGTGATTTTTCTGGGATTTTAGGAGCTCATTTTAGAGGTGAAAAATTCCTCTTTTCCCGTGCTGTTTGAAAAACAGCAAATATTGTGCTTTTTGGGATTTGTATTTATACCGGGAGCGTTGATTTGCAGGATTTGAGGACTGTGGACAACCAGGAGACTACCTGGGGTGTATTTTGAGCTGCTTGAGGTGGGCGGTTGTTGCTTACCTCATTTTTGACAAGCTCACTGGGATTACTAGAAATCCCCTAAAATATGACAATTCAAACCATTGGGACTACTAACAGGACTACTAACAGGACTACTAACAGGACAACTAACAGGACAATTAATGAGAACCATTGGGACAAATTAATATGACAAATGACAAGGACCGCTGGGACAAACTCCCCTAAAATTTACTATAACCCCACAAATGATATGATGACTTATATTGGGACACTGTGATTGAGACAAAGGCTATGATCTCGCATGCAAATGACTTTTATTCAGTAAATCAATTATTTTAAACCTTTGACACTATTTTACAACTTTTAAAAATAAAGACAGTTGCATGCATGCCCGGACATCAGGTAAGGCCACTATTTATTGCTACACTATCATATTGGGATATGTTTCATTGTTGTCCTTTGCATTCATATGTTGTTGCTCAAGTGTGAGCAGGGGTTTGGGATAGTGTAGCCAAGGTTGTGCTAGATTGTGGACTTGTGGGGTATTGCGGTGACCGCGGACAGTAGGCGGTTGACCAGATGTTTATCCTTGCATCGGATTGGGGTTGAGTTTGGTTTATTTATTGCATCAGTTGGGGATTGGGTTTCTATAGTGGATGGAGTTTTTCCACTTTGATCATAGTCATGATCCAGTCCTGCTATATTGTGATACTTGTGGGACATGTGCTACAGAGATACTTGTGATACTGATGACAGAGATATTTTACTCGTGTGGGTCGCTCCCCTCGAGTGCCACTCCGGAGTGTGTTGCAGACATGCTTAGAGTCTTTGAGACTCCTATCCCCTATCGGTACCCGATTTGGCAACTATCCCCATCGGTGTTATGCAATGGCCAGCATACCCGATTTGGCAAGGCATAGCAGACAGTATCAGTTATTGTTACATACAGTCATGGCATTTAGAGGCATAGTGGTGATAGTTTCCTTTCTTTTCAGCAGCCTTTGTAACTTACCACTGTTCTTTTATGTTGCCTCTAGTAGTCCTAGTGGGTGCGTCAGAGTTGAGGTTTTACCCACTAGGGGAGGCTGCTGGTTTATCTGGTAGTTCTCACCCCCATTATTGTTTTCTGTTTCTTTCTTCTCCTTTATTTTGCAGAGTCATCTGCGGGAGCTGCTAGGCCATCGGCAGCTGATCGAGGTAAGGGGATCGCTGAATAGATCTCCTGGGAGACTGAGAGCTGTAGATAGACACTGTACCCTTCACTCAGACTGTGGAATTCTCCTTTTATTTTGGGGTCTGGCGTTAGCCAGCTGGTTGTATTATTTTAGTAGCTGGAAGATTATTGTATGTATTACAGCTTGTACCTTATTTCCCGTCTGAGATACTATGTGGTTCTTCTATTTCAGCTCTGTATTATGCTCTTGTTGTACATTTTTTACCAGAGCAGGTGACCAGCGCTTCGTGTACGCGGGAAACCCCATGTGCACGGCGGATCTGTAGACGGGCCCGGGTCCTTATCTGCACCCGGGGCGTGACAATTGTGGCTTTTGGAGGCCTATGATGTGTGTTGGAGATGGTTGCGCGCAAATTGGATCTCAGGATCAGACCCAGCGCGAAATTTGGATTAAGAATACCTATCCGGATGCCTTCGACAAATTTTTGAAGTGGAATTTGGCAAAACGGATATCGGATTTGGACTCAGCGCGCGAAAACGATAAAAATGAACTATTTATTTGTATTTTTCGGAGCCCGGATGCCAAAACACGGATTTCGAGGCAAGGTTAATATTCCGGCAGGCCAGGGCAGCACCGGCGGCGGCGGGCAGGCGGCGGAGCGCGGCGGCGCGGGCGCGAGCAGGCGCGGGCGCGACGACGGGCAGGCCGGTCCACGGGACTTGGGCGTGCGCCGGGACCAGCGGGCGCAGCGAGGTGGACAGGTGGCGCACGGGGACCGGCCAGTCAATGCACGCACGATAGCTCACGTTCCGCGCCGAGCGCGGCGCACGGTGGACTGCGCCAGCCACGTGTCACCCCGTCTGTTGGCGGGCGCAGCGACCCGGCTGCCCCACCGTGAACCGCGAGGCATGCTCCCCGCCGTGGACCGCGCTGCCACGCGGTGCGTCACGATTGGCGGGCGCGCGTGCGAGGGGCGCGGAGCAGGCAACGTGGCGCGCTCGAGGGATTTCAGGCGCGCACAGTAGCGGGTCAGGGCAGAATTCGGGTGCGCCGTGATTGGCGGGCGCACGCGCGCGGGGCGCGGAGCAGGCCACGTGGCGCGCCCAGGGGATTTCGGGCACGCACAGTAGCGGGCCGGGGCCGAATTCGGCGCCCGAATCCGGATCCCCTCCTTTGGTGGACTTGGGCTATAAATAGCCCATGCGGGCTTCATTTTTGGGCTTTTCCTCTGAGCTTCTGAGCCTATCTTCAGCAGGGAGCATCGACTGCGAGTCTTCTTCGATATTTGTGATCCCGGGGAGTTTTGGGAGTCATGCCATCTGTGTTCTTTCCGACATCGCGAGCTTCGACGCGCCTTTGATACTGAGTTTTTTCGTCGACGCTTCTTCCGCGAGCTCCCCAGGACTAACGGAAGGGAGTTTTTGGCCGATTTTCATGGCATCGGTTTCACGAGAGGTAGATCGTCATTTTCGTATTTTTTACTCCTCTCAGTTTTGGGTTTTTATTGGGGTTTTTGGAACATCTTTGAACCCCCTTTCTTGCTGGTGATTTTCATGGACAGCGGAACTTGTCAGATTTTTATCTCCGTGCTCAGTTATCGAATTTCAACCTATAAGGACTCGATCAACATCTACGCTTCGCGAGGATCGCAGCCATATTTTTATTGGAATTTTTGGAGATCATCTCGCAGGTGATATTTTGGATTCTTTCGGACTGATCTTTCTGCAGATTTGTGATCGTGGGGATTTTTGCTTACCGCGATGTTTGGACTATCTTTGTGGCCAGGAGGAGTTTTCTGGTGTTTTTGAGCTCGCTGGAATGGTGGGAATCTGAGGATTATCCCCATTCAGTTTCAGCCCCTTTGGACCTTGGATCGATGCGCACTTTCAGGTGGGTTGCTTCGTCTCCAGAACCGGTGGACGGTTCTCTGATTCTATTTGATAGAATGCATGCATGTTTAGTGTACCAATATATGATTGAGAGGTAAGCTTAGTAATGGTAATGGTATGAGGAATTGCAAGATAAATATCCATGTTATGTCTTATGAAACCTTGCAATATTGGATATCCATGATTATGGTTAATGAAAGCTTACCTAAGGGAATGTTACCCTCTGTGATTGATAGCATGCATAATTTAATGTACAATCTATAGGATTGAGATGTAAGTATGAGAAATGGCCTAGAACGTGGGGATTTATTCTTACTTAATTTATTGTACATGTTTTGGTGGATTTGAGATCTCGCATGTTGTAAATGGTTATGTTCACTTTATGCTAGATGAGATAGAAAGAATGCTTGTGCGAGATGATGTTTCCTATTTTATTCTAAGTTACATTATGCTATTATTGAAACTTGACCTAGCACCCCGTCATATGTTGCATATTAACCAGACTAGTAGAGAATCTTCACTTGGGCTAGGTTCTTTTATGCTTTAGATGTCACGCCCCGGGGTCGAAACTGCGAGCCGGGCTCGCCAATAGATCCGCCATCTATACGGAAAATCCTGCATAGGCGAAGCGTCCAACCTGCAAAGATAAAACTACAACTAAGTAGATATCAGAGCTGTAAAATAAACTGCTAAAAAACTCAAATCCAACACTGTATAACTAGAAATAATGATACAATATCCATCTCCCAAATATGATCATATACAAAATCCTCTGATACAAATAACCCAAAACTCTACAGGGAGGTAAACTGAAATAATACATCAGTGTACATGCTCTCAGTACATGTCAGATCTTCACAATACAACAATCTCTCAAAAGTGAAAAATAAAACTAATCTACTGACTGTACTACAAAATCTCCAATGTGGGGGTACAGCTACTCTCCAAATACAGGTAGGGATCTAGCTCGCAACTCCCTCGCCTCGAACAGCAACAACAGAATCAGCAACACCCGCAATGACTCTGCAAAACAAAGGAGAGGAACGAAAAAGAGGAACGGGAGAACCCCCAACGGGTGTGAGAACTACACCAACAGGTAGTTCTCAGTGGGTACCGCCACCAGGCCCGACAGTCTGCCCACTAAGTCTACTAGAGGCATAAAGTAACCGATGCTGTACTATAAAGAAAGGCTGGAAGAAATAACTCTACAGCTACTATGCCTCTATCTAAATGCTCAAGGGGCGATACAGATGAAGAGAGATGCAACCACTCGCACACAAGGTGCTCAATCGACCCAATCGAACTGACTGCCTCATAGGGTCCAGTCAAGCCTACGCCTACCTACTGCCAGTACATCCACGGAGGACTGGACTTACGTAGGGCGTCCATGACTGCCAAAACTGACCCAGTCAGAAGGACTGCGTCCGTGACTGCCTAAAAAAGGCCCAGCCAGAGGGACAGTATCGACAAGTCGCGATACGAAAGTAATAGGCCCACTCCGGACGGGGCACTCGAGGTGCGCGACACCACCGAGGAAAAAGGTATCCGCGCATCTTTATCGAGCTCAAGGTGGCACATGCAGGCTGTAGTCAAAATCCACGCTCACTCTCAGAACGGAAGGACTCAAGATCCTCAAACATCTCGCACGACGGTCGGAGTACTCTTAACGACTCGGCTAACCAGCTCTCACGAATCTCGAGACACAAGCGAACTCAACCAACTCGTGGCACTAAACTCACTGGCTGGAGATACTCCACAGCCGGGACCACCGTCGACCTAAACGGCTCTCAAAACGAAACACCCAACTCGCCACGCTAAACACACAGGCTAGAGGTACTCCACAGCCAGGATCGACCCACAACTCAGGACTAGCAACACTGGTCGGACGACACTCAACGACCCAGGACCACCGTCAACCCAACGATTACCAACAACACCAACACTGGTCTAAACTCAGCTACCAGACTCCACTCAGCCCCCAAGCACGAGTGCAACACACGTCCCACAATAACCTGACCACTCGGCCCACTACCCGGGCGAGGAAACTCTATGTCCAGGAAATATGCAAGGTGTGGGATGTCTAAAGCATAAAAGAACCTAACCCAAGTGAAGGTTCTCTACTAGTCTGTTTTCAACATGCATCATATGACGGGGTGCTAGGTCAAGTTCCAATAATCAATAAATAATCCTCTAATCATGTTAAGCATAAAACTGAACCAACAACAGGGACAATTCATAACATGTTTGCTTTCAATCAAAGGTAGTATACTCTAGTCATACATGCTCACAAGCTTAAACAATATAGAGCAGTCATGCATGAATCATATTCTCCAACAAGTAAGTGAACATCATCATCTAGCATGCTTTTCCACTAGTATAGGATAACCATCTTTATCTTGTAACTCTCCCTCATGCATAAGGGTAAATAAATCATGTACAATTTATCCACTAAGCCTCAATCCCATCATTCAAACCATTTCTCATGCTTAGATCACAATCATCACAATTGCACATTAAACTATGCATGCATGCTAACAAATAGAGTTAGAGAACCGTCCACCGGTTCTGGAGACGAAGCAACCCACCTGAAACGCTTTCCGCAGGCAAAGCTGAAGTCGGTGAAGTGTGCAGTCACTCACTATAAAAAATACACCAAAACCGCACCCTCGGTACTCGGTCGCGCAAGCCTCTGCTCCAACTAACATCACAACCACAATAAATCAACACCACTAAACACCCCAAACAACACTTGCTGTTCTGCCAAAATAGCATAGAGAAGGGGCTTTTTCACCTGTGTGCAGTCCTTCGAAAAATCCAGAAAAATGACAGTTGCGATCCTCGCGATGAGTAGATCCAAATCGAGTTTTTATACACCTCGTTCTGACACCTGTAGGCCAAGATACAAATAGAATATCGCGGTACGCCAATCAATACACAACTCACATTTCTACAGAAATTAGTCCCAAAGAAGCTTAAACATCACATTTGAAAAGACCTCCAAAAATTTCGATAAAAATACTGGTGCGTTCCCCTCGAAGCATAGATGTCGATCGAGCCCTCATACGCCTCGTTCCGATAACCATAGGCCGAGAAATCCCAACAATACTCCACCACTGTCCAATACTTCACAGTGGTATAAGGGGTCAAAAGATACCTCGGGAACCATGCTAAAAACCCAAAATGAGGTGAAGTGATCAACACGAAAATCGAAGGCGTACCTCTTGTGAACAAGCTGCCGAAAAAATCAGCTCAAAAGTCCATCGGGGTAGCTCAGGGGGTCTCGCGCACTGAAAAGCGACGGTAGAAGCCACACACGAAGGAGCGTCGAAGTGTGCCACGTCGCAGAAAACGCCGATGCCGCGGCCTCCAAAAATTCTGGTAATCCATCAAGAAGTAGAGGACAAGGTGAGGAACAACCTTCCTTAAGGCCTCAACCCAAGATCAGCTCGGGAAAGCCCTCAAAAAGAAGCCCAAAGGGGCTATTTATAGCTCAAAGTCCACAAACAAGAGGATCCGGATTCGGGCGCCCGAAATCCGGCCCGGCCCGTTACTGTGCGCGCCCGAATTACCCTCAACGCGCCACGTCACCCGCTCCGCGCCCCGTGCCCCCGATGCACAAGCGCCCGCCAATCGCAGGGCGACGCGGTCCACGGCAGGGTGCACGCACCGCGGTTCGCGTCGGGTCACCCGGGTCGCTGCGCCCACCAATGGGCGAGCGACACGTGGCCTGGCGGGTCCACCATGCGCCATGCCCGGCGTGCTGCCTCGCGTGCATTGACCAACCAATCAACGCGCGCCACGTGTCCCACCTAACGCCCGTTGGTCCCGGTGCACGCCAGATCCAGTGGACCGGCCGCCCGCGTTGCTGCCCGCGCCTGCGCTGCCGTGCTCCACTGTCACGCCCCGGGGGGTTTTAATTTTAGCGGAAACGGTACACGAAGGTAAGCGTAAGGTGCGTACAAAATTTTTTCTTTAAAACCTCCTTCCCCGGCACGTGCCCAGACCCGCCACATATACAGATTTACTCGAAAATCGGGCAGAGTCTCCTCTGTATATGCACGGCGTCGCGGCTATTACCACCGTCAAACACAAGCAATCATTTTCCATTTAATCACAACAGTTCGAGGTGGTACGGAGCATGAAGATTAAACAACACCCGTGGCCAGTCAAGTTGAAAGTATAAACTCACTGTTTTGAAAACAGGCCCACACGGCCTGAGGTTTTTGAAAACAGTTTACAAAGTCCTTTTTCTTTTGCTTTCTAGTTGGTTTGTTTAGAAAACGGCCGACCGGGAATAATAAAGGAAACGGTAATGCGTAAAGGAAATGAAAGTACTCAACATCCACACGACCCCACGAGGGTATCGAGAACCACATAATAACCTACAGTTCCAAATGAAATGCAGAGCAAGGTAAATAAAACAGCATACTAGGGCCCCCTCGGCCCGACTGCTACCACCTCGGCCTCACCGTCGCCTACCTCTACCCCCTGGAGGTACCTGTCACAGAGTGGGTAGTCAGCGACACTATCATAAAAGAAGTACTAAAGCAGTAAAGTAGTACCAAACCATAAAGTAAGTCTAGCTGGAGCAACCACTCCTCTCAAACGGGTAACACCTGTAACACCTGTAATACCTGTAATACCTGTAACACTTTAATCACCTTTACCCCTGTAACACCTTTAACACCTGACCTCATCGGGATCCAATCCCGACGGTCGCACCGCTCACACCTTTGTGCCTCAAACCCCACATCTACGGGGGCCCCACTACGTCACCTCGTGGGTAAACACGGGTCAGAGACCGCCTTTCCGGAAAAGAGCACCCTTTGCGGTGGCCAAACCGCGGATGCGCGTGTCGCACTCGAGCATAGTAACAAAACACGGGGTAATATAGTAAATCATAGAAGCCGTCAGTGTTAGTACAGGTCAACATAATATTTAACATCCTCCCCGGAACACTAACATTACTAAACCTCGGGAGAAAAACCCACCTTTATCGTTGTCGCGCTCCTGACCGACACTAGGCTCCTCTGCGTCTTGGTGGGTCCGCCCTGACCTCCACGCACCTGTGATACAGGAATTGGTAACTCAGGACTCCGTCAGGCTAAAAGGACTGGAACACCCGCACATGTGCGGCGCTGCCCGTATGGAGGTGCGGTGCCGCCGCCCGTGCGTGGAAATGCCCGCACGCGGCGGTGCGGGCGCCGCTGCCCGCATGCGGCATTGCCCGCATGGAGGCGCGGCGCCGCCCGCGCGCGGAGTTGCCCGCGCGCGGGCGGGTGCGGGCGCCGCCCGCACGCGGCGCTGGCCGCGTGCGGGTGCGGGCGCCGCCGCCCCGCGCGCGGAGTTGCCCGCGCGCGGGCGGGTGCGGGCGCCGCCCGCCCGCACGCGGAGTTACCCGCGCGCGGGCGGGTGCGGGCGCCGCCCGCACGCGGCGCTGGCCGCGTGCGGGTGCGGGCGCCGCCGCCCGCGCGCGGAGTTGCCCGCGCGCGGGCGGGTGCGGGCGCCGCCCGCACGCGGCGCTGGCCGCGCGCGGGTGCGGGCGCCGCCGCCCGCACGCGGAGTTGCCGCGCGCGCGGGCGGGTGCGGGCGCCGCCCGCACGCGGCGCTGGCCGCGTGCGGGTGCGGGCGCCGCCGCCCGCGCGCGGAGTTGCCCGCGCGCGGGCGGGTGCGGGCGCCGCCCGCACGCGGCGCTGGCCGCGTGCGGGTGCGGGCGCCGCCGCCCGCATGCGGTGCTGTCCGCATGCTGGCGCATGCGGCGCCGCCCGCATGCGGCGCCGCCCGCATGCGGCGCCGCCCGCATGCGGCGTTGCCCGCATGCGAGCGCCGCCCGCACGCGGCGCTTCCCGCAAGCGCGGCTCCGCGTGCGCCGGCTCCGGTGGTGTTGCCGACCCTTCTTCTTCCCTCTTCCAAGAAGGGACCAAGAATTGCTAAATACAACCTTAACTTAAGCTCACCTTGGTTTCGTCGGCTAGGGTTGATCTAGGGGATGATCGTCCTGTTCTTGGGTGAAAGGTATGCCGGCGATCTTCCTTCTCCTCACCCACTCCGCCTTGCTTCTCCTCTCGATCGATTGGGGAAAGGGTACGCTCGGTTGGGAAACTGGAAGTTTGGGGAATTGGGTTTCCTTTTTTTTTTTTTTTTTCGTTCCTTTGGGGTTTTGTACGCAGGGGAAGTTAAGGGGAGTTGCCGGTAGTTGGGGGAAGTTAGGGCGGTTAGTGGGAAGTCGTGGGGGGAAAAGTGGTGGGGAGTTGGGAGCGGTTCGGGGGGAGTCGACGGAAAAACGCGGGAGCGGTTAGGAAGCGGGAGCGGTTAGAAATGGGAATTAACCAAATTTAAATCAACGCGGGTAATTAATACGGGTACGAACCGGGGTCCGGTCCGCCTCAAAAACCGTGCTGGTTGCCTGAATCGTTAGCCAACTTCCGGAATTTATTCTGGAAGCACCCGACGTCGGAATTCAAATCCGATTGCACCGCCATTCTCCGTTTCGCGAGCTTTATTAACTAAAAATACCCGCGAGTCCCGACGGTCTGACCGGGAACAAGAAATTATGGATCACCCTCCGGGTCTAATTGGAAATAAATAAAACCAAAGGTGGACCCAAGTAATTATTTTAAACCAGCGGTTACTACATCACTCACCTCTTAAAACGAGTTTCGTCCTCGAAACTCAATCCTGGTTCGCAGTGAAGAGATGGGGGTAACCCTCCCTCATCTTCGATTCCAGCTCCCACGTCGCCTCCCGCTCCTCGTGATTGTTCCAGAGCACTTTCACGTAGGGGATGACTCGGTTTCGAAGTGTCTTGCTTTCTCTTGCTAGGATCCGAACCGGGGTTTCTTCGAAGCTTAGGTCCTCCTTTAGTTCGAGCGTCGAGACGTCCAGGACATGCGACGGGTCGGGAAGGTATTTCTTAAGCATCGAAACGTGGAACACATCGTGAATCCGATCGAGGTTCGGTGGTAGGGCAAGGCGATAGGCTACTGGGCCAATCCGTTCCAAGACTTCGAATGGCCCCACAAACCGCGGGCTCAGTTTGCCTTTTAACCCGAATCGCCTGATTCCCTTCGACGGCGAGACCCGCAAAAACACGTGTTCCCCCACCTGGAATTCTAAGTCGCGGCGTCTCCGATCCGCATAGCTCTTTTGTCGACTCTGGGCGGTTAGTAAGCGCTGTCTGATGAGGCGCACCTTCTCTTCTGTTTCCTCCACCAACTCGGGTCCCAAAAATTTCCGTTCTCCCAAGTCGTCCCAACAGATCGGGGATCGGCAGCGTCTCCCGTATAAGGCTTCGTAGGGTGCCATCTGAATGCTGGCCTGGTAACTATTGTTGTAAGCAAATTCTACAAGTGGCAGATAACGCTCCCAACCGATTCCCCAATCCAGTACACAGGCCCGAAGTAGGTCCTCTAGCGTCTGTATCACTCGCTCTGATTGCCCGTCTGTCTGAGGGTGGAAGGCTGTGCTGAACTGCAACTTAGTCCCTAAGGCTCGTTGCAGACTCTGCCAAAACTTTGAGACAAACCGCGTGTCTCTGTCTGATGTGATCGATGCCGGTACTCCATGTAATCTCACAATCTCGCTGAGGTAGACTTGGGCCAACCGCTCTCTGGTCCAAGTTGTGTGAATCGGCAGGAAGTGCGCTGACTTGGTTAGCCGGTCCACCACGACCCATATTGTGTCATGTCCTTGTTGTGAGCGCGGAAATCCGGTGACAAAATCCATGGTGATATGATCCCATTTCCACTCCGGTATCGGTAAGGGTTGTAACTTTCCCGCCGGCCGTTGATGTTCCGCCTTTATCTGTTGGCACACCAAGCAGTGAGCTACATATCGAGTCACATCTCCCTTCATCTTGGGCCACCAGAAGGTCTGTTTGAGGTCCTTGTACATCTTTGTACCTCCTGGGTGCGCTGCGTAAGGGGCGCTGTGTGCCTCATATAGAATTTCCTTCTTTAATTCCGGGGTATCTGGCACGCAGATCCGTCCGCGAAATCGTAGAGTGCTGTCGCCTTCCACTGAAAAATCTCCTTCCCGATCCAGTGATATCTTGTCTCTTACGAGCTGTAAATACGAGTCCGCCTGCTGCCCCTCTCGTATCTTCTCGAGTAGGGTTGGCCTGACCACCAAAGTTAGAAGTTGCGCAACCGTGCCTGCTGGCACTGCTTCCAACCCTAGTCGTGAGAATTCTGCGATCAAATCGTTTTGCTTAGTTATCGCACCTGCTGATTCCCCTTCCGGTCGCCCCTTCCTGCTCAAGGCGTCCGCTACCACATTTGCTTTCCCAGGGTGGTATTGAATTGTTAGGTCGTAATCCTTCAGTAACTCGAGCCACCGCCTCTGCCGCAGATTTAGTTCCTTTTGGGTGAATAGGTATTTAAGACTCTGGTGATCTGGGAAGATGTTACAATGAACACCAAAGAGATAGTGTCCATAACCTACCAATCACCCTCACTTGAATCATCCACCTACACCTGCCCAAGAATCCTCAAATGATGTTCTCCCACAAAACGTCTCACAATATCGCACTATGACGGCACACCCCCCCCCCCTTAAGCAAGGTTAAATGCTAAAACAACGTCCATGAAGCATGTAAAAGTTTCAACATGTCAGGTTTTCATTATAATGTTTTCCACATGATAGGCTCATAATGATCTAGTTAAGCATGCACATCCATTAAGCGACCATTCGACATGTCCAACAAAGGGCTCACTCTAATATTCCTAGTGGTTATAACAGAAAAGAGGAGTAAACTACCCATAAAGACCATCCTACCCCAGATCCGACATCCGATCAGCCGCCTGCTATCCCCTGTTCTGGGATTCCGCATCACTGCTTCCCGGGGCGGCTGGGGAGATCCGTTCACAACCTCTGGGCCAGCCTCGTTCGGCGAGGCGGGATGGGGACTCGGTATCAGAAGAGTCCGTCAGGCGTAGGGCGTCAGGTCTCGGTGCCGGGGGTCTGGTGACGGCCGGCTTCCGGGGGCAATCGTAACGTGTGTGGCCCGGCTTGCCACACCGGAAGCAATGTTCGTCCCGCCAAGGGCAATTCACCATTGGATGCGCACCATCACAAATGACACATGGCTTTGGTGGCTCAGGTCCCCCCCTCGTCGCCTGCCCGGGCTTCGGCCCTTTCCTCTGTCGTTTAGTTGCTCTGCCGCTCGGGTATGGGCCCACTGTCGGCCCAGGGTAGGGGTGTGCCTGTCGTGTACGCTCTAGTTCCGCGCGCACGGCCAAGTTGACCGCTCCCTGAAAGGTAGCAACGCCAGTTGGTGGTATCCCACGAGAGTTAAATCCACCGGTGCCGTGCAGGGCGCGGTCGACACTCTCAAGCTCCTGGGTCAGTATACCCACGCGCTCCGCAAGGTTTAGCAGCTGCCCAGCCACGTCGCGCAGCTGGTTGCGTAGCAAGCGGTTCGCCTCTGCCGCAAGGTCCATGTCCGGCAGCAGTTACCTACCCAAAACCGAGCTTCTATCTGTCCACACCAAGGAAACACATCAGTCCCAATATACCTGGGAAAAAAAAAACGAGCGGAAACAAATCACACTAGTTTCCCTCCCCCCGTTCACTCACGTCCTAACCCTTAAACCCTGCATATTTCATTTATTCGTAGTTAGGTGTGATATCTCGGTGGATGTTGTGCCGTCACTGTTGTGATTTAAGCAAAGTCTCTGATACCATCTTAATCTGTCACGCCCCGGGGGTTTTAATTTTAGCGGAAACGGTACACGAAGGTAAGCGTAAGGTGCGTACAAAATTTTTTCTTTAAAACCTCCTTCCCCGGCGCGTGCCCAGACCCGCCACATATACAGATTTACTCGAAAATCGGGCAGAGTCTCCTCTGTATATGCACGGCGTCGCGGCTATTACCACCGTCAAACACAAGCAATCATTTTCCATTTAATCACAACAGTTCGAGGTGGTACGGTGCATGAAGATTAAACAACACCCGTGGCCAGTCAAGTTGAAAGTATAAACTCACTGTTTTGAAAACAGGCCCACACGGCCTGAGGTTTTTGAAAACAGTTTACAAAGTCCTTTTTCTTTTGCTTTCTAGTTGGTTTGTTTAGAAAACGGCCGACCGGGAATAATAAAGGAAACGGTAATGCGTAAAGGAAATGAAAGTACTCAACATCCACACGACCCCACGAGGGTATCGAGAACCACATAATAACCTACAGTTCCAAATGAAATGCAGAGCAAGGTAAATAAAACAGCATACTAGGGCCCCCTCGGCCCGACTGCTACCACCTCGGCCTCACCGTCGCCTACCTCTACCCCCTGGAGGTACCTGTCACAGAGTGGGTAGTCAGCGACACTATCATAAAAGAAGTACTAAAGCAGTAAAGTAGTACCAAACCATAAAGTAAGTCTAGCTGGAGCAACCACTCCTCTCAAACGGGTAACACCTGTAACACCTGTAATACCTGTAATACCTGTAACACTTTAATCACCTTTACCCCTGTAACACCTTTAACACCTGACCTCATCGGGATCCAATCCCGACGGTCGCACCGCTCACACCTTTGTGCCTCAAACCCCACATCTACGGGGGCCCCACTACGTCACCTCGTGGGTAAACACGGGTCAGAGACCGCCTTTCCGGAAAAGAGCACCCTTTGCGGTGGCCAAACCGCGGATGCGCGTGTCGCACTCGAGCATAGTAACAAAACACGGGGTAATATAGTAAATCATAGAAGCCGTCAGTGTTAGTACAGGTCAACATAATATTTAACATCCTCCCCGGAACACTAACATTACTAAACCTCGGGAGAAAAACCCACCTTTATCGTTGTCGCGCTCCTGACCGACACTAGGCTCCTCTGCGTCTTGGTGGGTCCGCCCTGACCTCCACGCACCTGTGATACAGGAATTGGTAACTCAGGACTCCGTCAGGCTAAAAGGACTGGAACACCCGCACATGTGCGGCGCTGCCCGTATGGAGGTGCGGTGCCGCCGCCCGTGCGTGGAAATGCCCGCACGCGGCGGTGCGGGCGCCGCTGCCCGCATGCGGCATTGCCCGCATGGAGGCGCGGCGCCGCCCGCGCGCGGAGTTGCCCGCGCGCGGGCGGGTGCGGGCGCCGCCCGCCCGCACGCGGAGTTACCCGCGCGGGCGGGTGCGGGCGCCGCCCGCACGCGGCGCTGGCCGCGTGCGGGTGCGGGCGCCGCCCGCACGCGGCTCTGGCCGCGCGCGGGTGCGGGCGCCGCCGCCCGCACGCGGAGTTGCCGCGCGCGGGCGGGTGCGGGCGCCGCCCGCACGCGGCGCTGGCCGCCGCCGCGCCCGCGCGCGCGCGGTGGGGGTGCGGGCGCCGCCCGCACGCGGCGCCGCCGCGTGCGGGTGCGGGCGCCGCCGCCCGCATGCGGTGCTGTCCGCATGCGGGCGCATGCGGCGCCGCCCGCATGCGGCGCCGCCCGCATGCGAGCGCCGCCCGCACGCGGCGCTTCCCGCAAGCGCGGCTCCGCGTGCGCCGGCTCCGGTGGTGTTGCCGACCCTTCTTCTTCCCTCTTCCAAGAAGGGACCAAGAATTGCTAAATACATCCTTAACTTAAGCTCACCTTGATTTCGTCGGCTTAGGGTTCTAGGGGATGATCGTCCTGTTCTTGGGTGAAAGGTATGCCGGCGATCTTCCTTCTCCTCACCCACTCCGCCTTGCTTCTCCTCTCGATCGATTGGGGAAAGGGTACGCTCGGTTGGGAAACTGGAAGTTCCTTGGGTTCCTTTGTACGCAGGGGAAGTTAAGGGGAGTTGCCGGTTTTGGGGGTAGTTAGGGGGTTAGTGGGAAGTGCCGGTAGAAAAGTGGTGGGAGTTAGTGAGCGGTTCGGGGGAGTCGACGGGAAAACGCGGGAGCGGTTAGGAAGCGGGAGCGGTTAGAAATGGGAATTAACCAAATTTAAATCAACGCGGGTAATTAATACGGGTACGAACCGGGGTCCGGTCCGCCTCAAAAACCGTGCTGGTTGCCTGAATCGTTAGCCAACTTCCGGAATTTATTCTGGAAGCACCCGACGTCGGAATTCAAATCCGATTGCACCGCCATTCTCCGTTTCGCGAGCTTTATTAACTAAAAATACCCGCGAGTCCCGACGGTCTGACCGGGAACAAGAAATTATGGATCACCCTCCGGGTCTAATTGGAAATAAATAAAACCAAAGGTGGACCCAAGTAATTATTTTAAACCAGCGGTTACTACATCCACCACTGCCCGTCGCCGCCGGCGCTGCCCTAGCCTGCCGAAACAGTAACAAATGCCTCGAAATCCGCATTTTGGCATCCAGGCTCTAAAAAATATAAGTAAATAGTCCATTTTCATCGTTTTCGTGCGCTGAATCTAAATCCGATGTCCGTTTTGCCCAATTCCACTTCTAAAATTTGTCAAAGGCACCCAGCTAAGTAATCTTAATCCAAATTTTGCACTGGGTCCAATCCTGAGGTCCGATATGCGCACAAACACCTCCGACACACAGTCTAGGCCTCCAGAAGCTGCCAATCCAACAGTAATCCTATAGCGGGAATCCGGGTACTCACATTAGACATCCCACACTTTGCATCTTTTTTGGGCACAGAGTTTTCTCGCCCTGGTAGTGGGCCGAGAGGTCAGGTCATTGTGGGACGTATGTTGCACTCGTGCCTCGGGGCTGAGTGGAGTCTGGTAGCTGATATTAGACCAGTGCTAGTGTTGTTGGGAGCCGTTTGGGTAGACGATGGTCCCGGACCATCGAGTGTCTTCCGGTCAGTGTTGTTGGGAACCGTTTGGGTTAACGGTGGTCCCGGGTCGTTGAGTGTCGTCCGACTAGTTTTGATAGCCCTAAGTTGTGGGTCGATCCCGGCTGTGGAGTATCTCCAGCCTGTGTGTTTGGCGTGGCGAGTTGGATGTTTCGTTGGAAGCCATTTGGGTCGATGGTGGTCCCGGCTGTAGAATATCTCCAGCCAGTGCGTTTAGTGCCACGAGTTGGTTGAGTTCGCTAGTGTCTCGAGATTCGTGAGAGCTTATTAGCTAAGTCGTTGAGAGTACTCCGATAGTTGTGCGAGATGTTTGAGGATCTTGAGTCCTTCCGTTCTGAGAGGGAGCGTGGATTTTGATTATAGCCTGCAGGAGCCACTTTGAGCTCGACAGAGATGCGCGGATATTTTCATCGGTGGGGTCGCGCCCTTCGAGTGACGCTCCGGAGCTAGACCTGTTACTTTGCTATCGCGACATGTCGATGCTGTCCCTCTGGCTTGGCCTTTTTTAGGCAGTCACGAACGCCCTACGTAAGTCCAGTCCTCCGTGGATGTAATGGCAGTAGGTAGGCACAGGCTTGACTGGACCCTATGTGGCAGTCAGTTCGATTGGGTCAATTGAGCACCTCGTGTGCGAGTGGTTGCATATCTTTTCATTTGTATCACCGATTGAGCATTTAGATAGAGGCATCGTTATCTTTTGCCTCTAGTAGACTTAGTGGGCAGACCGTCGGGCTTGGTGGCGGTACCCACTGAGAAGTACGTGTTGGTGTAGTTCTCACACCCTCTGTCGATGACAGTTTTGCAGAGGCTTCTTCTCCAGTTCCTACCTTAGCTATTGCTGCTCCTTCTGATTGAGGCGAGGGAGTCGCGAGCTAGATCCGATCCCTACCTGTCTTTGGAGAGTAGCTGTACCCCCTTATTGGAGATTTATTGTACGGTCAGTTAGATTGTTTATTTTTACTTTTGAGAGATTGATGTATTGTGAGGATCTGACTTGTACTGTGAGCCTGTATACTGATGTATTGTTATTTTAGTTACCTCTCCGTTTGGATTTTAGATGTTGTATCAGAGGATGTTGTACTATTATTATTTGTGGGAGGTGGATACTGTATTTTATTTCCAGTTGTACAGTGGTTGGATTTTAGTTTTACAGCAGTTTACTTTTCTGCTCTGATATCTATTTAGCTGTAGATTTATTCTTGTAGGTTGGACGTTTCGCCTATGCGGGGTTTTCTGTATAGGTGGCGAATCTGTTGGCGAGCCTGAGTCGCAGTTTCGACCCTGGGGCGTGACAGCAGGACCCTGAATCCATACTGTTTTGGACACACACACACGATTTTAGTAAATCGATGTTTCCTTCCGAGCTTTGAAGGGTCGCCGGAACCTATTCTTGTTTGATTGGGTGAAGACATTAGCCCTTCGGGGTTTTAAAAATAAAACTTATTTTAACTGGTTTTCTTAAAAATTAAAATTCATTAAATTGGGCTTCTTAAATGAAAAATAGTTTTCGATAATAACTGTCATCTTTTCTTGCAAACTTTCTCGCCCGAAGGGGGTTTGAATGAGCTGGGTTCAAGGGGTCGTTTTCATATTTTGGACGAAAGCTACGGGGGTTGTGCCTAGAACCTTTTCTTGTTTGATAGGGTTGTAGGTGCTAGTCTCCAGGAACCTTCGGGTCCTGGTTGGTTGATTTCCCGAACTGTAAGGGGTCGAGAACTTCGAAAGGCAGAGCCTGGAATCTGTTCTTATTTGATTGGGGTTCTAGGCACCTGCCTATCGGGATTCCCGGACCTTTATGGTGTCGGTCTGTTTTGGGTCATCTGTAAGTTGGGTGTTCTGTGCTGAGAGTTGTTTGGGGGCGGTGGTCCCGAGCCATTGAGTGATTCTCACTGATGTTGTTAGTGTTGGGTTATTGTTGTCGATTTGATTGATTGTGGATTTGGACTATAACCTGCATGAGCCATTGAGCTCGACAGAGATGCGCAAATACTTTACTCGGTGGGGTCGCGCCCCTCGAGTGCCGCTCCGGAGAAGGGCCTATTATTTTGCTATCGCGACTTGTCGACGCAGTCCGTATAGGACCGCCTACGTAATTTTCGTCCCAATGGGGATGTGTGGTAGTAGGTTGGCGCAGATTTAACTGGACCCTATGTGGCAGTCAGTGTGATTGGGTTGACCGAATATTTTGAGTTAGAGTTGTTGCATCATTTTCATCTGTGTCACCCTTTGAGCATTATAGATAGAGGCATGGTAGCAGCAGAGTTTATTTTCCTGCTTACTTATCCTTCCATATAGTATTGTTATTGTATGCCTCTAGTAGACTTAGTGGGTAAACAGTTGGTCCTAGTGACGGTACCCACAGAGAACTACGTGACGGTATAGTTCTCACACCCGCTGTTGGTGACAGATTTTTCAGAGGCATTTACCCATGTTCCTACTCCTGTTGCTGCACCTGCTGATCGAGGTAAGGGAGTCGCGAGATAGTTCCCTAACCGTCCTTGGAGTATAGTGGTACCCTCTTTTGGAGCTTTATAGTACAGTCTGCTGAATTTTTTTGTAAATAGTTATTTTGAGAGTTTTATTTTGAGAGACTTATGTATTGTGATGTTCATATCTGTACTATTTGGAGTTGTACCTTTATATTTCAGTACTTTACAGCTCTGATATATGTGTAGTTGTAGTGTTATTTTTGCAGGTTAGACGCTTCATCTATGCGGGGCTTTCCGTATGGGTGGCGGATCTGTTAGCGAGTTCGAATCGCAGTTTCGATTCCGGAGCATGACACCTAATATTAAGTAGAATTTTCTATTAAATTTTCACCTAATTTGGATTGTTTTAAACTGTTGAACTCACAAATACACCACATCGGGTATTAAAATAGTAATTTTTTAGGCTCTTTAATAATTTGATAAATAGTGTCAAAAAATTATGAAATTTAGTTTCTAAACCGTTCTAATAATATAGATCATGCCTAACGAAACCGATCGTCGAATCGAATGTTTCATAATAAAAAATAATTTATAAACACGAATACGTTCCTATTTTCGAAATCACAAGAGGTGTGCTTTATACACTACATCTAGCATTGCTCACCTCTATATATAAAAAAATAATAATTATATTATTTGCAAAAAATTGCTGGAAAAAAAAAAAAGAAAGAAAAATCTAAATGTCTCTATCATAGAAAACCTCCCACCTTTGTAGAAGGAGCAAAAGATACACACATTGGACAAGCAACTGCAGAAGTAAATGGCAGTAAATGCTGAAAAAATAATAAAAAAAATTTTTGTACAATTTGCCTCAATAATAAAAAAAAATTGTCCCTTTTAATTAATTTATTAGGCATGCGACAGAAATGATAAAGAACAACATTTTGATAAAAAAAAAAAAAAAAATTGAAATAATTGATATTATTGGATTGCCACCATATGTTGTTTTTTTTTTTTTTTTTTCTCTTTTAAATTTGAATTCAATAGTGACATGAGATCTAAATTTTGTACAATAATAATTTGATTTCTAAGTGATGAATATAGATAAAATATGATATTACTGAAATGTAAAAATATTAAAACACTAATCTTTCCAAACTTAAAAAGTTTTAAATATCAACGTTGGTAAGATATTTTTTAATTTAGTATTATAGCAGAAGATTCTGAATTTGAATTTAAAAATTTATTTTCGAATAGAATGCTAAGAACAAAAAAATAAAATAAAATAAAAATTAATCAATTCTACCACACAGAAAAAATAGAGCAGAATGTACGGAATCCCTCCCGCTCCCGAATACGCCCGCCCCAGATCCGCCCCGTTTGCATACGTGACTATTGCAGGTACAACTTAAATAATTATGATGGTAGATGGAAATTAAACTAAGTCAACTGAAGATGTTTTCCTTTATTTTGATATAGATGCTGACCTCAAAAAGAAAAGCAACAGAATCCATAGAAACTTTTTATTGTCTTGATTGTGATAATAAATTATAAAAATAGATCTTTACTTATATATATATATATAGAGAGAGAGAGAGAGAGAGAGAGCTTTTTTTTTTTTTTTTTATTATTGAATTTGTATTGAGATTTGTGCTATTATAAAATTCACTAAATAGAAAGAAAGAAAAAAATAAAAAATATAAATTTTAATACAAATTCAATGGTAAAAAAATCACAAATATAGATGGACTTGTGCTTTTAAAAGCATATAAGCTCTACTCTCTCTCTCTCTCTTTCTCTCTCTCTCTATATATATAAAATTAAGCTCTTATACTTTTAAAACTGATAGGTTTTTAGCCATTGGATGTAAAAATGTATGGTTATGATGATATCTACTATACTCTTATGAGTATAATAACCTCTTTATACTCATAACTTTTGTATCCTTGGATGAAGGAATGTGCGGTTAGGATGATAGTGGTCCCCATAGGGTTTATTAGATTGTTGGGAAAATAGTATAAATTCTATGAACTATTATAATTCTAACCGCACATTCCTTCATCCAAGAGATGAAAACTTATGAGTACAAAAAAATTTTACTCATAAGAGTATAGTAGCCGGACCATATATATAGTTGGAATGCTATCAATAGTAAACGGACTCCATTGCTACTCATTTATTTTCGATGATGGAGTTTTCAAATTGACGATCGACACCGTTGAATATGATCTAGACCATTGGAAGTATCTAGAAATTAAATTTCAAATTTTTTCGACATCGTTGACCTAATGATTAAAGGATTACAAAATTTATAATTTTAATGGTAGATATGAGTCTTTTGCTAGTTTAACGGTGTAAAGTATTCTAAATCTATGAATTTTGGTTAGAAAACTTTGTAAACTATTTTAAAAAAAGATCTATACTCTTGTTCTTGATTACAAGACTCCTATCATCACTTTTTGAAAGATATTTATTTTCAGCCATTTATTTTTATATCTACTTGATGGATAAGAAAAAAATATTGACAGAATATAGAATTTAATTTTCAGATAGTTTAAATGGTCTAGATTATATTTAATGGTGTCGATCGTCGTTTTGAAAGTTTCATCATAGAAAATAAATAGGTGGCAACGAAACTCGTTTACAATCGATAGTATTCCAGCCTTTTATATGTATATTGTAGAGTTTGTATACTTTTAAAAACACAAGCCAAACTATGCTTGTGAATTTTTTACCATTGGATTTATATTGAGATTTGTGCAATTATAAAATCAACTAAAAAGAGAGTAAGAGAAAGTACAATTGCACAAATCTTAATATAAATCCAATGATAAAAAATTTATAAGTATATTTGAGTTTATGCTTTTGAAAATATATAAGGCCTATTATATATATATATAAAGTTTTTTAAAAAAAATAAAAAAATATTGATTCTTTCACTGATGGGTAAATAAAAGGTTACATAACCAAGTAAATTGGTTGCTAATAGCTAAAGATTTCAAAGAATACTATTATTTTATATTATTTAAGATGGTATTAGAATAATAGACCTTAATAATAGTATCAAAATGCAGGCCATGAATTCAAATTTTATCTTATATGGCATATCATTTAATTGAGATTCTAAGTCTCTTTAATAGCTTAAGAATAATATTATACTTACAAAATAAATTTTACAATACTTTACAAACTAACATGCGCGACAATGTTTAATTGGTGAAATAATATAAATCACGAGGAGGCGAGCTGTGAGGACCCGGATCCCCACGACGAGATTACTGGTTGACCAGCAGCTTCTGGAGGCCTATGTGGCGCGTCGGTGGGGTTTGTGCACCAATTGGACACTAGTGATGGACTAAGAGTGTTTAACTGATCACGAGAGTAGTCAGATGACCCCGTCGAATGCTTAGAAGTGGTTTTGCGCGCAATGGATATTAAAATTGGGCTCAGCGCGAAGTTTGGACAAAAGAACATCTTTCCGGATGCCTTCGGCGATTTTTAGAGTTGGAATTTGGAAAAACGGACAGCGGATTTGGATTCAGCGCGCGAAAACGATGAAAACGGGCTATTTACTTATAATTTTCGGAGTCCGGATGCAAAAGCGCGTTTTTCGAGGCATGAGGTACTGTTCCGGCGGCCGGAGTTGCGCCGGCGCCGGCGGCGCCGGCAGGCGGCGGAGCGCGGCGGCGGGCTGTGGCGCAGTCGCCCGGTCCACCGCGGAGGCGTGCACCCGGGGGCAGGACAGGTGGCGGCTCCCGGTTGGCCGGCGCAGCAGGCGCGGTCCACGGGAGACGCGAGGGTGCACGGTGGACCGGCGGGGGACACGTGGCATCTGTCTACTAGTTCGGTGCATTGGGCTTACGTGCACCGGGCGCAGCGAGCGAAAGGGCTGACATGTGGCGCCTCCCCATTGGTCGGGGTACTGTGCGCGGCAGGCGGGGCGACGTGCGCTGGCAGGCGGGCAGGTGGCCGTACGGCGAGGCAGGTGGCCGTACGCGCGGGGGCAGGCGCGCGGCGTGCGCGGGGCAGGCGCGATCGGCGCCACGTGGCGCAGCGCGGGACGCCGGATTTGCTGTTGCCTGTTTGGCGATGACGTGGCGCGCTGTGGGCGTTTCGGGCGCTTGATGGACGGCTGAGATCGGGTTACTGTGCGCGCCCGAAAAATTTCGGGCGCCCGAAAATTGGGACACATATGTCATTTTTGGAATTGTTGAGCTGGGCCTATATAAGGCCGAATTCAAGGATGGTTTCGGGCTTCTTCTGGGCTTCATCTCTCCGAGAGCTGTATACAAAAGTTGTTCATCTTCCTATGGAGCATCTCGTGGAGAAGTTTGAGAATTTTTGGTGGCACGCACTTTGAGGTTTGCGGCATTTCGGCGCAGTGCAACTTTCCTTCACCGGCGATCCCCTTCGTCGCGTTTCGGTGCGCAGGCTCCCTTGGCTTACTCAGACCATCGTTTTCAGTGATTTTTGCGGCAGCGCGTTCATGAGAGATAAGGATTCTTTTTTGTGTTGATTACTTCTCCACATTTCAAGTTTTTGGCACAGTTCCCGAGGCATCTCTGAGCCATTATTTTTTTGTGGTGATTTTGGACAGCATGAGCTTGTTGGATTTATTTCTCAGCCTTCGGACATCGGAATGAGGTGTTTAAAGACTCGATTGATATCTACTCTTCGAGAGGAACACACTCGTATTTTTATTGAATTTTTATGAGGTCATTTCGAGGGTGAGATTTAAGCTTCTTTGCTGCTATCTTTTCAGCAGAACTGTGTTCTTGAGGGAATGGCTTCCAACGTTGTCCGAATTGTTTCTTGGCCTACAGGTATCAGAACGGAGCGTTTAAACAGTCGATTTGGGGCTATTCGTCGCGTGGATCGCAATCGCGATTTTTATGGAATTTTTGGAGGTCTGTATACAGGTGAAAATGCTTCCTCTCTCTACTGGTTGGTAAAAACAGCATATGCTGTTTTTAAGAGTTTTGGTTGTGATGTAATTGATTCTCGGCTTCGATGTTGTTTGTTGGAACAGTGGTTTGTGCGACTGTTTACCGAGGGAGCGGATCCGGCTGATTTTGGATTTCGTGTGGCTGCGTACTTCACCGACTTCTGCTTTGCCTGCGGAATGCGTTTCAGGTGGGTGCTTTATTCCGAGAACCGGTGGACGGTTCTCTAATTCTTTATGTTAGAACTGCATGCAGGTGGAGGGTACAATACCTGGGATTGATCGGTAAGCTTAACAATGTTGACTTTATGGGAATTGCAAGATAATTATTCATATTATGACAATGGTATTAATCAGATATTCATATTGATGATTAGTGGAAGCTTACCTAAGGCAAGGTTACCCTATATGATTAATTATCATGCCATGTTAGCACATAACCTTTTATGAGGCTAGTTTATGCAATGGGATAGGATTATGTAGTTATGTGCAGGTTCTACTCTGAGGGGCGATTATGGATCGAGAATTATGGACAGGTATGGTCATTGATAAGTTGGCATGAGGTTTATTTTTCTCTATTCTTCTTTGAGGACAAATGCATGCTTGTTTGGACATATAGCTAGGCCATCTTTTACTGCTACACTTTATACCGGAATTTGACTTAGGAGAAACCATGTTATCCTTTTCTCCTTCTTTGTTAGTCAGGCGGTCTGTGTTGCTCAGGTGCGAGCAGGGGTATGGGGTAGTGTAGCCGGGACATTGGTGTCTGGGATGGTTTGTGCTGGATTGAGGTTGGCAGGGTTTTGCGGTGACTGCGGACTTTGGGCGGTTGACCGGAGGTCGGATGTAGGACTTGTTTTTAGACGGCAGGGTATTGCGGCAACCGCGGATATTGGGCGGTTGACCGGATATTTATTTATGCATCTGATTGGGGACCAGGGTCTTCTTTAGTGGTTGGGCTTTCCCACTTTGATCATAGTCATGATCTAGTCCTGCTTTACAGAGATACTTATGATACTGGTTACTGAGGTACTTTACTCGTGTGGGTCGCTCCCCTCGAGTGCCACTCCGGAGTGTGCGACCGGACGGATAGAGGCCGGTCTACTACTACTTTAGTGTGCGATCGGACGGACAGAGGCCGATCTATTACTTACCTTGGGATACGACCGTACCGTGCAGGAGTCGGTCAGTACTCCAACAGATGAGTTTAGCAGGCAGTGCCAGTTTTACTGGTCCATCGATTGGGTCTATTCAGGCGGATACTTTTACTTTTGCACTCGTGCCTGGGGGACGAGTGGAGGCTGGCAGTTGTGTTTAGACCGGTGCTAGTGTTGTTGGGAGACGTTTGGGTTGACGGTGACCCCGTGTCGTTGAGAGTACTTCGACCGTTGTGTGAGATGTGGTGGATCTTTAGTCTATCTGTTCTGAGGGAGAGGGCATGGATTTTGACTATAGCCTGCATGAGCCACTACTCGATAGCGAGTTAGTCCGTTTGGACGCCCTACGTAATTCCTGCCCGTCAGCGGGAGGTGGTTGTAGGTGGGCGCAGGTTTGACTGGACCCGATGTGGCAGTCAGCTCGATTGGGTCGATTGAGCACCTCGTGTGCGAGTGTTGCATAGCTTTATCAGAGTTTCCCCATTTGAGCTTTTAGATAGAGGCATGGTAGCTGTAGAGTGTCTCCAGCTTTTTCTTTCAGTTTTATTGCATTGGTCATCTTTTGCCTCTTGTGGACTTGGTGGGCAAATCGTCGGGCCTGGTGGCGACACCCACTGAGTTCAGAACTCCTTTTTGGTGTAGTTCTCACACCCGTTGGGGGTTTCCCCCCTTTTTTTGTCCCATCTCTCCTTCGTTTTGCAGAGTCTTAGCGGGTGTTGCTGATTATGCGGTTGCTGTTCGAGGCGAGGGAGTCGCGAGCTAGATCCCTACCTATCTTTGGAGAGTAGCGGTACTCCTTTCAGAGGAGATCTTCAGTACAGTCGGTAGATTAGTGTTTTTATTTTCTCTTTGAGAGACTGATGTATTGTGGGGATCTGATTTGTACTGAGAGGTTGTACATTGATGTATCATTTATTTATTCAGGATTACCTCCCTGTTGAGTCCAGAGTTTTGTACTTGAGGTTATTGTATGATTATCATTTTATGGGAGATGAACCTTGTACCTTTATTTCCTGTTGTACTGATCATTGGTTTTAATTTTTCAGCAGTTTTATATTTTAGCTCTGATATCTGTTTAGCTGTAGCACTTTTCTTGCAGGTAGGACGTTTCGCCTATGCGGGTTTGGCATAGGTGGCGGATCTATTGGCGAGCCCGGGTCGCAGTTTCGACCCCGGGGCGTGACACGAGCAAATTTGATTTATAATTTTAAGATTGAAATCCAACCATTAAGTTTTAAAATTTACAAAATGTTATGATATTTGTTTATGAGCAAAGAAAGCATTTTCCATAGTTTTTGTTTTTTTTTTTTTTAAAAAAAAAAAAAAAAAAAATCTCAAAGAATGAAGAGTTGCAAAAATATGTTTAAAATTAAAAGTAAAAATTATAGGGAAAGAAAATTATAAAAAGCAATAATTTCAAAGGCTCACTTTTGTTCTCCTCATGGACAATCCTCACAAGCTACATGTGATACTGAGATGCAAAAATAAAGCAGTAGTGGCCCAACATGACACACTTGTGATTTCATTTATGTCTTGCCATTTATTCTCATCTCTCATTTCCTTTCCCAAATTTTAAAAATAACCAAAAACTACCCTTTGATCTCTGTTTTGCCGCAGCTCCCTAGAAACTATGAAAAGAATGGAATTTGAGAATATTCGGCAACTTGCGAGTTCGTATGAAGATCTGAAAAGAAGAATTGTTTCGGTAGTTAAGTTTCGAATGTCAGTTCTAAGAACTTGAGAGCGCTTCTAGATTTATATATACTCAGGATCGGAAGTTGATCAAGTTTTTTTTTTTACTTTAATTTTTTTTTCTTTTTTTTTTACTTTTAAAAATTTATATTTTGCCCTCTCTTAATTATAAAATTATGCACTTACTTTCTACCATCATCGTTTCATAAGTGGTTGACGGATTGATGTTGTTGATGAGCAAGTCTCAGTTTCAATGACTACAGCGATGATGCTGCAACACATCAAAAATGATCACAGAATTACAGGATTACTTACGGAACGATAACAATATGAAGTTAAGTGCATAATTCCGTAATTAGGAGGAGATAAAGTGTAGATTTTTAAAAATCAAAAAAAATAAGTGAAAAAATAAAATTTTAGCCTTTTTTTTTTTATTAGATTTGTGTGTTCTCTCAAATAGAACTTATCCCTGTGTAATAAAAAATCAAAACACTTGGTGGTTGATACTCAAGACCCGAGTTCGAAGCCTAGTTGCTTCACATTTCCAGCTAAGTTTATTTCAAAAATAAACGAAGCGGTAGCATGCTACTTTCTCTCAAAAAAAAAAAAAATAAAAAAAATAAAAAAAAAAATCAAAAATCAAAAAAAATAAAAAAAAAACAACTTTTTGGATAATTTACACACATAACTTTGTAAAATTGTGCATCCATGAAAGCTATTTTTTAATCAAAATAAAAAGATGGATCTCAATGGAGGAGCACTCAAGTATAGAAGTTGGTTATTCATGGGATAAAATTTAATTCAAAATTTTAAAAGAACACATAGCAATTGCTCAATTTTACAATAATTGTAATGTTCTATTCATTTCTAGTTTTTATTTTTTATTCCAGTAAGCGTCAAAAATGATAATAATATGAATAGCAAATTGTAAAATCTTATACCTTATAGTTTATAAAATATTTCACTTCAATATCATATATATTTAATAAAATATTTTTATAAAAAAATTAAATTAAAATTGAAAATGGCAAAACACCATACTTTAAACAACATGATAGTAAACTGTGCAGGTCCTATGCATTATAATATTTTTTAAAAAAATATTATTAGTGGTAGGTAAACTAGATCTATGGATCTAGTTTTGGTCCAAACATTGTGAAAGATGTGGACAACAAAGCTACCCAAGTTGGACCAGGTCAACATTAATTGAGGCTTGCATCAAATTTTCAATTAATTAGCTAAGAATTTAATGATGATAAATATTTAAAATTTAATTATTTTATATTTTTAATTAATTTTATTTTTAACAGTAAATGAAGCAGGAAGAATTATCAAGTTGACAAATATGTGATTGAATAAATTTGAGAAACTGAAAGGAGAAATGCATGTTAGATCAACTACTACCAAAAAAAATGTTAGATCCAACAAGTTGTTGTGTCTCCCAATGCAAACCCATGGTCCAAAATAAATAGATTGCTTAATAAGCATATAGGGATTGAAACCAATTCTGGCACTTGGGAGCAGCATTGATTGGTCACATTGCTGCTTTGTCAGACTTTCATTGACCAAGAGTTTTATATATATAAATATATACATTTTGTGTGTGTGTGTGTGGAGGATTGACTAAGATGTAGAGAGAGAGAGAGAGGGGTCCAATTTTTGTTTGTTCTTCAAGGTGATGTGTATATAAAATTTATGCACATTCCCAGTTCCAGAATTGTATTTTATATTTATTCTTAATATTTTAGAATAAACTGCTAAGATTGGAATGGATTTTATTTTAAGATGAACAGTCTGGCTATACAGTGTGTAGAAATTTTGTCAGCAATGGGAGAGAGAGAGAGAGATGAGAGAGATGAGAGATGGGCCACTGTGTAGTACTCAAGTGCTTATCATTTAAAGAGGTAAAATTTCCTGTCATCTACTATATCCTTGACAAGAAAAATTTCCTGTCATCTTATATATATATGTATCTGGCATTGAAAGGTTCTTTTCCATCAACAGTTCAATACCCCTCTCACAATGTGGGGGTCAACAAGACACAACAACCAATGAGTGTTCTCTCCATGGGTGTTTTGGTCATTTCCATTACTTACCCTTATACCTTCATTATTCACCATACACTTTTTTACTATCCTCCCCATTTTCTTTTACCATGGAAGATGGAGCCCTGTTGCTTTCAAAGTGTAGTACTGTCTTTGATTGATTGCATGGATTCAGTTTGTGTTATTATCTTAACTTTGCTGTACCTGAGAGACCCACCAAGTTAAATCAAAAGTAAATGAGCTCCCTTGAAAAGCACCATCCCAAAAGCTGCATGCTGCCCTCCTCCTCTTAATTCATGCTGCAGCTCAAATTAACAAGTTGCTCATAGATCTAAAAACAACAACAGTACCCACTTCTCCTGCTGCCTCACTGGTAATTCCTTGCATCCTCCTCCATTTTGTTTTTCTGATTTCATTTAATACCCATTTGCATTCTTCTAACTGCTCAATCAAAGATTTTTTTTTTTTTTTTAAAAAAAAGGTTAAAGGAAAATGATCAACTTAGTCATTATATATATACCTCTCTTATGATCTAGTTCCATGTTCACTCTTTTTTTTTTTTTTTTTTGGGCAGTAACTAAGTCTTTAATCTTACACTCAGACCCTGGTCAGAAGGATCTTCTGAGGAGTAGTAGTGAATGAACCAAAGTCTTTTCTTTATTTGAAATCAAATTTTAGTTTGAGGAAATGGGGTTTCTTATTAATTGTTTTTTTTTCCTCAACAGAAAATATGTATCAAGACAGTTTCAGATCAGTTGTTCACAGATCCTTATCAAAGAGTAGTCTTCCCTCCAAATCCAAAGATAAGAATGAAACAACCCAATGTGGTGGTGCTGCTGCCAGAATCCAGAAAGCCTCCCCTTCTTTTGCATCAAAGCCTAATTTTAGAAGCAAAGAGAGAGGGAAGCAGAAGACCATGGCCTGCAGAGAGAGCAGTGAAGCTCAGCTCTTGAAGGTCTGTCAAGAAGCTCAAAGTCTAAACCAAGTGATCAATTTGTGGTCCAGGGAGCCGAATTTCTCGAAGCATTTCGCCGAAGATCTTCTTAGAGGTGCTTTGGATCTCCAGGAATCATTGGTCATGCTTGAAAACTTCCAAGCTGCGTCGAAAAGATTCTCACGAATGAACGACGAGAAGCGGAAACAAGAATTGGCGGAAGAGGGAATAGAGGAAGAGATCGAGGAGGAGGTCTTTGTCGGAGCATCAGCTTCTGAAAGATTTTTGTCCGGCGGGTGTTCGAGAAATCGTGTCGAAGAGCTGAAGAGGGCGATAAAGGGCAGCTTTCACAGGCAGAATCTCTTATCGGCGCCCTCCGACGGTGAAAAGGCTGCTTCTTCAAGCGGATCGTTGAGGTATTCTACGAGCAGTTCTGCAAAGGTGATTAAGCCTCATGAGGAGGATACAGGGACTAAGAAGCCCAAAGCTTCGAACTTGATTGCGAAGCTTATGGGTCTCGAAGAAGAGCCTTTAGAACAAGCTCATCCTATCAAGAAAGAAGGTAAAATGAGGAGCATTAGTTCGCCAAGGGCCATCTTCGATATCGAGATGCCTAAGGCAAGAAGGATTCAACCGGTAGAGGAGAGTTCGGATGCGAATAGGAAGGCGTTTCAAGAAATCGTCGAAACGATGCATTTCAAAGGGCTCTTGAAGAACAATCAAGCTGAAGAACATAGAAAGGATGACGAAGCACCGCCAATTGTTATTATGAAGCTGGTTTCTTCTACTTCTTCTTCTTCTTCTAATTCATCAGAGAGAGAAGGAAACCAGAAGGATAAGGAGGCCCGACATGCGAAATTGGTACAAAAAGAGAAGGCGGCCGATGACGAGCAAGTTGTAATGAGGAAAATAGAAAGAAAAGAATCGAATCGCATTGAAAAGAGTAAAGCAGAACCGTCGCGAGAGGCTAAGGCTTCGACTTCTGCGAGCGATAAGCAGCGGAAGAAAGAGACAATCAAGTTGAAGAGAAGCCCTCCTCCTCTAGAAGAGAAACAAATTTTAGTACAGAAGAAAGAAGCAGCAAGGTTGTCGAGATCGAACTCTAATACTAACAAAGTGTTAAAGCCCGATAAAAAGCCTCTTGCGGCGAGTAATGGATCTTCTTCCATTAAGGGGAAGAAGACGGAGGTGGCTAAGCAAGTCAGGGGCTCCCCTATCATCAGAACAGTTGTAAGTAGCCCTTCTCTTCTAAGTTCATACTTTTCTGTTGATAAGTAGAATTTGAATGAGGAGAGAAAAGGGAAATTTCACCATGATCTATTCCATATATCATTTTGGTGAAAACTGGTTCGAAGGTAGTTTTATTTTATATCATATCAAAACTAAGGATTTAAGTGTCCATTGGCGCCAGTCGTCCATGCCGACAAGATATCAACACGATTGACTCCCGTATTATGTTGTTTGAAATTAGGAGATAGTTACCTCAACAAAGTGTAATTGATTTGATAGTGATACGTAATAAGTAATTAGAATATATAGGTGACAAAGAAAATAAATATTTTGTGACTAGCATGCATCGGCACGCATGTCATATCGTGTCAGCAAATTTTCAACACTATTTCGTGCCACGGCATTTAAATTCTTGATCAAAACAATACTTCAAACTCCATGTTAGATGATTGCAGTAACTTCTTACATACCAATGCCCTCGATTGATACTTATTTTCTTTCCTTTCTTTCTAAAATATGGTCATATTTTTCTGCAGGTGAACGATATAAAGCACAAGAGAGATCAAAAGGCAATCAATCCTCGGAATAAAAAAGACGGCGTTTCAGCAACAAATGACTGCATAAAGACAGGCCGGGATGTTGAACCTTGTACGGAAGGTAAAAACGATTTTCGCAATTGCATGCGTGCTTAAAATTCGTCTGTTTTTATATGTGTATGCATGGTACATCTGCATTTTTACTTTCAATATAGGTTTTGTATTTGACCTTGAATGCGAGCTGAGACGGCAGCTGACTGAATTTCACAGGCTTAAGAATTACTAGTAGTAAATTAAACACTTCTTTTGATAGCAGATGGTGTAAGAGAAGACCGAAGAGTGTCGTGTGAAGTTACACCGAATACCAGCCTAGTCAGGAGAAGCGATTCACCGGCAGAAGAAGCGATTCAGTGTCGCATGAACAAATTATCCACTAAAGAAGCATCTGGAATGGAAGACGAGATTAAACTGCTGCTTTTGAGCAGCCCATCATTCCTTAGCCTCGCGCAGGAACTCGCGGGTTTCGAAACTTACCAACCTGTGTATAATCGAATCAAAGGTGCAGGGGAGGTCGGAATAAGACATGCGAAGCTCTACTTGGACACTGCTGAGGAGCAAATGGCACGAAAACATGAGCAGAACCGCTTATTCTGCCCCTTATTCCAAACCAAGATATGGCGAAGAGCAAACTACTTCTCGCTCGAAGATTTGGTGGAGGATATCGATAATGGTATAGGAAAACTGAATAGCTATAGTAAGTTCGATGACGACGGTGCTTCGAAAGATGATCTTTATGTAAAATTAGAAAGGGATGTCGCGTGTACAGATATGACAATCAATTCCATGTGGGATATTGGGTGGGTGGATTTGATTTCTGGGGAAGATGTGAACCGAGTTGTAAGTAAAGTGAGTGAGCATATCTTATCATTGCTTGTTCAAGAAATCTGCGCGGAATTAGTTCATTAGAAACTGTTGTATCTTCTTTTCTTTTGCTTTTTTCTGTTCTGAAACTGTGTATAGTAGCTCCTTTTAAGGAATATCAAGTGATCATTGAGCAAAGAATCAAAGAGTTCTAGTGAATGAATTGTGGAGGTTGCTTCACTCTACCAATGTTCACAGTTCCTGTCTCCCAGGGAAAGAAATAAGTTTCTTCAAAATATTTATATTTAACACTCATTTTTATGTGTAGATTCCAGATAATTTGATAGATTTATAAATATACTTGAATTAAATGAGAGAAAATTAATAATACTAGTATATTAAAGAATTTGAAACAATAATTATTTTTAATTTTTTTTTAACTTCTCTTTACAATACAAATCTCTATTTTTAGAGGGGGTGGTATTCATGTGCAATTCTTATACTTGTTAGGGGTACCTATGCAAAAAATGCCCAGTGCGATATTCGAGCGCACAATTTAAAAGCTCGCTCACCCTCTCCACTCATCTCCCTCCCCGACCTCTACGAATACCACAGCCAAAACCCTAGGCCCAAATCGATACCTTGGCTCCATGGGCGACTCCTTCGGGGTCCTCCTCACCTACCCCATGGACTCCTACCTCGAGGAGGAGCTCGAGCGCCGCTTCCGCCTCTTCCGCCTCTGGGAGGTCCCTCCGGAGCGGCGCCTAGGGTTCCTCCGCGCCCACGCCGCCTCGATCCGTGCCGTGGTGGGGAACACCGCCGTTGGCGCCGACGCCGACACGATCGACGCGCTGCGGGCGCTCGAGATCGTCGCCTCCTTCAGCGTCGGGCTCGACCAGGTCGACCTCGACAGGTGCCGCGCGCGGGGGATTCGAGTCACCAACACCCCCGACGTCCTCACCCACGACGTCGCCGACCTGGCCGTGGCGCTCGCCATCGCCGTCCTGCGCCGGCTCGGCGCCGCCAATCGATTCGTGCGGAGTGGTGCGTGGGCGAAGGAGGGGCACTTCGACTTCGCCACTAGGGTTTGTGATTCATTACCTTTATCCAGCATTCGAATCGATGATCTGACTTCGTTCGGTAAACATGATCTATGTTATACTATGCTGTTGAAACTTTTTAAATTTTAAATTTTGCAATTTTATGGCATTATTATTATTATTATTATTATTATCCGGCATTAGTATTTAGATCGTTTTAGAATCCATAAGTAGTTGGAAATCATATTTAACGATGTAGATCGATGAGTGCATTACTCGAATTCATTCCAAATTGAAACAAAAAAAAGTTTGAAATTTGATGAGATTAGTTCCGTTTCCTCTGCAGTTCAGTGGTAAAAAGGTCGGCATTCTCGGGCTCGGCCGGATCGGCTTAGCCATTGCCACGAGAGCCGAAGCATTCGGCTGCGCGATCAGCTACCACTCGAGGTCGGAAAAGCACACCCGAACTACAAGTACTACTCCAATGCCGCCGACTTGGCGGCCAACTGTGATGTGCTCGTCGTGTCGTGCGCGCTAACTGAGCAGACGCGCCGCATCGTCGACCGGGCGGTCATCGACGCGGTAGGGCCGAATGGCGTGCTGATAAACATAGGGCGCGGCGCGCACGTCGACGAGCCCGAGCTCGTGTCCGCGCTGGTCGAAGGACGGCTAGGCGGGGCCGGCCTCGACGTGTTTGCCGACGAACCGAATGCGCCGGACGAGCTGCTGGGGTTGGAGAATGTGGTGTTGGTGCCTCATGTGGGGAGCAGCACCAGGGAAACAAGTAAGGCAATGGCTGATTTGGTTATAGCAAATTTAGAAGCACATGTGATGAATAATCCTCTGCTGACTCCAGTAATCTGAATTGTTTGGATGAGAAATTTGTTCTTGTTGTAAAGCAAATTCTTTTTTTCAATTTCAAATGTTTGTTTATGTTTTTCCCAGATAAATGCTTTGTTCTTCAAATCATTTCCCGCCAAATTTTATTTGTTAGATATGCATGAATTTCGACTGTAGAAAATATTGTTGAAACTAACAGCAAAGTAAAGATCATTTTACACTTCCACATTCATGGGTGGTTGTCAAATTAACTCTGTATTTTAATGAATGTATGAAGTGATATTTTGTTGTCCTAATATAGAAATGCTGATTTATCAATAATATTTGAAACAATCTTTAGAGATGATCATTGATTTTTTTTCATATCTTTTCTCTGTTATGGATCCAAAATAGATTTGTAGAAGAGGCAATGTATTGATAAAGAGAAATCAACTCAGATTTAGTGGGATCTTCTACTAACATCTTTTTGACACAAAGATTGTTTTATGAGGGCTTTTTGAACTGCACCGGAACAGACTGTTGACAGCTGACCGGTTGATCAAACGAGGGTGGCATGGTCCGTCCATCTGCTTCGGTTGCTACAGCGATGTAGAAACTCTGGATCACCTTCTGTTCCGGTGCAGTTTCGCACGCTCTGTCTGGAGATGGATTCTACAGGACAACCAAACACGGTTGACGTCTCTCCTACAAGATCCAGGGGACCTAGCGACCAGATGGATGAGGATTAAACGGACTGTCGGACGGGATGATCAGGCGGAACTCGATGCGTGCGTCGCGGTTACTTGCTGGGAAATCTGGATGGAGCGGAATCGAAGGATCTTCGAAAATCGGGATGCCAGCACGGGGGTGTGTGGCAGGAGCATTAGCAGCACTCTCGCGCAGTGGCGAGCGACACTGGGCGGGTCATAAACCAGGCATGGAATGCGATCTGATCGGCCGGTTCGTGTTTTAGCCAGGTGTAGGTTCGATTGGCCGGCTTCCACCCAACTATTCGGGCACTTTTCTGACTGTTGCGAAACTCTGGGTAGTTGTGGATTCTGGGGGGTCTCAAAGCGACTAAGTCGAGTGGGTCGGGCCTCCCTTGGTTAACTTAATTACTACAGTTTGTTTGGAATGATTCTGGACTGCCTTATAGTTGCTTGATTGTCCTTCAGCTGGTGATGTTGGTTTTGGTATTTTGCTTTGGTGTGTTAGTATGCTCTTGATGGTGCTAGCGTTGGAGTAGTAGGCGGTCTGATATTAATGTTGTGGTAGATGTGGTGGAGCAGCCTGAGTTAAATGAGCCCTTGATAGGAGGACCCATCTTGCTCAAAATTATTTAAAGCTTCTGGTGCAGAGTGGATTGATCTGCGGTCAAGGTTGGAGCTCAAGGCGTGTAGCTCAAGGCGGTCAAGGCTTTATTGTTCGACGTTATCACTACCTGTTGCAGGTTGGGATGTTGTGGCCGGAGCTGTTGTTTGGTTCCATGAGTTTCGTCTGTGCAATCCTTGGGTCAATTTATCCTGCTGTAGTTTGTTGAGTCCTTTCTACTTCTTGTTGCCTTCATATTGTTGTTGCTCCTACTGTGCCAATCAAACTGCCCACCTGTATTGGCACGGGATGTGCCCCTCTGTAACCTTTACACTTTTTATTAATCAAAAAAAACTACTAGGCCTATGAAACTTTATTATTATATATAAAAATAGGCGTTTAGTTGGAATGCTATATGTAACAAACTGGTCTCATTACTATTCATTTATTTTCGATGATAGAGCTTTCAAATCGACGATCGGCATCGTTGAACACGATTTAGACCACTGAAAGTATTTATAAATTAAATTTTATATTTTTTTGACATTATCGATCTAATGATCAAAAAATTATAAAATTTATAATTTTAATGGTAGATATAATTTTTTTGCTCGTTTAACGGTATAAAAATATCTAAATTAATTAAATTTTTATTACAAAATTTTTAAAATTATTTAAAATAAGATTTATATTCTTGATCTTAATTATAAAATTTCTATCATTATATTTATTATATTTTGACGGATATTTATTTCAGTCGTTCATTTTATCCACTTGACGAACAAGAAGAGAGTATCAAAAAAATATAAAATTTAATTTCTAGATAGTTTAAATAATTTAGATCATATTCAACGGTACCAATCGTCGATTTGAAAACTCCATCATCCAAAACAAATGTTTGGTAACCAAACCGATTTAACTTATAGCATTCCAGTCTAGCTCATAATAGATATTCAATATATATAAAGTTAGATTTAAGTGATGAATGATTTATTATTTTTAAAAAGCTGCGAAACAAAAGCACTAAACCATTCACAAGATTAACATTTAGCAATTGATATTTCACAATCAGAAGTGTAGTACTGCTTACAGCGACAGCGGTCTCACACTATTTACATCGAAATTTTTTTGGTAATCTACGAATTTGGAGGATCTGCGAATACATAATACGAAACCCGCCATCCATTAACAACAAATCACCCCTCTATTATATCTTAAAGCATCTAACTAGGCAAATATTTCGACGAAAAAGGTTTAAGATGCAGAGGAGTTTTAGACACACAGTCCATGCATGAAGCATGTTATGAAATTAGAGATCACTACTACATCATGTGCACATTTTGAGCTTCTTTTGCTTCTTAAGTCTACTACTTCATACATGGGCTTTTGCTTTAAGCAGCAGCAGCAGCAGCAGCAGCTTTGAAGGCTACGAATTTGAGCTTCTCCAGGGAGAAGTAGATGAAGGTACCCTTCTTGTGGATGCAGAAACACCCAAATTTGGACCCCTCCATGCATTGCCACCCGGGATCATACATCTTGTACAGCTCCTGTAATTGCACAGATAATAATATTAGATCCATTGCCTTTTACAATTTAAATATTTTTTTTTTTTTTCATATTTTATTGATGAAAACAAATAATAAGAAGATTAGTGTAAAATAGTTAGCCATCATTGGATGATGATTTTGTAAGCAGTTCTGAGTTCCCACTATTTATAAATTTTATATATTTTTAGTCAAATAATTGCATAGAGAATCCTTGAGATAGATTAAAAAAAAATAATAATAAATCTTTCAATGCAAAATTTGTTATATAAAAGACGAGCAACGCTATCCGAATTTTAAAAAATATGGGGTATAATTTGGTAATATAGTGGCAAAAGCACTTATTTTGTATTATTAAAAAAAAAAATCCAAAAACTTTAAAATAATATTAATATTTTTTTTTTTTTGAATTCTGGTAGCAACAAGCAACTGAAAGAGTATGTAAAAATGTAATCACATGCTCCCGCAATAACAACCGCCATCGAAATTTAAGTGTATAATAAAAATAAAGATTAACAATGCATAAAGTTTTTAAACCTTTCAAAATGTAAAATAAGTAATGCTATTTATATATTTCAAATTATACATTTCAAAAGAGATGTATGATGTACATTCCACCCACCTAGGGTGGAGGCTTATCCACTAATCACGTTGAAGTGACTAGTAAAATTCACACTATTTTAGAATGGATGGGATGTAGGATGTGCAGCCTATTTAGGGTGTACAAGTAGTATTTTCTAAATAAAATAAGTAATTTTATCCATATATTTCAAAAAGGGTGTATGATGCACACTCCACCTATTCTAGACTGGGGGCTTATCCACTAGTACTTAGTACTCTTGATAATATAAAATATATATATACCGGTTCCTATACTTGTAAAAGCACAAAGCAATTAGGGCTTGCAAGTTTTCTACCCTTAGATATATGCCTTTGATTAATTTCACCCCTTAGATCATGCTATTCCACTAACCACCCACTAAATCCAATGGGCCCACTATCATCCTAACCACTCATACTTTCCTCCAATTGCTAAAAACCTACAAACATCAATAACTTATACTTTTAAAAGAATAGGAGCTCAATTATATATATATATATATATATATATATATATATATATATATATATATATATATATATATATATATATATATATAGAGAGAGAGAGAGAGAGAGAGAGAGAGAGAGAGAGAGAGAGAGAGAGTCCGGCTGGAATACTATCGATAGCACCAAGCAATTGGTGCTATCAAGTTTTTAGCCCTTGGATGAAAGTATGTGCGGTTGGGATTATAGTAGTTTTCTAAGAGTTTTACTATTCAACCAACCACTCACTAAATCCTAGGGGACCACTATCATCCTAAACGCACATTTCTTAATCCAAAGGCTAAAAACTTAATAGCACCAATGACTTGGTGCTGTCGATAGTATTCCAGCCTAATTATATATATATATATATATATATATATATATATATATATATATATATATATATTAATTGAGCTAGGAGCTCAATTAGCAATTGGATGAAAGAATGAGTGGTTAGGATGATAGTGGGTCCATTGGGTTTAGTGGGTGGTTGGTGAAATAGTATGATCTAAGAGGTGAAATTAATCAAAGGGATATATATAAGGGTAGAAAAACTTATAAGCATCAATTGCTTGGTGCTTTTACAAGTATAGTAGCCTCTATATATATATATATATATATATATATATATATATATATATATATATATATATATATATATATTAGGGTCTTACTACTATACACTTTTTTGACCCTTGGATGAAAGGATGTGTGGTTAGGATTACAGTGGTCCCCTAGGGTTTAATGGGTTGTTGGTGAAATGGTATAAATTTAGGGAACCACTATAATCCTAATCGCACATCCTTTCATCCAAGGGTCAAAAAATCTATAGTAGTAAGGCCCTAATACTATCAATAGTACGTATAGGAGCATTACTCATATATATATATAGACTACTATGCTATTAATAACAGTGAGTCATTGGTGATATTAAATTTTTAACCCTTAGATTAAGAGATGTGCGGTTAAAATGATAACGACCCCTTAGGATTTAGTGGGTGATTGAAAAAATAATATAATTTAATAGCTATAAATGATTAAAAGGATAGATCTAACAGTAGAAAACTTGGTAGTACCAAATGCTTGGTGCTATCGATAGTATAGTAGTCGAACTCTAACAGTGAAAACCTTACAAGCATTAAATACTTGGTACTTTAGGAGCTCCATCATCGAAAACAAATGGATGAAAATAAAGCTCGTTTGCTACTAATAGCATTCCAATCCAACTTTGCCGCTCATTTTTTAGCCTTTGGATTATATCGAGATCTATGCCGCTCTTTAGTAGAAATTAACCCAAATAATAGAACGGGTTTCCGTTAGTGTTTAGGCATCTCTCTTTTTTCTTTTTTTACTTTTTTTTTTTTAATTTTTGTTTCTAGTATTCTTCTTCGAGTCAATCTCATTTTTTTTTTTCACCTGTTTCTAGTCATCTTCTCCATTTGAGCCTATCTCTCCCCTTCTCCATTTTTTTCCCCCTGTTTCTAATCTTCTTCTCTATCTGAGCCCATCTCTATCTCTGTTTTTTATGATGGAGAAGAAGACTAGAATCAGGAAAAAAAAAAAAGAAGGAAAGATGATGCAGAAAAAGACTAAAAACAGAAAGAAAAAGAAAAGAGGTGCATAAACACTAACTAACGGAGAATCTAATTTGCCGTTTGAATTAATTTTCACTAAAAAAACTGTACGGATCTCGATGCAATTCAAAGACTAAAAAGTGGGTGGCAAAGTTGGACTAGTGCTATCAATAGCATTTCAGCTCAACTCTCTTTATATATTATATATAGTAGAACTTGTGTATTATTAGGAGGCTGGGCTTTTGTGCTTTTAAGCTTTTTTTATGATGGAACTTTCGAATCGACCATCGACTCTATTAAACTTGATCTAGCATATTTAAAATATATAGAAAATAAATTTTATAATTTTCTGTTATTATTTACTTAGTGATCGGAAGGGATCAAAATCAACAATTGAAAATAAAAACATAATAAAAAAATTATGATATAATAATAAAATTTTCCATCGGATATATTTATCTTTTTCCACAGTATAAAAAAAATGTCTATAAAAATTTTATCTTATTTGAATACTTCTACACTATTAAACTTACAAACGGCATACATCAATTATAAAAAAATTATTGATTTTGAACCCTTTCGATCATTTGGTAAATAATATTGAAAAATTATAAAATTTATTTTTTAGATATTTCAAATATATATATTAGATCAAGTCTAACGTAACTGATCATCGATTCAAAAGTTTAATAATAAAAAACAACTTAGGAGCATCTCTACTCCTAATAGCACACAAGTCCTACCATATATATATATATATATATATATATATATATATATAGAGAGAGAGAGAGAGAGAGAGAGAGAGAGAATTAGACTGGAATACTATCGATATATAGCACCAAGTCATTGGTGCCACCAATTTTTTAGCCATTGGATTACGAGATGTGCGGTTAGGCATTAGTGGGTGGTCGGTTGAATAGTAAAAATCTTATGGGACCGCTATAATCCCAACTGCATATTCTTTCATTCAAGAACTGGAAACTTAGTAGCACTAATTACTTGGTGCTATCGATAGTATTCTAGTCGAACTATATATATATATATATATATATATATATATATATATATATATATCGTAAGGCTACTATACTCTTAGATCTATTTTTTTGACTAATTTCATCTCTTAGATCATACTATTACACCAACCACCCACTAAACCTAAGGAACCCACTATCATCCTAACCACACATCATTTCATCCAAGGGCTCTAAAAACTTGCAAGCACCAATGACTTGATACTTTTAAAAGCATAGGAGCTTAGTTATATATATATATATATATATATATATATATATAACTAGGTTACTATGCTATTAATAACACCAAGTCATTGGTGCTATTAAGTTTTTAACCGTTAGATGAAAAAATATATGATTACGATGATAGTAATCTCCTAGTGTTTATTGGTGGTTGGTTGAATAGTATGATTGGAAATTTTATATCATACTATTCAATTTTGAATAGTACGATATAATATTTCTCAGCAATTGCTTCTACCTCTCTATTCAATTTTGAATGTAGATATTTCATTTTATTCATTTAATGATAAAAATTTTTTATTTAAAATTTTTTTTTAAATAATAAATAAATTTTATTTTATTTTAAAATAAATAAAATATAATATATATATATATATATATATATATATATATATATATATATATATATATATATATATATATATATATATATTTGAGATGTACACTTAGTTTTTTTTTTTTTTTTTTTTTTTACCTCGTACGGTACTAACTATTTGAAAAGAAAAAGAAACAAAAATAGCCCGTATAAGAAAAATCATATTTATTTTGAGCAATTATTTATACATTTCAATATATATATATATATATATATATATATATATATATATATATATATATATATATATAACTATACTATTAATAGTACCAAATTATTGATGCTATCAAGTTTTCTACCCTTAGATCAAATCCTTCGATAATTTTTACCCATTAAATTTTACTATTTTTTCAACCACCTATTAAATCAAAATAACCTACTATCATATCAACCACATATCTTTTAATTCAAGAATTAAAAATTTAATAATACCAATGACTTAGTACTATTAATAGTAGGGGTGTCAACGAGCCGAACACGAGCGAGCTGAGGTCTGCTCGTGTTCGGCTCGTGTAATAAACGAGCCGAACATGAGCTGGCTCGTTTAAATATCGAGCTGAAAAATTCGGCTCGTGTTCGGCTCGTTTATTAACGAGCCGAACACGAGCTGGCTCGCGAACAACAAATTTGATTTTCATTTCTACTATTAGGTGTAAAGTTGAAATAAAATTTAAAAATTAAAATTTTAATCTAATATTTAAAATTTATAAAAAATTGATGGTTTAAAATCTAAATGGTAAGTGGTAAAGTTTATATATATATATATATATATATATATATATATATATATATATATATATATATATATATATATATATATATATATTCGAGCTGTTATCGAGCCGAACACGAGCGAGCTGACCCTAGCTCGTGTTCGGCTCGTTTATTAAACGAGCTGAAAAATTCGGCTCGTGTTCGGCTCGTTTACTAAACGAGCGATTCGATCTCGAGCTCATTTCGAGCCGAACACGAGCTCGCTCGCGAACAGCGAGCTGGATTGCCACCCCTAATTAATAGTATTCCAGTCTAATACATATATATATAATATATATATATATATATATATATATATATATATATATATATATATAAAATTAAACTACTATTCTATTAATAAATCATTTATACTATTAGATTTTTGGTCCTTCGATATAAAAATATACTATTAAGATGATAATAATCCCACAGAATTTAATAGATGATTAGTAGAATAATATAATCTAAAAATTAAAAATAATCAAAAAAATTAATTTAATGATAGAAAACTTAGAGAGAAAGTAAGAAAATTAGATTATTATATTATTAATAGTGTCAAATCATTAATACTATTAAATTTTTTATCCTTGAATAAAAAATATATATATAATTTAAATAATAATAAAGTTTTAAAATTTAATAAATAATTTTAAAAATAATATAATTTAATAAATAAAAATAATTAAATAAATATATTTAACGATAAAAACAAATTGATAAAATTAAATACTTAATGCTATTAATAATATAATAATAATCTATCTATATATATAATTTTAATTTATATTTAATTCATAATATAATAACCTAACGATTTCGAATGAGCTGATTTTTTAGCTAAATAAGACCTGTTCGGTATTAAAATTATTTGGAGGATAAAAAAGATATCTTTTTATTTTTCCAAACACATCACGAACTACGAAAATATTTTATTCCAGTACAACTAGAATAAATACGAATATTTTATTTCAGTACAAGTAGAATAAATACGAATTACTGTTTTCATTCTTCCCAACCACACTTTTACTTTTTTCTTAAATACTCTTCCACGTCTTTCGAGGCACCATCTCTCACCTCATTATTACATAATAAAACTTAAAGACAAAATAATAATACTATAATAATAATAATAATAATAATAATAATATCTAGTCCAAAATTTTTAAAATTTATTAGAAGCAAATCTCACAATAATGTTGAATTATTATAATAAATAATATGATAATAACTAAAATATTACACTACTGTTATATTACCGACACATTATTATTTAATTAACTAAATTAAACTATAAGTAAATACAATAATAATATAAAATATTTTGAGTCAAAATTTATAATAATAAATTAAAATTCCACCACTCAAGAACCACAAATATAAAATAATGTTAGATTATTTTAGTAGGAATTTTATATATTATTACTACTAGATCATTTAAAAAAAAAAAAAAAAAAAAAAAAAAAAATCCTACATCACTCGGCCTAATAAAATTGATCCAGTAGAAATCTTATATGACAAAAAAATTTTAAAAAAAATGAAAGAAATCATATAAGGCTTCACACATCGTTCAAAAATATCTCACGCACTTTAAGATTGATCCTACACTCATCAAATAAATTTATAAACAAAAAAAATTTAAAAATAAATAAATAAAATTAAGAGGAAATGGCCCGTTCTAAAGCCACGTATAGTGCTGCTACACACAAGTGATAGATAACAAAAGCCAAGTTAATATGCGTAAGCGCCATGTAATAATAAATAGGATTAGATCAATCATAACACAACAAACAAAACACAAATTTGGAAGGTTTTACAAAGTTCAGATCCCTACCACCAGTAAATCCCAGCAATTTTGTTCTTTTCCGCTGGATCGGTGCCAAATGGTTTTGTGCTTGCTTGAGACATGGCATTGGGAAAAAAATATCAACCATATGATGCGTATGTCAAAGCAACTTAAACTCGTATATCAGCAATATCCGAATCATGCAAAAAAAAAAAAAAAAAAAAAAAAAAAACCAAGTTGAGTTGAAGCTTCCATTTGCTTGTGAGGTCAAATTTGATACAACCAGCGCGAAAAGAAACAATAAACAATCGAGAGCATGCATCAAACCACCCACCATATTTATTGCAGGTCTAAAAGCAGGCGCAACAACAGAATCATATCATCGCAGAGCGGTATTCGTTTGGGAATACCATAACTTGGAACTGCTAATAAGAGATTGAAGGATTCTCACCTTACGTGCGGCCATCTGATGGGGCCTCGGATGTTTGAAGTGCGAAACTTCGGCAAATGCGCTTTTACATGAAGTCGTCTTCCAGTTCCTGGAGGGACTTACTCGCAGATGCGATTTGTTTGTTGGACGTCATCTTTTCCGCAACCATCAGGCCCTTGTAGCTTCTAATCTCCGCCTGTTTCTCTTTCTCGAGCCTCTCCATCTCTTCCCTGCGTTTCTGCACACGACACCAAAAATTTGCTTACTAACAGGTAGTGATCCGAATCCAAATATAAGAAGTTATCACTCAACACAAAGATAGTCGACATTGTAAAATAGACTTGCGAAAAAGGAATGGCCAAGGCCTCATTTGGGATCGTTGCCATTTTCTTATTATTTTAAATAGAGAATCCATATGAAATAGTATAGGAGGGAGTGACGGATTGCTGCGCGCAATCCTTACGGCCAAGGTACCGTGCCTGGGAACACAAAAATAGAACATTTAAAAACAACATTTTTTTTCATATGAATTTTTTTTGAAGTTGTCGTCCATTTACTTGGCACCGTCAGAGTGCAGTGCAAGCTAACAACCATAACAACAATAGAAAAGTTCTTCCTCCAGTTTTTACCAAATCATATAAATTAGTGTTTAAAAAAAAATGAAAAAACAGCAATGATAAAAAAAGAGGCCTAAACTATCACAACTCGATTATTCACTATCAAGCTAATTAGTAGTATAAGCATGCAACACATAGCAAATGAGGCACTTGTTTAATGGCCACAAAGCTAGCAGGGCAGGGGAAAAGCCCTATCTATTAATTGGCCTATTTTGCTACACATGGAAACAACAACAGTATGCTAAAAATGTTTTGTTTTAATCTTGTTTATGTATATGTCCTAAATATCTACTTCTTATATGTCCTTGTGTATACGAGTTTTGAAGGACTCACTTTATCTCTCAATTGAACCTTTCTTTCTGCTCTTTCAGTTGCATTTATAGCTTCGCGCTCAGCTGCAAGTACGAAAAGGTTATCAGGCAGCAAGTATGACTAGGAAAAAAATATATTATAATTTTACGCTCAGCACATAGAGATAGAAGGTGCAAGTAGGGAGCAAACTTCATGGAACTACATAAAGGACTTGGATAAAGCCACAGGACCGGTCATGGATAATATACATTAACAATCATTTTTACAAGTAAAAAGAATTCAAATGTAGGTTAGAGAGTGAAACAAACTTATCTTTCTTATCAAATTACGATCAGTTATTGTTCTCTCCATCCGCCAAAATCTCTAAGCCAAATTAAAAGTAATCAACACAGTAATAAAGCAACTAACAAGCACACTTAACTACTTAAAAAGTGATGACCTAACAGACTTGATATCAAAAGAAATTCAGTAATTTGTGGGCCTAAAACAAATCAAATATTGCATAGCACAAATAACAGCTACATATAAATAAAAGAAAGAAAAAAAGAAGAACAAAATAACGCTTTTGCTCATACTTCATTTTGCATATAATTAAAAATAGTAGACAAGCAAAATTAGGCATCTGAGAAAGAACTCGGCAGCTCAAAAGATACATAGCGACAACTATTCTTAGCCTATTAGCTAAGAAAAGGATACAAACATATAGACCTGACTCGAAGTATAACACAACTTGAAATGGGTCCTTCGCATATTTTTATTTCACTACCTGACCTTTCGATACTTTGAATTTCAGAAAAGCCCATTAAGTTCCTTCAGAACTTAACATTTTCTGAAAACAGTTGCAAATGCTGTTGAGCTTTAACTGAGAGGCAGTTAAATCAGAAGAACTTAAAGGTTAGGTAGTCAAATCAAAAAATTTTAATGTTTAGGTGCCAAAATCAAAATGCACTGCAGTTCAGGTAAGGTGATACGTTTTGCCTAAAAGAAACAGTAATATAATAGGAATAATAATTTGTCTATGGACACAGCATGTCAGAGTATGTCAGCGAAGCCTTCAAATGCTTTATTTATCTTTAGTGAGAAGCCTTGGGCATGGAATATGTCAACACCGTTTCATTCGTAATACATAGGAGGAATTTGCTATTTCACTTGTGTTGGAAGACTATCATGTTTGTCTGATATTATCCATGCTGAAGGCATCTTTAATGACTGCGGATTAGATATCATTTGTTTATTTTATATGGAAAAGCTGATTTCCTTTCAATCAGTTAAATTCTTTGGTCGGGACCTGTACTACATAAATTTGTCATCATATGTAATAAAGCTACCACTTGCAAATGTAGATATAGCATTTGGGACGTAAGAAGGAAAGGCATCGAATTATCAATGGCCCAGCAGGACATAAAAGGAACATCAACAACAATAATCAGTAATCATTTGAAACCTATTTATTGAGATTATATTAACATCTCAAATTCTAGACACAAACTTCTTTATTCAACAGAACTTCAAAATACCAAAAAAAGAAACTCATATTGATACCCGAGAAAAATACAGAAATAAACCAGTTGAAATTCTATAGCTCATCATTTAGGACACCTAGCAAAAGCATTAGAAAGCCTGTCCTAAGTCCTGGATCATATTATTCATGCATTGGCATATAGTTTAAAGAGGATGAGAGCGGGGAATATCGCAGAGTACCTTTTGACGATCCATGCTATATACCTATATATAGAACTAGCACTAACTTCAAACTCTAATGGACCAGGAGAGGACTAGTATTTTTGCCTAGCAGCAGAATACTTGTGCTCTCCCACAGCCCTGTTTTCACAGTTTAGATAGAACCCATTTCTCTTGCCACCACTATGGGAATCGCTATTTCTCTTTCGTAATTGCAGCTATCAACATCACGTAGTACGTGTCAACAGACTAACTCATAAGCACCTCAGTCGATACTGAGATAGCAATATAACTAATAAACCACATAGTATGAAGACTTCACAATAAATGGGTTTGAAAATGAAAGTAACTTTACCTTTCAAGTCTGGCTTGCGCTCCACCTTTGTCTTGTTCAACCTGTTAACTATCTCATTGATCCGTTTTTCTACCTTCACTGTGCGAACCTGGAAACAAGTAACTGGATGAAATATTATTGATCATATTAATCAACAAATTATTTCATCACAAAAACACACTGATAACAATTAATATATCTCCAAACTGTAATGAGAAAAAAAAAACTCAAAGACAAAAAAAAAATGAAATTTTAAGCAAACCCGAACAGATACAAACAACTAGAACAGACAAGAAAATTTAATTGGAGGGGCAATTAAATGCTACTTCTTAAAGCTTAACAAGACTAGACATCTAGAAATCTCCTCCATTATATACGAATGCTACTCTGCATGTGTTGCATAACCACAACAGTCAATAAATGAATAATATTTTCTTTACAAACATATTGCTTGACTGTTGAAGAGCTAGCAAGAAAAGGATGGTATAGATAAATAAACGAGACTGTCAATCATGACAAATTAACACTAAAATTTAAATAGATTGTATTTATGCTTATGTTGACAGACGGCCTACTGAACACTATATCAATCTTCCAGGGGTAGGACAGTTACCATTGGATGCTACACAGAAAAGTTCAAGGAAACTTCCACTAGCGAGGAAGGCAACTGAAAAACATTCCATAAACCATAATCATCTGAATTCTGAACAAAACTGACTGTGCAATTGAATTGATAGAAAAGAAGATCCTTCAAAAGAGGACAAGACAGTGAATACTTTTTTATGTACGGCAAAAATGCAAATATCATTAAGGAGGGTTGCGCACAAGATTGAATCACAGTCAACAATGTGACCTCTTACTAATAATAATCGTGCTAAATCAATTAAAAAGAAACACAAAGCAAACTTAAATTATATGAGTAGATAAATAAATGTTGTTGGTTATAATGGTTTCCTACAAGTCATATGTTACAATAGTTCTACAGCAGAAAAGTAGCAACTTCATGCACTTGACAGAAAAGAACTACTAAAAAAAATATATCTTCCCAGCTGCTGATTCCAAGAAGAAAAACAGATGAGCAGTAAATGTGTCCCAGAGATTTATTGTTTATCTTCCACGGAATAGAAAGCTTTTAACTGCTTAACCATGTCGGAAGTGAGAAGTAACATCATCAAGTAATGCATCTACCACTGCAGTAACCATTGTTTGAAAAGGCGCGCGCGCCTCACAATATTTATGCTCAGATGGATTTTGGGTTCAAGCTATCGGATTGTCGGATTTTTAATTTAATTCTTAAACTTTAACCTATTATGATACTTTAAAAAATCTTAAAAAAACCCTAAAGAAAAAAAAAGAAAAGAAAATTAAAAAAGGAAGAGGAATAGAAAATGGAAAGGGAATTAAAAAAGAAAAGGATAAATTGCCATCATCTCGATCGTCTTTATTCATTAATGAAGAGTAAGATAGGGTTGATTTTGAGAATACAGTAAAAGATATTTGGGATAAAAAATCTGAAGAAGAAGATAATGATGATGCAAGCAATGAGGATGAGGATGAGTATGATGCTTGAAGAACGATCAAATGAAAACATTGGCACCACAATTACATTTAAGTTTTAAGTTGAAAGTTAAAATATATATATTTAATTTGAGAACCTATATGCATGTGTTTTTTTTTACTTTTTGATGGTTATTTTGTTTTTGTATGATTATTTTTTATTTTTTATGTAGAATATTAAATTAAACTAGGCTTAGTAAATGAGCGCCTCGCCTTCTTGAGGTGCACGCCTCGCGGTGCGCCTCGTGCCTAGGCTCTAGAGGAGCCTTGCGCCTCGCGGTGCGCCTCGTGCCTAGGCTCTAGAGGAGCCTTGCGCCTCGCGTCTTTTCAAACACTGGCAGTAACTCACATACATATCTGTGATTGGATGGACCAAGAGATAGAGCACTATAGAACTCACCATTTTAGAGTTGTGAAAACCAACTTGACCAACATCCATTGAAGGCGTCTTCTTCAAATTATACCATGGAGTATAAACAACGTCCACATTGTTCACCTTATTGCCTGCAGCATTATATTCATTACAAATGATCAACTAGTCTCAAGCTGTTGCAAGCACAAATAACTTCAGGGAGGGAAAAACAGGCCCAGCCACCCAAGTAGGATTAAAGTAGTGAAACCATCACTTTGCAGTTAAAAGAAAATGATAAAGAAACAGTGGTTAGATCAAGATGATGGTAAAGCCAAGAGTAAATTTTTAAAAAAGGCTACCCTGAATAGAATTGGCTTTGACGAGCTGTGCACAATCTTCCAGCAAACCTTCGCCCATGTCATCAATAGTCTGACCTTTGTTTAATCTCAAATAGACATGCGCAGAGGACATCTTATCAACATGAAACCTACATTCACAGCCGAGACAGAATATTCAAGTTGCGACGTAAGAGCTGATTGGGAAATTGACAAGAATGCAATCCACAAATCTCGCTGGTTACAGGCAACCCTAAGGTGAAGAATGGAGACACTACTGTCTTCTACTGGGCTTATCTAAATCAAACTTATGCAAAATCCAAACTTAAGAATAGGTAAAACCTGGAAAAAATTTCAACTTTCCAAGCAAATCTTTTGTAACATTCAAATGCAAGTACTGAATAAAGTAAAAAATTATGCATTCCATATTGAACATGACAAAAAAGAAAATAAAGAAAACAAAGAAAACTTATAGATGGTTTGCATCATGATAAACGTGAGATATATCATATATCATAAACAATTGCTTTACCTATTGAGTTCTGATACCAAAATCTTACGCCTTAAAGCTAACGCAACAACTTGCAACAAACATTAATTATGTAAATCACAATCGTGTAATCAAACGCCAAGTGGTACGTATTTGGCAAAAAGAAAGCAAATTTGCAAAAATTGAACATAAAAGACAACATGTAACAACACAAATTTCTCATCAACATCAAAAGCATCTAAAAAACTTCAAGGTAATTCAAGATACAACGAGACCCATCACCAAAAAATAACTCAATTCTAGGGTAAAAAGGGGTTACCAAATGTCTTCAGGGAACCCATACTTGATGAGCTCCTCGTTCTCGAACTTGTCCAACCCCATGAAGATGGTGTAATCCCCCACCTCGGGACGGGCCTTGAAGTAGAAAACCATGGCGATTTCAACCTTCTCCAACCCCAAATCGGAGGGGAATCCTAGGGTTTCGAAGAAAATCAGGAACCTGCAACGATAAAAGAAGGATTTTGTAGGGATCGCAATTGGGGAATTTAGGGTTTTAGGGTTTCAGGGGAATGGGTGTAAGAGTTTGCGGATTTTGGGATTTGGGGATTTTGTTTCCGCGTCGTGTGAATTTATATTCGCTGGGTTACCGATTGTAATAAATTAATTAATAAATAAATAATAAATTAATTAAGCTTGTGGTGCTTGTCACACGTGCTTGTCACGTGGCACGTGCTTGTCACGTGCATAGAATTAAAAATATAACCATTATTGTTTTAAACTATATGCATAGAAAAATTATTCTATATTTTTATGAGATGTTTGAGAGATTAAAAAAAAAGAGTATTATTTTCTAGAATATAATTAAACTAATTTTTATATACTCCTAAAAATTTTCTCTTTCAATCTTAGAAGGCTAATAAAAAAAATCTAACCAATTCCTAAAGCTCCCTAACTCTCCAATTGCCCTTTCAAATATTAAACTATCTAAATTTCAAAAATTTAAACTAAAATTTCTTATAATTTTTTAAAAATATTTAAATTCTACAAATTGGAATTATAATATATATCAATATATATTTCAAATATATTCCTCATCATAATAAATAAATAATAAATTTAAATAAAATATATATATAAAAAAAAATATAATATAAATTCAAATTTTAGATATAAAATTTTGAATTTTAAATTTCAAATTTAAATTTAAATTTTAAAATTATAAATTTTAAAATGTAAAACTGTAAATTTTAATTTAAAATTATAAATTTAAATTTTAAATTGTAAATTTAAAATTTATTTTAAAAATTTAGAAATTTATTTTTAAAAATTTAAAAATTTATTTTTAAAATTTAAAAACTTATTTTTACAATTTAGAATTTTTAAATTTAAATTTATATTTTATATTTTATATTTTAAATTTGAAAGTTGAAATTTATATTTTAAATTTAGATTTTGATTTCAAATTATAAGATTTTTTATTATAAAAATTTAAGATATAAAATTAATATCTTATTTATAAATTTTTTAAATTTTAAATTGAGAGAAATCTCGTAAAATTGTATAATGTGTATCTAAACAATTTAAAATTTGAAATCGTGAAATTTTTTAAAATTACATAATATCTTATTTTCACCTAGAATGAAAAAAAAAAAAAAAGAAATTCTCCATAAATTTTTTTTTATTGTGACCGATTTGCTTGATCGTGACTAATTTTTAGATTAAAAATAACTTTCAGTTTAACTAAAATTCAGATTAAATCAAATTCATCACAGTTTGGCTTTAGAACTATAATTATTTCACCTTTTTATTTATTTTATTAAAAACTATTTGTTAAATAATAAAATTTTCAAAATATATAATTTTTTATACAAATTCTTTTAAATTTATTAATTATATTTATTAGATTTGATTTTAATTTTAATATATATTAATCAGACTAAAATATTACCAATATAGTGTTTGTTTGCTTAGATGTAAATAAAAATGCAAATATAGCCGTTATATATATATATATATATATATATATATATATATATATATATATATATATATATATATATATATATATTTATGCTGTATAAATTGCTGCAACTATCAATAAATTGGTTGATTACATACAATGAAAAAATATATTTGTAAAATATTATTACTTTATATATGTAATGATGACTAGATATATATTCATATTGTTATATTGAAAAAGTAATTAGAAATGCAAATTTATTTTTATGTAAAGTTTTTTTTTTTTTTTTTTCTCAAATATTACAGTTTCAATTGTTGGACGATGTGTTTTCGGGTAGAATTTGTAATTATAGGTAATTAAACATAACAGGTAACATATTATTTTTTTCTTAAAAAAAAATTATTTTTAAAATAAATTTCGAGTCGTTAGAAATACGCAACCAATTAATTTAAATAAAAATTAATCAAAAAAGTCTAATATTTGTTGTGGGGCAATTTCTACGTTCAGTTTTCAGATTTACTCCTCTTAGAAGGTTAAAACTACTTACGTTCTAATTTCCAAAATACCCTGAAGTTAAACTCTGTTAGTGTACCGTTTGAAACTGCCGTTATCTATGTGTAATTACTATTTGCAACCTAAATCCTAACCCTTTAAAACCCTAAACCCTATAAACCCTAAACAGCGTCCTAAACCCTAAACCCTTTCGATCCTAAATCCTCCAACCCTCTAAATCCTAAACCGGGGCAAAATAGGTTGATAGTTTTCAACTCTACTCTAGTTTAACCCTAGTTCTCATATACGTTGAAGTATATTATTATCAGTGACACAAATCCCTTATTTAATTTATTAGGCTTATCCAACTCAATTTATTAGTCTTATGAATTTATTGTCACAGAACAGAAAATTAAATTTATTTTAGTCAATAAATTTTATCAATATCTGTATTGTATGTGTGAGATAGTTGGCGCTAATCATTATTTTCAAAATTATAATTAATTCACTTAAACATATAAAACCAGTATGAATCTCAATCAAAATTAATTTATTTAAATATTAAATTTATTATTGAATACCTCACTATTAAATTTATTATATGAGTATATATAAGTATACATCCTAAATAGGGTGTACATCTTATATCCCATCTACTCAAGGATGAAGTAAATTTCACGGGTCATTTCAAAATAATCGATAAGTAAACCCTCATTTTTGAATGAGATGGAATGTATAATATGCACCCCTTTCGGAGTGTACATATAGCATATCTCTATTATAAATAGCAGTTCTACTTAAAATTTATTAAGTTTCAAGGCAATATTTGGTTCGAAGATAAATTACCTGGGATAGCTTGTTATTCCGGGATAATGAAATATAAAAGTTAAATTGCGTTTGGTTGAAAAGTTGGTATTCTGTGGAATAGTTAAAATTGTGTTTGGTTAAAATTATGAAATAGTAGAGAATAGTGGAAAAGGAAGATAGAATTTTTATAAAAATATCAATTTTACCCTTAGCTTTTTTTTTATAAAAAAATTAATTTAATTATTATATTAAATTTGAAGCAATTTTATTATAAATAATAAATTATATCTTATGTTAAAAAAAATAATATTTTTTATTTTATATTATATTTTACGAATATAAATAATAAATTATATTTTATATTATATTATATATTATATTTTATATTATATTTTTTATATTTTATATTATAATTTATATTATATTTTATATTATAATTTATATTATAATTTATATTTTATATTATAATTTATAATTTATATTACAATTTATATTTATATTATAATTTATATTATAATTTATATTTTATATTTTATATTTTATATTTTATATTATATTTTATATTATAATTTAATTATAAATAATAAATTATAACTTTGATCATTCACTACCTCAGAAATAAAACCCTATTCCATGGGGGGAGAGGAATAAGGCTTAACGGGTTATCCAAGAATAACCCGTTAAGCCAGGGATAAAAAAAAAAATTATCCCATATCATTTTGTAACACTGTTTGGCAGGAATTAGAGGATAAAGGGGTTATTTCCCCTTTATCCCCCAACCAAACATTGCCTAAGCCTATTATTACGGAGTAAAATGTTGAGCCGTGAGTCCGATATTCAACTCTTTCCGCGGCTCCGTGGCTCCGTGGCAGTGTGTTTACATTTGAATAACTGCGGAGTCCAAACTCCAAAGTCGTCGTCTTCTCTGATTCTCTCTTCCCGAAGCTGGAAGAGCAGACTGTTCCCGGAAAATATAGAATAGAAGGCCGGAAGAGATTCAGGAGAGGCGGAAGACGTGACGGCGGATGACGACGGGATGATGAGGGAGGAGAAGCCGCCGCCGCCGCCGCCTTCGTCGTCGTCGATGATCGCCATAGCGACCAGTGAGAGGGAGAGGGTGAGGGAGAGGGAGCGGGAGCGGGAGCGGGAGCTGCTCATCCCCGTCGCCGACGCCGACGATTCCGTCTCAAATCCCTCCTCCTCCGCCGCCGCCGCTCACCACTCCTCCGGCGCAGAGGTCTCTCGCCTATTTTTCCCTATCTCTCTCTCTCTCTCTCTCTCTCAAGTTGGTTTTGAGTCGTGCCATCGACATAAGAGCCGTATCATGTTGATATAGGTACGGTGGTCCGTGTTAGGCCCGTTTGGTAACGGGTTAAAACAGAACTAGCTAATCCAGAAATAAGTATAAAATACGGAACTAGTGTAAAAAAATATTTGGGATGGCTCAGCGATAAGAGATTTTATGTTTGCTATGATAATGAGGAATAAGATGAATAAAGAGTATTAGTTGAGGTAAATTATCTTTTTGCCCTCAACTTTATTATATAATAATGAAGTAAAAAAGGGTTTGCCCTCAACTTTATTATATAATAATGAAGTAAAAAAGGGTGCCTCGGTAGATGTAAAAGAATATTTTAAAAAAAAAGTAAGAGGGTGGTTGGGAAGAGTGAGAACAGTAATTTCAGCTTATTTTAGTTGTACTGGAACAAGCTATACCGGTTGATTCCAGATGCGTTTGGAAGAACAAGAGGGATAATGAATACTTAAATTCGTTATACTTTTGTACTCTCTTGTTTACTTGTATATCTATTTGTGTGTGGAATCATTTGCTAGTTGGTTGTTAGGAGCGTTATTAGCCAAAATTGATTCAATTGGTAGTTCTTCTCGCCAAAAATTTTTAACTTTCCATGAACCTCCTATAAATATATGATGTGATCTATCTCACTGGTATCTTAGAATCATTTAGGATGGTATTATTCTGCATTTGACTGTTTGATACAATTATGTATTTTTATAGCCAGTACAAATCATACATAGATGATGAAAGAAAGAACTCCCAGGGTGTCTTCCTTTCTTATACTGATTGGTTTGTTATCTCGCTGCAGTTTTTACGGTGAGTTTAGTATCGATGCGTCTGGATGGATAGGAGGGATAAATTGAATTTACTGTTTTGCTCTATTTTGCCTGAACTTGCCACCGATTTTGTGATCTACATGATGAAATATAAGCATGTAAACTTAATTTGCTGCGCTCTAACTTATTTGGTTATAAAACCAGACATTAGGATAGGCAAGCTGTCATCTGTTTGGCCATCATCTTTTGTTGTATTCCAGTTAATAACAGATTTCTTTTTGTACTATAAACTCTATGCGGCTCCACAATTTGGAGCCTATTTGGTAGCATGTGAGCATGTTATGTTCAAACATGCATGTGCAAAGGGGAAATCATATATGTGTATCTTCTTATTTGTTAGTGAAACTATAACGCCCTAATAGTCCCACATCGGATGGAAAAGAAATTCTGATTGGAAATATATGAGACCAGACACGCTATTAAAAATAATTGGGCTTGAGTATTTTGAGCCGGTGGTTTGGGCCTAACGAGTTATTATTGCTAGCGAATCGGGTCGTTACAGAACCACTTCATATTGCTGCACCAGTTTAGTTTTGGCCTCATTTGGAACACTTGTGGTTTTCTATGTTTTCCAACTCCAATGCTATATGATGGGATTTCTTTGGCAGCAAAAAAAATAAAATAAAATCTACTAGCGACTTCTCGTCATTTCATTGTACTTTATTTACCAAAAAAAGAGGAAAACGGGTTTGGAAACTAGCCAATAATAACAAGAATGAAGAACTTTGTTTTGCTTGTGCCTGTACTCGGTTAGAATTAGAGTTAAAAAACCAAAAGAAAAGAATTAACGGTTTGAAACGAAACACTAGTTAAGCATTAACTCCTGGTTATTTAATAATTTGTTTGCACTTTGCAGTATAGACTAACCTGCCATGGCACAGGGGCATGCCGATTGGAGCACAAAATGTGTCGTGGCATGAGACATGCTGAAACTTGACACAGTCGACATACCCTCGTAAGGAGTGTCTGTTATATGCCTTCTTTTGTATAGAATATATAGATATTTATTTGGCCTACAAGGTTTTCTACAGACAAAAGAGACATGATTATGGAACTTGGTTCGTGGTGCACTAGGTCTACCAAAGTCTTTAAGTGTGAATGAGATGGATTAAAGTGGACGGTGCATGCATGTAAGTGTGCATGAAACACATGCATGCCATATTTGTCAATGCTTATACATAGGCTAATTAATGAAGTTGACAATTAAAGTTGTCAAGTTCAATTGTTCATATGCATGTATGCCTATAAATGGGTTGCTAACTCCACAGATCAAGTATCAAGCAAGAAAGAAAACTAATTAAGTGTGAGGTGAAGTCCAGAAACTTAATTAGTAACTTTTTAAGTTTATCTCTTTTGTTTAGAAAAATTTATTTTGAGATTAAGATAGAATTTTTCTTGTAACAAGGGAAGGGTGACAATAACCATAAGGCTCTTGTATTTAGGTTGAGAGAAACATAAAGGTGTAAGCTTGTATTTTGATTTCTTCATATAAAGAATACATCTCTCTCGCTCTCCCCGTGGACGTAGGCAACTTGCCGAACCACGTAAATCGCTTTCTTTTTTTGTGTGTATTTCTTTTCTTTTATATTTTGCTAGACGATCCTAAGACACAACAATTGATATTAGAGCGACGAGTAGGTGCTACGACAAAAATGTCGATTGTCTTGATGTCTAAGTTCAAGGCGGAGAAATTTGATGAAAAAGAAAATTTTGGTCTTTGGCAAAGAAGAGTTAAGGTCATCTTAGCACAACAAGGTCTTTATAAGGCGTTGCTGGAAAAGTCTAGAAAATCAGCAACAAAGAGCGATGAAGATTGGGGAGAGCTTGATTTGAAGGCACTTAATATCATCATATTGTGTCTGGTAGATGAGGTACGTAATGTATAAAAGAAACAATTGTTGGCATGTGGACAATATTAAAGAAGCTATATATGACAAAGAGTTTGTCCAATATGATGTATCTAAAGCAAAAATTATATGGACTACGCATGAGGAAAGGTACGACAGTTGTTGTACACTTAAATATTTTTAATAAAATTATTAGTGATCTACTTAGTGTAGATGTGAAGCTTGACGAGGACGATAAGGCATTGATCTTCCTCATATCACTTTCTCCTTCCTATAATTACTTAGTTGCAACTATACTTTATAGAAAGTAAACTCTTTTAATGGAGGAAGTTACTTTAGCTCTCCTATCAGAAGAGATAAGGAAGCAATCCATTTCGGAGGAGCCGAGTGAAGGTTTAGTTGTTAAGGATGCAGGAAGGGGACGGTATAAGGATCGTGATTTGGATAAAGAAAGATTTCGTTCTTAGTTAAAAAAGTTGAAGTGTTATTTTTGCAAAAAAAGATAGCCACATGAAGCAAAATTATGAGAGGAGAAAGGCATGGTTGCAAAAGAAGAATTCCCCTACAGGTATTGTAAGCATAGCCAATAACTCCGATCAAAATCATGATGTTTTGACGGTTTCTTCAGGTACTGAATCTCTCGCTAATTGGATATTAGATTCAGGTTATTCTTATCATATGACACCAAATAAATCTTTATTTGATTCTTATACATCTTGTGAAAGTGGAAGACTGGAAGTGTTATGATAGGTAATCTCATTACCTACAAAACTATTGGTATTGGAACAGTAAAAATAAAGATGCATGATAACATAGTAAGAACTTTTATAGATGTGAGACATGTTCTAGGTCCTAGGTTGAATCTAATATCACTTGGAACTCTTGATTCTATTGGTTGCAGTATTACTATTGCAGATAGAATCAAAAAGGTAAAAAGAGGCGCCATGGTTGTCATGAAAGGAGAGAATAAAGGAAAATACAGGTTGATTGGCGATTCGGTAATTGGAGGTGTTGCAGTGACATTCTCGGATGATCATAACGCCGATGGTGCGTAACTTTGGAACATGAGGCTAGCCCACATGAGTGAGAAAGAGATGTTAGAGTTGCATAAAAAAAGAGTATCCAGGGGTATGAAATCCTACAAACTCAATTTTTGTAAACATTGTATTTGGAAAACAGAAAAGGGTGAGTTTCAGATCCTCCGATCATAGAAGTAAAGACATACTTGAATACATCCATTCGGACGTGTGGGAACCCACTCTAGTGACTTCAAAAGGAGCTGCACGGTATTTTGTTACATTTATTGATAATTTCTCCTGTAAATTTTGGGTTTTCCTGAAGAAAAAGCCTAAAGCCATCATAAGTTCAGACATTGGAAGAAGAAGGTGGAGAAACAAATAGGCACATAGGTCAAGTATCTAAGAACAAACAATGGTGGAGAGTTCACTTCTAAGAAATTTATTATTTTCTGTAAGGAGGAAAGCATTACACGCCATCTAGCAACTCTTGGAATTGCACATTAGAATGGAGTAGCAGAAAGGATGAACACGACACTATTAGAGAAAACCTTATCCATGTTGATATGTACAGATTTGTTGAAAGAGTTCTGGGCTAAAGCAGTGGATATGGTGTGCCACATTATTAATAGATCTCTTTTCACAATAATCAAACTCAAAACACTGGAGGAATTATGATAAGGTAAACTTGCAGATTATTCCTTATTACGTGTCTTTGGTTGTCCTGCTTATGTTCATGTTAAGAAAAATTAGCGCTCAAAATTGGATTCAAAGTCGAAACCCTGCATATTTCTTGGATGTGAGAAGGGGGTGAAAGGATACAAGCTGTGGGACCAATTAGCAGGGATGTAGTCTTTGACGAAATATTAATGTTGCAAAAGATTCAATAGCAAGCTCAACATGAAGAGCATGCGAAGACTACAGATATTCAGGTGGATGATCAAGTGAAGCAGCCACACCATGAAGAAGATCATGAAACACCAATTGATCCAATTGAGAGCACTTTAGACGAACCCTACTTTATTGCCGAAGGAAGGGAAATGAGATAAATTCGTCCATCATTAAGGTACAATTTGGATGATGTTGCAACTTATGCTTTATTAATTATTTCAGATGATCCTTTTTTCTTTGAGGAGGTGATGCAGGTAAAGAAAGTGGCAGTTGGATGGCTGCTATGACTGAAGAGATGGAGTCTCCACGTAGGAACTAGACATGGGATCTGATTCTATTGCCTAAGAAAAAGAGCCATCAGATGTAAGTGGGTCTACAAGAGGAAGCAAGGTGTAGATGGTAAACCAATTAAGTTTAAGGAGCGTTTGGTTGCCAGGGGCTATGCGCAGAAATAAGGAGTTGATTTCAATGAAATCTTCTCACCTGTGGTGAAACACGTGTCTATTAGGATACTTCTAGCTATGATTGTCATGTTTGACTTGGAGCTACAGTAGCTCGACGTAAGAATCGCATTTCTTCATAGGGATCTTGAAAAAGAAATATATAAAGTGCTGCATTTAGTCCGAAAAGAAAAGCTCGTGTGCAAGCTAAAAATGTCTCCGTATGGACTGAAACAAGCACCAAGACAGTGGTATAAAAGATTCGATAGGTTTATGATAAAAAATGGATATATTAGGAGTTTGTATGACAGTTGTGTGTATCATTATAAATTTGAAAATAATTTTTTTATTCTGCTAATGCTTTATATAGATGATATGTTGATTGCAGCAAAAGATTCAACAGAAGTGTAAAAGTTGAAAGATTTGTTGAGCCAAGAATTTGACATGAAGGACCTAGGAAGTGCTATAAAAATCCTAGGTATGGAAATAAGAAGAGACCGCGAATAGGGAAAGCTTTGACTATCCCAAAAGACATATATAAAGAAAATTGTAAAGCAGTTCAATATGTCAGATATAAAGGCGGTCAAGACTCCGTTAGCCTAGCACTTTAAGCTTTTAGAGGAGATGTGCCCAAAAATTGAGCAAGAGGTAAACTATATGGCAAAAGTACCATATGCTAGTCCAGTTGGTTGTTTAATGTTTACTATCATTTGCACTAGACCTGACATTTCACATGCAGTTAGTGTTGTTAGTCGATATATGTCGAATGCAGGGAAACAACACTGGGAGGCAATGAAATGTACCTTGCGGTATTTGAAAGGCACAACTGATTTAGAAATTCTCTACACTAGAGAATCTGAAACTGCAGTGTAGAATCTAAAACTACTAAAGTAAGAGGGTATATGGATTTCGACTATGCTGGAGATTTTGACATATGAGAAGATCCATTATAGGTTGCACTTTTCTGCTGGGTGGCGGATCTGTTAGTTGGAAATCCACATTGCACCGCACCAGGGACGAAGCCAGGAGTTTAATTCTGGGGGGGCCAAAAATATATTATATAAAATATATTAATCTTTAAAAATTATTAATAAAACAAACTATATATAAAAAATTTAAAATACAAAAATACTAAAGAAAATTAAAAAAAAATTGCTTATCATTGGCGATTGCTAATATCAGCGACGAACCATCAAACTCACCAAACAAGTTTACTGCTGCATCAAATGATTCAAATCAAGTTTCAACAATTAAATATTCATTAGATAAAAAAATATATTTATAATTTAAAACAAAAACAGAATCATAATTAAAGTGAATATTTTTTCATCCTACAGGACAACAACTATCATTCTATTTTTATCAACTATCAACTATCAAATATCAACATTTAACAGTGATAAAAAGAAACTGTAAAAAATATTAATTAAAAAAATAGAAAGAAAATTATTTGAGTTTTGATATTAAGTTCAAAATATCATAATAATTTTTAAAAAAAAAATCAAGAGAAACAAAAAAAAAATAAAAAATAAAAAAAATAAAAAGACTTGCCTGCCTTAGAGGAGCTGTGAGGTCGTTGCTCAGCTCTTTAGCAGGAGAGAGAGAGAGATTGAGAGAATGAGATACGAGAGAGAGAGAGAGAGAGAGAGAGAGAGAGATGCAATTGGCCAATTGCTCTCTAGAGACGTTTAGGCTGCCACTAATTACGTGTTGTACACTTCATAGTGGCCTGTCACCTGTGGGCCTTGCGGAAGGGCTGGGAGGAGCTGGCCCAGGTGGGGCCATCATTGTATTTCGGGTAATTTGGCCCACAAGACAATATAGTTTTTAAATACAATTGCATTTTAATGCTTACTTTTTATAATAATTTATAATGGATTTTTTTATAATTTTAAAATTTCTGGGGGGGCCATGGCCACTGTGGACCTACATATGGCCTCGTCCCTGCACCGCACTGTAGTCTTGTCAACTACAGAGGCGGAATATAAGGCAGCAATTGAAGCAGCTAAGGAAGTCATCTAGCTTAAAGGCTTGATATGAGAACTCGAAATCAAACAGGATAAGGTAAAAATATTTTGTGATAGTCAAAGCGCTATTTGTCTTATTAAAATTCAGGTGCACCATGCAAGGACTAAGCATATAGACATAAGGTATCACAAATTAAGAGAGTTCACAAATAAAGACGATGAAGAAATTCAGCGTGTAAAGGTGTCTACAAAGGACAACATAGCTGACATCATGACAAAGCTGGTAACAGCTGAAAAGTTTAGGCATTGCCTAGACTTAGCAAGTTTGCAAGATTGCTGATGATTGGAAGCTCTAGAGAGAGGGAGCATTAAGATGAGAGAGATTGAATAAAGAACAAAAGAAGTCAAGGTGGAGAATGTTGGTTATATGTCTTCTTTTGTAGAGTATAAAGATATTTATTTGGCCTATAAGGTTTTCTACAGGCAAAAAAATATGATTATGGAACTTGGTTCATGGTGCACTGGGTCTACCAAAGTCTTTAAAAGTGTAAACGAGATGGATTAAAGTGGACAGTGCATGCATGTAAGTGTGTTTCATGCATATGCATACCATATTTGTTAATGCCTATATATAGGCTAATTAATGAAGTAGACAATTGAAGTTGCCAAGTTCAATTGTGCATATGCATGTATGCCTATAAATGGGTTGCCAACTCCACAGATCAAGTATCAAGTAAGAAAGAAAACTAATTAAGTGTGCAGTGAAGTCCGGGAACTTAATTAGTAACTTGTTGAGTTTATCTCTTTTGTTTAGAAAAAATCATTTTGAGGTTAAGATAGGGATTTTTCTTGTTACAAGGAAAGGGTGACAATGACCAAAAGGCTCTTGTATTTAGGTTGAGAGACATAAATTTGTGGGCTTGTATTCTGGTTTCTTCATATAAAGAATACATCTCTCTCGCTCTCCTCGTGGATGTAGGCAATTTGTCAAACCACGTAAATCATGTCTTTTTTTTGTGTATTTCTTTTCTATTATTTTTTGTTATTTCTTTGTTCGTGTATTTTTTTGTTGATACCACATGCAGGACGATCCTAAGACACAACAAGGAGACCACTTTATGTGTTGTGTATATTGGCACACGGCATATAGGCATTGCTTTAGTCGACATGATTGGCACATGCCCACTGTGCCAATTGGCATGGTAATCTTTGTTGTCAAAACTTTTATGGACTTCTAAGCTCAACACAATGGTTGCTTGATGGTTAACATCTGTTGCTTTAGTTTAATTAGGGCATTTCTATGTATTAAAAGTAGCTATGTCCGTGTCTTCATACATATAATCTTCTTTTCTTTGCAAGTAAAGTTTACTTTTCTTCGTTTAACCTTAACACACCCATTCTAGATGGAACGGTAACTTCTACGCTATATCAATATGAATTCATTATTCTGATATCTTAAGAACAGCCGTATTATTCGAAATATTTAAATAATACATTTTTTTTATATTACAATTTTTTGTTTAACTAAGGAAACCTTTTAGCAGAGTATACTTTATTTTTTATTTATCTCATTTTAGTCCTTGAACGAGTAATAAATGTACCTTGCAGGCATTTTATAGTATTATTCGCAGTTGGGCATCAAAAAAGTTCATGACTGGATGGTGAGTTTCTTTTGTTTACTGCTAAATTTTTATATTCAAACTTCTTTCTAGGTAAAGTACTCTTATTTTTCAAATTCTGTTCTTTATTTTTGTGTATATGTTCGCCTGGATGAAATGTTATTCCAGCAGCATGGGTTTCTGGTGTTCTCAGATATTGTAGGTTCTATGGATCTTAGATAGGGTTTCTCTGTGTTAAATAATGTTAAATATAAAAACAAACACCGTTTTCTACTTACTAAAGCTTTTTGACAATAACGGTTGTTTCGCATTATTTAACATGATATCAGAGTAGGAGGTCCTGAGTTCAAGTCATGTCAGGCTCCTAGCATAATTGATTTCCTTCCATTTCATTCAAGTTCACGTCATGCGTCTATTAAAAAGTCTCGAGTCCAGGCGTGAGGGGGTGTGTTAAATAGTGTTAAATATAAAAACAAACACCGTTCTCTACTAGCTTAAGTTTTTTTAAAACAACGGCTATTTCGCATTGGTTAACACTCTGGATCTTAGACAGGGTAAAAGATGGTGTCTTTGTCTTTGTTGTATAAAGTTCTCTTAACTCTCTAGTTCCAATGCTCTGCAAATTGCTGGATTTTTAACCTTCTTATTATATTACCAAATGTTTCTATTTGGAGTAGTTGAGAGCATCTAAGAAACTTTTATATATGACGCGATAAGGGAAGAAAAAAAAAACTTTCTATTTTTTGAGATTTGCGAAAAGGTTAGCAACTTTGAACAAGATCTGCACAAGTTCGTGGTGGCTTATTCTATCATATTTCTCTTTGAGATCTATAGGTCCTCCTCTCACAGTTTTAATAAAATGACTAGTATGGAAAGTTCACAAGTTTAGAAGGACTTTTGAAGTTGTCATGTCTTCTTGTTTGGACTAGTAAGCTTTGATTTTGTGCCTAGTGTAAAGAATCATTTTACTTAACGAGCAACTGCTTTAGTGATGAATAAATACCCAGATAGAAGGAATATACTTGAGCCTGCTTAAACGCTTGATTGACTTAGAGGGAAGCATTTTGTATTTTAGCATTAATACTGTAAAACCACGAAATGGTATATTGAAGGAAGTCCAATTATTGATAAGAGTATGCCTTCAAATGTGTGTTAAAAGGTCAAGAGAATGAGTGCATTGTAAAACAATAACATGGGCTGTAGTTGTATTTTAGTCTTGAGAAAGAAAGATCAGATTCGGACCTTCTTAGGGAACATTTCAAATATTTTTAACTGTTTAATTTAGTTAGTCAAAACTAGCTAATAGTCCGCCTAAAGTATTAGCATTTCTTTATCGTAAAGACGTAAATCTAGAATAGTGTAACTTGTTAGATAGATCTGGTATGATCCTGATGTGCCAAAGATTGTAGGTGATCTCCTTCGAAGGTTTAAAGATTGTAGGGGAAGCTTTCTTGATTTTGCAGTTTTATCCTGAATCACTCTGTTCATGTATGGTAACACAAAGCTTTCTTGATTTTGCAGTTTTATCCTGTTGCCGATTGCAATAACCTTCTATATCACCTGGTGGTTTATTCATTTTGTGGATGGGTTTTTCTCTCCAATATATACTCACCTTGGAATCAGCATATTTGGTATGCCATCATATTTCCCGATACTCTAGTTTGTGCTGCTTCCATTAGTTCATGTTCTTCTGTTTTAGCCTGGACTTTTCTTTATTCATCTGGACTCTTCTTTTTACTTTGTGGAAATGCCGTCTCTTCTAGCTTGAAATTTTGGGAGAAAAGCCTGCTAACTTATTTAAATCTACAATCTAAAATTTAGATATTCTTTCTTTTGTCAGGGCTTGGTTTCGTAACTTCCATAACATTCATTTTCTTGGTTGGGGTGTTCATGTCATCCTGGCTCGGAACATCCGTACTTAGCCTCGGAGAGTGGTTTATCAAGAGAATGCCATTTGTGCGGCATATTTACAACGCATCCAAACAAATCAGCACCGCCATATCACCTGGTTGTTATTCCTGTACCATTATGGGTATTCTTATTTTGTGATCTAACCATTGCCATTGACATTATCTAGCTATACAGATCAAAATACTCAAGCCTTCAAGGAAGTGGCCATCATAAGGCATCCCAGAATTGGTGAATATGCTTTCGGGTTCATTACTTCGACGGTTGTTCTTCAGGTCTGAAGTGAAATGTTTTCTTGTCTACGGAGTATTTCTGACCCGTTTTTTCTGATGGTTTGGCCCACATATCACTTAAAACTGTCCTTGAAACCGCATTTAGTAACTGATATTATATTATAATAACCTCTAAGAACAATCTGATTTGGTCAAAGTAACTGCGGATTTAGAGTAGCTGTATTTATACTGGACTATGTTGGATTGCTGCAAGGAATTTCGATCAGCGATGATGTTATTAATGCTCTTCTTTTCCCTATAATCAGTTCTCAAATTATCTTTCTATAACAATTTTTTGGTTCACTCATTTTCTCATTTTCCTTTTCTCTAAACAGAGTGATTCAGGTGAGGAGGAGCTATGCTGCGTCTACGTTCCAACCAACCATCTGTATATTGGTGATATATTCCTGGTCAATTCCAAGGATGTTATTAGGCCAAACTTATCCGTCCGTGAAGGAATTGGTAAGCCACAATGTTCTGTTAAGTGGTTGTATTCAAGATCTTATGTGCTTCTGCTAACATCTACTTTTGGTGCCCATAGGCCACTTTGATGTAGATCCCTTAATTTTAATTGTTTCGGCGACACTTTTCTTTATGAGAACTTACGCCTACCTCGAGAAATTTACTCTTTGAACTGATGGTATCTTAGTATGTGGAAATTACCATTAATTTTGCTGCAAAATCCAATTACATAGTACGGAGTGTTTGAATCAAATAAGTGAAAGTTAGTGGTTACTGATCGAAATACCAAAATATAATGGACCTATATCAAAACAATCTATAGCTGTAGGTGTCTTTTTTTCCCCCTATCTTCTTCTTCAGTGATGTTCTAATGGGAATGGTTTCTTGAAAGTAGAAAACAAAATAATCTCTTCCTTTTACTGCAGAGATTGTAGTCTCAGGGGGCATGTCAATGCCCCAAATACTATCAACATTGATCCCAAGTAGTATCCACACGGACAAAACTAGGCCGAGTCGAAGCTGACATATACTGGTACACACATCCTCTGATTTCCTTTGTTAGTTTGAGCCTGCAGGTTTCTATTTCAGTTTGTGAACTCTCGAGTTTTCACGTTTTACGAGCCAGGCAAGTACTGATTGCATTTAAAATTCTTTTCACTATGAATTTTATTGATGCGTACAATATAGGTGAATCGGAAAGTCTACTACTGCTCACTATTCTATATCATTTTTCTTTTTTTTAACTGTTGTGTGGTTGTATTTTACAGCATTTGATTTTCTGAGCCTTCTGTAGTTTTTTACCTCCATCTTGATTATTGGATATGTAGTGGTTTCTGTAAACCAAAAAAAAGCTTGTTTCTTGTTTCCAGATGGTTTGATGATTTTGTTGCTTCGTGGGCCAGTTTGGCCGTACTGTATGATGTAGTGTTGTTTGATGAAGTGTTGTCTGAATAGTGCTATTAGAGAAAACACTATAAACTATTAAAACATTTATAATAGTTTTTTTTTTTGCAGCAAAATAAGCAGAACTAAATCGGAGGTTCCCATCCTTTACCTCAATTTTCGTTCTTCGCTCCGAACTTCTATGTTTTGCCATTAGGTTTCTACTTTCTACTTTCTAGGTTGTTTTGTTAAAAAAAAAAAATCATTTGTTCCTATTGAAAGAGATTTAACATGTTTGAATCAACTGATGTTTTGATGAAAGAGATTCAACTAAAGCATCAAATATATCTTAGGGTCTCCATGGTAAAAAAAAAAAAAAGATATCAAAGATTAGAAATCAAAATAAGAAAATGAGTGTAATTAACCCTTATTGCCTTTTATCTATGTTGCTATTATATTTCTTTACCCCATGTGGAATTATGCAGTGAAGTTATATTAGGCTAATAATGATAACACACTCTGCTTCATGTAGAAGTTGTGATGTCCTTCTCAGGGACATAAATTTGGTATTAGGTTATATGTCACATTTTTATGATTTAATTTGTCTTGTGCAAATCTCCAATTCTCTCTCTAAAAAAAAAAAAAAAAAAAAAAAAAAAGAAAAGGATGCTGTTGAACCAACCTGGGCTTCTTGGCCCCTGAAATAATACTACAGGTGGGAGGTCACTTTCATGATCTTCTCAACATATCAGCAAAGAAACACACTCTCCATTTGTGTATATAATTTTATCTTTTGCTATCTACATTGGTCAATTTATGTATTACTCTGCTTAATTTCATTCACTGTTCGAAAAGTAGTATTGTCGTATTCATGATGTTAAGACTATTTCTGAGCTGTTTCTTATTTATTAATTTGATTCTTAACCCACTCTTTTCCCAGAAACTGTAAATCTTATGATTAATTTTGCTTTTAGTAAAAGTGGGCATTATCTTAACTTTTTGAGTCAATAACTTGGAGTGAGGGAGTAATAAATGCAGAGGAGAAAATAAAAGCAGTAGTGAATAATACTCAATACCTAAAAGTGAGTAACATGTGAAGGAAGGTGTTCACTGTATCACTAAATACTGAGCCAAGAGAGGCATAAAGCAGCAGGAATTACTAAACCCATGGAATCATCAAAGAGATGAATATATAGAGAGGATTTAGTAATTACTTTTCTTTTTCTTTTCTTCTTTTTCTTGAATGTTGATTTAGTAATTGGGTTAATTGCATACGGCTTTCTGTAAACATACCGAATAGCAGATATATTCCTACAAAATTCAATTTTTTATATTTATCCCTTCAAAAGTTCAACGTTATTCATATATATACCTCCGGTTTATTATCGTTAGTTCACTGTTTATTTTTTAACAGATTATATGTGAAAGGACAGTTTTGTTCTTTCAAAAATATCCCTCTAAAAAATAATACAGAAATATCTGGAAGGGTAAAAAGATAAATTTATCTCACTAACTAACTAAGATTAAGTATTTAACCTATGGTTAACTAGAATTTTCTAACAGAGATAGACGGTAGGAATATATATGAATAACGTTAGACTTTTAAAGGAATAAATATGAAAAGTTAAACTTTGTAGGAATATATCTGCTATTCGATATGTTTACAGGAAATCGTATGCAATTAACCCTAGTAATTTATAGCCACGATTTGGGACTGTTTGGTTGTATATATTTTGAACTGCACTGCTGTTAAATTTATTTGGTTTAATATATTAATATAATTAGGTTTAACTGTTGCAGTTGCATCCGCATGGAAAGGTTCAGCTGCAGTAGTTCGATCGAAATTGGCTCATCTGTTTAAAAATTAATAATAATACAGACATTCAAAAACATAAAAAAATAACGCCAAAAAAAAAAAAAACAACAACGCGGTTAAAAAAATAATAACTTTGTTTTAAAAAAATATTGTTAAAAAAATAATCATATAAATATTCAACTTTAGCCTATCGGATAGAATAAATATAAATACAGCAGTTATAATTGTATAAAACCAAAGAGACTAAATATAGTTACAACGGTAGTATTTGTAATTGTAAATATAAAGCAACTAGATTTCGAATTCAGGACCTCAGATATTAATCATTAAATTTTTTATCATTTGCGCTAGAAATAGTCAATAACTATATATATTTTTAACTATATTATTTTTATAATTACATTAAATCAAAGCGCTTCTTAATGTTTGAGTTACTGACTGTCCATAACATAAATGGCAAAAGGATTAACAGTCGGTACCTAAGATTTTTAAATTCAAAATTTGGTTATTTCATATTTTTAATTAAATTTATTTTTTTTTAAATAAATAACATACTAATTTTTTTTTATAATAATAATAATTATTATTATTATTATTTGATATTTAATATTTTCTCATGAATGCCGCTACATGCAGTCACATTTTTCACATTCGTTGTATTTATTGATCTACCTTCTAAAATAATAACTTTTCTATTATATTTATTTAAAAAATAAATAAATTCTTATGTTCTTGAAAACACCTTTTAAATCAATCACTTTATTAAATTTTTTTTAAAAAAAGTTATATTTTATGCATGATGTGAACCCAATAATTGCTTCTGGATTTTACCATACCAACCCAATAATCATTAATCACTCACTCACTATCTCCCTAAAAAACCAAAGAGAGAATCAAATCAGAATATTTTAATTATGGAATGAAAAAAATAAATAAAGGTGAACAGGTATGTTGTACTTGTAGCTCCCAGTTTCATTTTAGTTTAAAAATTATTTTTTATTTTAAATATATTTTTTTATATTTTTTTATTTAAAAATACTTCTGGTAGTATTCCTTAAATATCTCGAATTAAATCTAAATTATATTTTATTTTGTTCTTAATTAACTTGATAAAAAATTTTAAAAAAAAGTTGAAAAAGATAAAAAAGTATATTTAAAAAATAAAAAATTAAAATACTTTTATTAGAAAAAAAGTTAATAATAATATAATAATATATTTGAAAGAATAAAATAGTAATTTTAATAGTTAAGTAGTAATAGAATCTAAATTTGGAGATATGTTAAAATGTAGTTTTAATAAGTAATTACTCCTATAGTCCTATAAATAAATATATCAAATTGACTTATTTTATTATTTGTGTAGTAATTATAATGTGGGCATGGGATTAATATTTTTTTTGGGATAAAATTTAGTGGCAAACATTTTTTTTCAGCTTAGTAGCATTTTCCAAAATGATATTGCTTTTCACATTTAGTGCAAATCTAAATTTAAAAATAATTATCTTTTTATTAATAGATTTAATAAACATCCTAATTTTATAAATTTTTAGCAAATTAAGTTATTCTAAAATTAATAATTTTTAATAATTAAAATAAGATAAATTTGAGGCTGCTTCATCACTAAGGCTCCGTTTGACAATGAGTATAAGGGGGATAAGGGATTATTCCCCCCTCTCCTTATACCCAAATGTGATTTTAGATGAGGGGAACAGCTATTCCACCTGTAGTTTATTTTTTTTTTTTTAATTAAAATTTTTAAAATTATAAGATATTTAAATTTATAAAATTTATTTATTTTTTTTTATAAATTTTAATCTCCTCTATTCTTCTTATTCCTTTTAGATGGGGGAACAGCTGTTCCACCCTCCCCTTATTCCCTCCCCCCTCCTCCCCTTATACCCAAGCATGATTTTAGATGGGGAATAGCTGTTCCACCCCACAGGTGGAATAGCTGTCTGTTCCACCTGTTGCTTATTTTTTTTTTTATTAAATTTTTTTAAATTATAAGATATTTAAATTTATAAAATTTAAATTTTTTTTAAAAATTTTAATCTCCTCTATTCTTCTTATTCCTTTTTAATTTACCAAACACAATTTTTCTTATTCCCGGTACAACTCCTATACTCAACCAAACACAAAATTACTTTAATTCCTGTTTGTACCTAAACTTATATCTATTCCAGAAATAATAATTTTTTTTTTTATACCCGAACCAAACGCAACCTAAATTTATAATATCGTAAAATAACAAAATTTGACACGTGCATACGGCCTCTTTTACTTCTAAAAGTGTTTTAACTCAACTCTAAAAATTAAATTGATATTAAATTTAAAAAATATTAATTAAAGTAATATTTTATAAAATTTGGTGAAAATATTTACAACTAGCCAAATCTTTAGATTGTTTGGAAATAAGCACTAATTCTTTGAAAATTTTGATTTTAAATTTTGATTTTCCTATTTAACATTTTATTTTATTTTATTTTAATTATTTATTAATTTTAATAAACTATTGTATAAACTCCGTTTATTTGTACGCGCACTGCACTATCATTAGTCATTAATTTTATTTGATTCATTATTTTTAGTTAAGAATTGAATGATTGAAGTACGATAGCAGATGCATTTAAAAAATAGAGATAATTATCTGTGTATCCCTGAAATCTGAAGAAATATTTAATTTATTCTCTTATTTTTTCTTTCCAATATACTCTTCATACGTTCCACAACTTCCACCGTTATTAAAAATTTCCCTACCGTTTTTCTTTGTTAAGTTAACTAGGTTAAACTAGAGTTAAATAATAATTGGAGTTGAAAACTATCAGATATACCTATTTTGTCCCTATCTACCAAAACTATTGAAAATTTTAAGGGTATATAAGAAAAATTGGTTATGGTAGAAAGGTATATTTGAGAGGGCAAAATAGTAATTTCATACAGATAACGACAGCTCCAAGTTTAACTTCAGGGGTATTTTAGAAAGAAGTTGGAACGTAAGAAGGATAGTTTTAATATTAGCCTTCTAAGAAGGGTAAATCTAAAAACACAAAAAAAATTTAGGAATATATAGAAAATTACCCTAAAAAAAATTAAGATACAGAGTACAAATATATAAATGCATCAGATATATGAAATTACTTAGAAAAAGTTATAACGAATAAATTTAAAGAATAGATAATAAAATCAAAATTTTTAAATATTAAATACTTACAAATGATCGAGAGTTTAGGTCAATGTAATATGAGTTTATCTAATAAATAAAACATTAAAAAAAATAAAAATATACTGAATTTATTTGCACTGTGAATCATTTTGACTTGATTATTCAAACTGTCAAAATTTTAATTTTATAATCCAGTTTGATTTAAATTTAAATATTTGATTTATCTTTATGAATTTAGTTAGTATATTTTATTTAAATTTGTTTTTTACTATAAATTTATTAAAATAAATAATTAGTTTAAATTTTAAAATTAAAATATTATTGTCTCTCTCAAATCAAATAAATTAAAATATTAAATAGTAAATTTAAAATTTTAAAAAACTGAATAATGAATTCAAAATGATTGGTAGTTTGGATAAGCTCAATGATTTTTTTTTGATTAATTTAATAAATTTTTCGTAAACTATCGAATAATAAATATATTTTTATAAAGTTTAATATTTTTATTTATTTTTTAAAAAATTTAAATTGTTCATATATATATATATATATATTTTTTTGAAAAGTGTACTAGATTAAATACTTAAACTTAATTAGTGAGTGAGATAAATTTAAAATTAATATTTTATTCATATTAAATAGTTAGCTAATAATAATAAATCAGAGGAATATGTATTAATAATTTATAAAAATATATTTATTATTGAATATATTTATAAAAAGTAATGCTATTTATACATAGAAAAATAAGTGTACGATATATATCCCATCAATTCAGATGAAATTACTAATAAAATTTATAATATTTTAAAATAAATGAAGTATAAGATGTACACCGATCGGTGGTACAAGCGATTATAGGTTACTATAAGAAATTAATATTTTTTTTATCAAAAAAATTTACAAAATAAAAAAAAAAAAAAAAAAATTCTTCTGCCGACACTTCGGATCCCGAACCTGCGAGATCTCTCAGCCCCGGGTACGCATCCGAGCCTAACTCAACCATCACCTGTTCCTCCTAAACACCAAACACCCTTACCATCCACTAACTTCACGCCACGTCATCAAGTCCCAACAGGGCGGATCCGGAGCGGTAGAGGTCTCTCCCGCCTCCAGATCCATTTCTTGTTGGGTCGGAGTGGGTTAATTTTAATCCTAGTTTTGACCTACACTTATTGCTGCATTCGAAGCTGATAAATTTTTGACTAATCAGGATTGATCAAAGAAAAAAAAATTCCCTTTTTTTTTTTTTCTGTTTTTTTTTAATTTTTAATTATCATTTTATTCAAAACGGATCCGGATCCATTTACTACCCTGGCAATGACGGATCATCTCTACAAAACACGAAACACCGGATCCGTAGATCCGAACCTCTTCCTCCTCTCTCTCTCTCTCTTACCCACCCATCACTTCCTCAGTGGAGCATTAGCTCTCTCTCTCTCTCTCTCTCTCCTCCATTACTACTAACTCCATTTTTGCGCCACTGAGGAAACGTCGCTCGCTATCGTGTCCCCTCGATCGAGGAGGGAGAAGAAGCGTAACCCCAGTAGAGGTAGCACGCGAATCTCTTTCGCCTTTTGCGTAATTAATTTCATTTTTTTTGGTAATTGATGTTTGTTTCGCAATTTTGATCCTGAGTTGGAGCGTACGATGTGTTAAAAAGGCGTTTAATTGATCCGTTTTGTGGTAGATTTTGGTGCAATTTTTTTATGTTTCGAGAGTTTTGGATGTGATTTGTCGTGATTTTTACTGTTTCCCGAAAAGAATTGCGCGAAAAGATGCGATTTTTATCGCCGTTTCTGCTGAATTCGTCTCGAAATTATCTTATTTATTGAGTTCTTACTGAGTTTTGCTTCAGTTCCTACGTTTTAGGGTTTTTCTGAGATCTCCCAAAGAGGATTCCGCAAAAAAAAAAAAAAAGAACGAATTTGACAAAATTCGAGCACAATTTACTAGGATTTTCATATGCATTTATTTACTCACTCCCAAATAGGATCCCGCAAAAAAAAAAAAAAAAAGAGAGAGAGAGAGAGAAATTTGACACGATTTCGCCTAAATTAAGCATTATTTGATTAATTTAAGGCATATTTGAATTCAGTTTTGCTCTAAGATTCGCCAATGTTGATTCAATTATAGCAACGGATTAAGCTTCTTTTGCCGCGTAATCTTTGATCAGCATGATGACGCACGCCAAGTCGGAATCTGACGTCACCAGCCTGGCGGCGTCGTCGCCGCCGCGTTCGCCGAAGCGCGGCGCCGTCTACTACGTGCAGAGCCCGTCGCGTGACTCGCACGACGACGGCGACAAGTCGTCGTCGATGCACGCCACGCCGGTGTACAACAACAGCCCGATGGAGTCACCATCGCACCCGTCCTCCTTCGCCGGCCGCCACTCCCGCGCCTCCTCCGTCAGCCGCTTCTCCGGCAACCTCCGCTCCGGCTCCGGCCGCAAGCCCTCCGCCCGCGGCAAGCCCCGCGGCGGCGGCGGCGGCGCCGGCGCCGGCGGCGGTGGCTTGGTCAATGAGAAAGGGTGGCCCGAATGCGATGTGATCGAGGAGGAGGGGCCCTACGACGGCCTCGACGACGACCGAGGGATCTCGCGCCGGTGCCAGATCGCGCTCGGCTTTCTTAGCTTCGTGCTGCTCTTCACCGTGTTCTGCCTCATCATCTGGGGCGCGGCGCGGCCTTACGAGCCCAATATCCTCATCAAGGTATAAACATTTCCTTTCTAAAATTTTCTATTCTCTAGTGATTCATATTACTGAGTAGAAGAGAATTGAGCATATAATAATGACTCGACTCTTCTTTCGGAATAGAGTTTGGAAATGAGTAACTTCTATGCCGGAGAGGGTACGGATCATACCGGAGTTCCGACCAAAATGGTGACAGTAAATTGCACTTTGAAGATAAATGTGTACAACTCCGCGTCGATGTTTGGCATTCATGTTTCTTCGAGCCCCGTTCAGCTCATCTTCTCCGAGATAACAATTGCTACTGGGGAGGTGATTTACTGATCCATTCTTCTTTCGCATTTGCTAACTGAGATGTAAATGTTATAAGATCACTCATTGCATAAAAATCGGATTCATAACAGGATCATTACAAAAGGAGTTATTTTCGCTGAAATCGTCCGTCTGTCTGTCTGTCTGTCTGTCGATATCAAATTTACGGTAATTTACTAATACGATTCTTGTTCGCCCTTTTTCTTGTTGCAGCTGAAGAAGTACTACCAACCCAGAAAGAGCCACCGGACCGTCTCGGTAGTCATACACGGCGAGAAGGTTCCTCTTTACGGCGCTGGGGCGGGGCTGGCTCTGTCAAGCACTGGTGGCACCGTCCCGCTAACTCTAGATTTCGATATCACCGCTCGCGGTTATGTCGTCGGGAAGCTCGTGAGAGTGACGCATCGGAAGCACGTCACTTGCTCGTTCACGGTCGACTCGAAAAACACAAAGCCGATTAGGATCTCGCGGAACTTATGCTCCTTTGCTTGATCCCTGCTCTTAAATTTTCATTTGGTAAGGAGATTTGGTTTGCTTGTTTGTTAACTAGAGAGGTAATGTTGCTTCATTTATAGGTATATATTTGTTGTAAGTCGAGAGAAATAAGCATGTTTAGTTGTTTGATGTTAATATATTTCTCTATTATTTTCTTATGTAGTGAAATACTAGATTGGGCAATGGAGGAGACTCTGCTTTCATAAGATCTACATAAATATGATTATGTACTTTTTATCTTTTTGAACTTATGCTACAGATATTGTAGGAGAGTATTTAGTATTTACATTGAAGATAGATGAATTAAATGTATTATACAATATTTGTTGGAACTTGTTATTGGATATTAAAAAGATGTTTGTGTCGAAATGTGACGCTGACCGTCGGCCCCGCGGGTTGACCCTCGAGATGTGAAGCACTGCGTGCCAAGCTATCAAGTGATTAGGCCGATGAGAATCCGCTCGGTCAGATTTTTCTCAATCAAATTATTGAAAGAGTTTGGCCTAAAGGAATTGGGATTTGGAGATAGAAATTTGACACGGCCAAAATAGTCGATTTTGAAATTGTATTGCTCGAAAGGGGTTACAAGGAACGATTACAATCAAAAATACTTCTAGAAAAATAGTAAGAAAAGCAGTAAATGCAGGTATGAAAGGCTGGCTAGGAAAGCTGTAAATGCAGATATTAAAAAGTAGGGACGGTCTCTAGCTTACGAGGTTGCAAGATTTTATTTATTTTTTTTTTTATTTATTTATTTATGGTTCGGCTATTTGTATCCACTCGAATCATGTGTATAACCGTCGATTTTAGTAATCGGCGTGATCTAAGGAGAATCATCGTATATCTCTCAACTACTTACTTTTGAGTTGATTCTTCTCAATGGGATAATAGCTGTTTTTCGTCCATATTCATCCCCTAAATGGCGCGCCGAAGCGTGATTTTCGGCACTTTCTAATGCTGAACGTCGCTTGCCATTTCGGAATCAGTTACGAGATACGTGTTCGGATCTCGTACTTTTTTCTTCAAGGATCTTTCCTTTTGCGATTCAAGCAGCCGAGAGTTGACCCTGATCTCGTTTTTTTCGTCATTCGACTGAGGCAGTTTAATATTTACCTTCGGCTGGAGTCGGTCCTGAATGAGTTTTATAATTTTTTTGTTGGTCGTATTTTTTATCGGCTGATGCTTTTAGCCGATGACAATTGCCATATATCGTACTTTAGGTGATAATATTTTGACCTCAACAAACATACAAGAGCTTTATTATCTCTTTTAGTTTGGCATTTAATTTGCATTTCATAACACATTACTGTAGTAAACTGATAGAAAAAGAGATGCATATATTTTACTTGGTGAAATGAGCCAGAAAGTAAGAATGACCCGTTTATTTATTATTATTTTTTTTTATTTTGTAGCCTGACTGGATATCCTAACCAGATAAAAATATTACAGCATATTATATACTTTACAGTCTAATTTTGAAAAATATTACATCTAGCCTGAAATCGACGTGAGTAGGAATCCCCAGCTCTATAGTCGATTTCAGGCTAATCGACGTGAAAATTAGCTGGGTATGAATCCCCAGCTCTAATATTTAGAGCGACTATAGAACGATTCCTACTCGTTGGGCTGAGTAGGAATCGTTCTAGCCTGAAATCGACGTGAAAAACAGAGTCGCGAGTCGAGTTTCGGTGCGTCCGCGCGTTTCGAGCGCAAATTTCGCCGCCCGAACCCAGCTCTATAGTCGCTCGGTTGGTTGATGGGGCGTGACGCGATGCGTGTCAAGAGCAGGGGGACACACGGTAGTGCCACAGCATTCCGGGCGCAGTTGTGAGCGCCTGGGTGCGGCATTATGAACGCCCGGATAGTGGGTATGGAGTGATGCTACGCGAAGTGGCTCGGTGTCAAAGGCTGATAGACGCGTGGCGTCGCGAGGTTCGCTGCGGGCGAGCAGGGAAGCAACGGCTGTGTGATGTGACACATGTGACGCGGGGGTAACACGTGCGGCAGGGGGTAGCGGACGTTTCGGGCGCACTCTTGGACACCCGAAATGTCCACTATGGCGGCTCGAATGTTCCGGGCCGCCTTGTGATGCTTAGGCCGCCCGAAAGTAGGTTTCAGATGCTCGAACGTGGGTTTCGAGCACCCCGAATTTTCTATTACAGCTATTTAACTACGGGCCCGCCTCTTTTTCTTATTCTTCTTTCTTCTTGCTCGCGTCTGTGGGCTTTTAGAGAGAGAATCAGTGAGCGAGGGAGAGGGTGAGCGTGAAGGAAATCGCGTGGGAAGTGCCGTTGAGTGTGTGGATCGATTTGAGGAGTCGAGCATGGACGCGCGCGTGTGTTTTTTTGGCGCGTCGATTTTGGGATAAGTCTTACTTTTATTATTATTTGTTTGAATTTTTGAAGTCGAAATTTTGTTGTTATAGAATTAGTTCATTAGTCCTCCTTTTGGATTTGAGATTTGTACCATTTTGTGCTTGACTTTTAGGGCCGCGATTTTCGGTGTTGCGCAATTGAGGTAGGGTACCGTCAAATTTTTCGGGGTGGTGTCATTCGTGCGTGGTGGTCACTGCTGAGCATGTTGTTTTTTCCGTCGTCCGTGTTTCGTCAAAAATTGTAATTCAGGTAGGTTTCGTATCGTCGAGAATAACATATTATCCTTTATTTCTGCTTAATACTTGTAGATGTTTTGACTGCTTGTATGTGAATGGATCGATAGTAGTAGAGATATGCTCGTGATTGATTGGTTGATATTTTATAATATTTGAACTGTCTGGACCAGTAGTGGATAGAATATATTATTACTTTATTATTAGAAAACTTATGTGGATTGTTTGATTGTATGAATTTCAGAGTAGCTATTATTATAGTATAATTAGGTTTATTTGATTGTCAGGAGATCTATATTATTGAGCAGGGGGTTAGTGTGGTAGTGGACTATTTTTAGTGAGAGTTGATCTTTTTTGTTTTTCTATTTTTTGCGGTTGGTTAGATAGAGATGGATGATATCGAGGAAATAACATATGTATTACCTCATTGAGATATATGTGATATTTTATCTTAGCCTTGGTGTTTAGTGCACTGTTAGTAGGCCGTGGGTCTGTGTGCGCGCGCGTGCCCCCTAGGACACTGAGATCAAAATATTTGGTACTTTTATCTTTGGGGGCTCATGAGCTATATTTTGAGGCTTCTCTGTTTGAGCTGTTGGTGATCTGATATATCATTGTTTGATCATACTATGCAAGTCACATCGGGCTTTATTGGGATTTATCAGTATAGGACGGGACAGTAGAGAGGAGGTAGGCAGGCAAGTGTCAACTGTTGATAGGCACACCAGCGGTTATGTAGTTCGGACAGTAGGGAGAAATGACATGTATCTATCTGTTGCTCGGCGCACTAGCGGCTGTGTAGTTTGGGTAGTAGCTAGGAGGCGTAGACTTGATCGGACTGTTGAGTCGGTTAGTTCATGATTAGATTCAATGTACCATTAAGTAGGTTGGAGTTATGCTTGGTGTTTGGGTATGGTTGTGAGAGACCTTGCTTCTTCTTTGTTGTTTTCTGATCAATTGTAGGTCAGGGTTAGTGATATTTTGAGTTTTGGGATCGAGACATAATAGAATAGTATTGTATAGGGTTTATCGGATTATATTATATTACTCGCTTTTCATAATTTTTCTCTAATTTTTTTCTGATAGACCTAGTGAGTAGATCGTAATTGTCGCTGACCGTACCCACTGGAAACTATTATTTTGTAATTTTCACGTTCTCTTGTGGTCTACTTTTCATGGCCTTCCGAGTCAGCTTCGGATTGAGATAAGAGAATTGCACCATAGGTAGCATCTCCTACCGAGTTTTTATTTTATACAGATATATCACTAGTTTTGTAGTTTTTGTTCAATTACACTCAACTTTGAGACTAGCAAGGACATAATTTTTTATTTGTATTTATATTTTTGGATGTAAATCTTGTATGTATTATTATACCGTGATAGTTAATAATTTAGTTCTTACTTATACTCTGATACATATTTAGTTATAAACTTTTAGTTCTCATACATGATGCTAGTTTTGAACGTTTTATATGTGTGGGGTGTATACTCGCACATGTGGTGGTTCAGTTACGTGCCTCGAAGGCTTCTCCTATGAATCCGAAGTGTGACATAAAAGATAAAATTTATTTACTTGTCACATAATGTGACTAATAAAATAACCTCACTCATTCAGTAGATGAACATAATGTTTATTATTTATTTTAAAGGATTAATTACATACGGCTCTCCGTAAATATATCGAATAGCAGATATATTATTACAAAGTTTAACTTTTCATATTTATTCTTTTAAAAATCCTAAGTTATTCATATATATCCTTCCGGTTTATTACCGTTAGTTCATTGTTTATTTTTTAACGAATTATATGTGAAATGATAGTTTTGCTTTTTCAAAAATGTCCCTCTAAAAGTCTCAACTGTTAAAATAATATAAAACTGTCTGGAAGGATAAAAAGATAAATTTACCTTACTAACTAACTAAGATTAAATATTTAATCTATAGTTAACTAGATTTTTCTAAGTAGGGATATATATGAATAACGTTGGATTTTTGAAAAAATAAATATGAAAAGTTAAACTTTGTAGAAATATATCTGCTATTCGATATGTTTATAGAAAACGTATACAATTAACCTTATTTTAAAATAAATATATGTATAGTATTACTATTTTATAATCCTTTGAGCTGAAATAAGCATCGTCAGAAAGTCTTTTTCATCACACGATCACTGTCTGTAATCCGACCATTCATTTGTGATTTACACGTCGGCTGCTCAAAGAAATTGCGCCGCAGTTATAGGCGCCAAAATATTTCGTCAAAAAAAATGTGTAGAAACTCCCTCAGTTGTAGAATATTTTAAAATTAATCACTCAACTTAAATTTTTTTAATAAAGATGTACATATCTTATCTTTACTTATAAACTATTTTAATTTAATTATTCATTTTTCTAAAACTTTGACTTTACTACTTAACCTTTTAACTTGTTTAATTTAAATCAGTAAGTGATATTTTAATTATAAAATTTAAATATATTATTTTTTTTATATATTTAATTAATATAATTTTAATAATTATAAATTTATTAATTATTTTAAATTTTAAAATCAAATTATCATACTTGACTTAAATTAAATAAATTGAAGGTTGGATAGTAAAATTAAAAATTTAAAAAATTAGATAGTCGATACAAAATAATTCATACTTTAGATAAATTTTATATAATTTTAAATTTTTTAATTGATATAATTAAATTAGAATAATTAATGACTAATTCTAGCAGATTTATTATACTTAACAAATTTTTTAACTAAAGTAACTTAATTCAAGATAATAATTAGAAGAAGTTAAAGAATTTAAATAAAACAATTAAAATTGATGGTACTATTTCAAAACTTTCCTAAAGTTGAGGGGGGGTTTTACGTCTTATCAGATCGTGAAAGAGACATGTCACATGGCCACTCATATCATTGAAAAAAATGAGTTTTAAAATTTTAAAAAATTGCACGAAGTTCATGTATGGTAATGTTTTTTTTTTTTTTTTTTTTTTTGGGTACCTTTTTCCATTTCTATCGAATCCCGTTCGATCCCTTCTCACTCTCTCTACTATGGCAAACCCTCGTTCCAAAACCCTAACCCTAATGCTCCTTGTGCTCCTCTTCCGATCACTCTTCCTCGTCTTCGCCTCCTCCCCTGTTCCCGATCTCGACAACGACGACGACGACCTCGCGGAGCTGCTCGCCATCGACGCGGCGGAGGAGAATGGCGGCGGAGGAGGAGGAGGAGGCGCGGCGGGGGCCGGGAAGGGGAGGCCGTCGGAGGCGGATATCCTCAGCAGGGCGCAGCGGATCGTGCGCGAGCTCGGCAGCGACAACGCGAGGCGCGTGGTCGACGAGAACGAGCTCGTGCTCCTCCTTGGCTACGCGCCCTGGTGCCCGAGGAGCGCCGAGCTGATGCCGCGCTTCGCGGAGGCGGCGGTGGAGCTGAGGGAGATGGGGAGCTCCGTTCTCGTGGCGAAGCTCGACGCCGAGCGCTACGCGAAGGCGGCGTCGGCTTTGGGCATAAAAGGGTTTCCGACCATATTGCTCTTCGTCAATGGGACTAAGCTGATTTACTCTGGTGGATTCACTAGGTGAGATCTCGCTTTTGCTACTTAATGTATAATAAAACCTTGAAGAACTCGTTAGAATGAGATCTAATAAATTTGGTGTACAAAACCACTTACTTTTTGATTGCTACTGATGGTAAAAATGTGTGGAGATCCCCTCAACTATAGGCCGTTCTGAAATGGCCTGCTCAATTTTATTATGTATGATGGGCACTACTTCAACTTCTGTTATTATTATTATTTTTTTTTGAATGATTTTAGTTTTAATAAAATTGGCTTTTTTATATTAAAATTCATAGTGATTATTTTGAATTTAATGACTTTAATCATTTTTTACCAAATGAAATAATAAATTCCTTACTGCTGCATCTCGGAGTGGAGAAACTGTTCCATACAGCCCAGGTAAGCAGGCCATTAAGCATAGTATCTGGATATTTACTGCTAATTGGAAGAGTTTATGTTTAATGAGCCGTTCATATATCGTTTTTCAACTTGAGGCAATTACTTGCAGAGAGTTTACAGCCATTTTTAAGTAGCTCTAGGTATTACTCTAATGATATTACCTTTTCCTATATCATATTAATCAGGGATGAAATAATTATCTGGACAAGAAAGAAGACTGGTTCGCCGGTTATCAGACTGTCTTCAAAAGATTCGGCAGAAGAGTTCCTCCAAAAGCATCATATATTTGCAATTGGGCTTTTCCAAAGTTATGAGGTAGGGAAGCTGTTCAACGTTACTTTAGTATTTACTGTTATTTGGAAACTATATAAGGCTACAGCGGTCGCTTGTATATCTAGGAACTTTAATTTACAGGTAAACTTTAGTGGCTGAAATATTCTTGTGGTTTATGGATCGTGGATGTTCTTAAGGTCTTATTGATATTTTTATGTATTCTTGTAATCTCCTTGCTAAATTTCTTATAATATTATTAAAGACAAAGTTATATGCCAACTACTTTTTTCTGTTAGTTTGTTTTCAACCTCAGATGAAAACTTTATATTATCCAAGTCTGCAAGCAGTTTTATTATTTGTGATAATGAGGATCAACCTGCCGAGCTTTTGAAGATTTTTATACAACTTTCATGTTTTCAGAAAGAAGTTCTGATGCTCTTAAAAAATCAGGATGTTCTATCACAAGGACTTGTGCTATTTGAAAGCGTTCTTCTTTTATGTTATTTTTTAATGTGACTCAAAATGTTTCACAGTATCAATAACTTGACATTGCCTTAATCCCCGATGAAGTCCAGTTGGCTAGATGATTCCTCGCAGTTTCAATAACTTGATATTTTGATGTTCAAAATAGTCTGTTCCCGATCTTGCTTTTCTCATGTTTGTATTATTACTCTCGTTATGGATCATTTTATGTGCTCAGGTTGCCTGAAGCTGGTGTGTGCTTATTTCTTTGCCTCTTTGAATCATTATAATTCAACCAAACCTGTTCTATTTGTTGCTTACAGGCAATCTATACATAATAAATCTCCGTGATTTTTACCCATCTACAAACTTCTTATTTTATTAATCCCAAATCTGAGCTGAATTTTACTTTTTTCAGGGTCCTGAATATGAAGAATTCGTGAAAGCAGCAGCAACAAACAATGAAATCCAGTTTGCTGAGACTAATGATAGAAGTATAGCTACAGTTCTCTTTCCAGATGTATTTGGAAAGAGTTTCCTTGGCCTTGTAAAAAAGGAACCTGAAATGTTTGAAAAATTCGGTGAGTTGACTGTACATCAAGCATCTCTCTTTAACCTCTGTAGTTGTTTATTTTGAATTTTCAGCTCGGGCTTCCTGAGCTTTGGGAAAAGAAAAAGCAGCAATGCCAACAAATAAACCCTTCTATTTTCATTATCGGGTGCTGTTTGGTGACAAAGTTCTTAATTACCAATAAAATTTTAAAGGAGACAGCCTCCCAATTCTGTGGCATAACCTATCTCAACCTTTTCAAATATTAAATCTTAGCTTTTTTTTTTATTTGTTTTTTTATATATTTACTCCTTGAAGATATTTGATACATGCATTTCGTTAGTGGAATGCTGGTTTTCTATGTATTTCTGTAACTCCAGAATAATAGGGGAAATGAAAATGCTGATATGCAAATTATTACCCATAATATTGCAACTTTAGGCCTAATCAACCAAATTCGATTAACTATGTTGAAGTTGTTGTCCTTTTTCTTGTAGCTCCAAAATTTCTTTTATTTTATGAACACTGCTGAAGGACATTAATTATTTCCTGTCTAAGTGTGTTCTTCGTGGGAATATCTGTTGACACTCTTAACCTTAACTATTTTACGTGAACTGGCTACTATGATGTCGCAAACCCGAGAGGTTTGCCTCTGGACCAATCTATGGCTCATCATAGACTGCTCAGTACTAAGAATGCTTGAGTTACTACTAACAAATGCATGTTTTGGCTTTTGCAGAGGGAACTTTCAAAGAAGAAGAAATTTTGCACTTTGTAGAGTATAACAAGTTCCCTTTGGTTACTGTGTTGACTGATCTAAACTCTGCCAAAATCTATTCCAGTCCCATTAAACTCCAGGTTCTACTACTTCCATGCATTTTGTGGTAATATTTGCTTTTAATAATGTATCCTGCTGACAGTTCGTATGAATTTGCAGGCAAACTCCAGTTTTCAATCTGCTTATGTTCTCTTTAGGATCAGTTATTTTGGAAATTTCATTAGCCTGTAAATTATTTCTAGGGTTTCAAAGCTAATGCTTCTGTCTATTGTTGTTGATGACCAAATGCTTCTGTACTCTGGCTCATTATGCATCATAGTCTTCACTTGTAAATGCTAGCAAAGAAACCTGACAACCATTTCTATGGTGGTCATTGATGGGAAACCTAGAACAGAGTAAAATTATTGCAAATTTTGTTGAATTCTACTAGATACTTTTTGAATGATGAAAAGAATTTTGTGGGCCCTACATTTCGATCAGTAAGAACACTTACGAGTACAGAGTCAATTATGTAGGTGAGTGTAGCAACTAGCAAGTTCAATTTTTGTCATTCAGCCCTAAAGTATCACTCTTGTTAGTGTGACAAGAAAGAATTATATTCCTTTCATTTTTTTTGTTTGTTTTAGAAATTAGACATTCTTAGGATTACATGTCTAAAGCTAAAATATATACGAATAGATTATTTGAACTTTCACTGTTCTTAAGAACTTAGTAGAATCAATCTTTTAACATACAAACTTAAAAACGACCACAAGCATGCAAATATACACAAGTACGGACACACCTTTTCCTTTTCTTTTTCTTTTTTTTTCCTTTTTTAGATATATATCGGAGGATTCATTGTACATGTATAATTAAATTGACTGTTACCTTTTTTAGGTTTATATCTTTGCCGAAGCTGATGACTTCAAGAACCTTCAGTCTCTCCTTCAAGAGGTTGCCAGAAAATATAAAACAAAGGTACCTAACTGCTTCTTATAGATGTCTTCCTTTAATTCATTATTGGAATGTAGATTAGATCATCTAATCACTATTTTCCTAATTGATGCAGATAATATTTGTCTACGTAGACTTCACTGAAGAGAATCATGCAAAACCATTTCTTACCTTATTTGGGCTCGAATCAGAAAAGACTATTGTGAGTTCATTCAAGTCTTATTCTATTATTCATCACATCATTTTGGTCTGACTGCAATCTGCAGCTATGATGTTTTCTTCACGCATGCTCATATAGTTGAAATTTAGTTAGCTAGTCATGTTTCCTTATTCCAAATATGGGAGGTTTATTTTTGCTGTAATTGATGAGACTGGAAATAATATATAGTTTTAGTTGATGCACAGGTTACTGCATTTGATAACAGGAAAGGCTCAAAGCACCTGATGGAGTCAGATCTTACAGAGAGCAAATTAGAGGTACTCATACCAGGGCGCTTTTCTTTTTCTCTTTCTTCTCCCCCCCTTCATCACATATAATGGCAAAATTTAAATCTGTTACCAGGAATTTTGCTCAGGGCTGCTGCATGGTACTCTCACACCATACTTCAAATCAGAACCATTACCAAGTGAAGTAAGCATCCATTTGTTGGATTGGAAATTAGCTAGTTGAGATGCTAAATTTACCTATATCTTTTGTCCTCTATGATCAACCCTAATAAGCATAAGAACGATATCCCCTAGAAAATCTTATACTAAACACTTAGATAGCATATGTAGGAATTTTCCTTTCGCCTATGGAAGCCAGAATAATGTAAAATTTGTTTAGCATCAACAAATTTTATATTTTCCTCTTTAGGTTGGAATCATCATAAACGTTACATATAATTTTAGGAAAATGTGAACTTGGTTCTTTTCTTTGTTAAATTGTGTATCTTAGTAGTTACCATCCTGAAAACTTCAAATAAAGTAGTCTTCATAAAGGCCATGGCCTAGTTTTGTTCTCACGAAGCTAGACAAAATGGAGTTACCTTGCTCTTCAGCATTTTTGGCATGGTTACTATATAACTTTTGCATAGGTTGACAATTTTTTATCCGGAAAAATGCAGAAGGGAGGTGTTGAAAAGGTTGTTGGTAAAACATTTGATGCTGCTGTCTTGGACAGTCCTGAAAATGTTCTTCTTGAGGTGTGCATATTATAATGACTGAATTTTTTCAACTCGTATCGTTTAATATTCTGTCAAACTTTTTTCTGGTTTTGGTTAAATTCAATTTTACGAAGAATCGCTAACCTTTTAATTCAAATGGAAGGTGTATACACCTTGGTGCATTGACTGTGAGGCTACGAGTAAACAGGTAGAAAAATTGGCCAAGCATTTCAAAGGAGCAGACAACCTAAAAATCGCCAGAATTGATGCTTCTCTGAATGAACATCCGAAATTGCAGGTCAGTTAATCTACCGACATATGATGGGAATACTGTTGTTTCTAATCACTATAATACTGATCTCTCTAGTCTTTGAAAGGTTAGTGAGAAAGCAAAGAATAAACTTAGTTTCTAGATATTCAGATGCCTGAATCCATGGAAGTCGTATCAGCCGTTAGCATCTTATCCACTAAAATATAACCCGGCCAGACAATGTTGCTTACAGGAAATTTAACGACTGAAAGAATATATGACAAGCATAAAAGTTACTTCTATATGTTGGACCAGCTGTCTTAATGTTGTTAAATCAAGTTGCGCAACAATCACATGACCGATTAAATCATTATAAGTTTAGGAAAATCAATAAGATAAAAGTAATTAATTCTTACGTAGAGCCTCTTAGTGCGTCAAATGATGTGTCGTGTGCTAACGACATTTCAATAGCAACTCCTTACAGGAAACATAGTAACGGCAGGACAGCAGAGTGTTATTCTTTGAACATAGGTAATAGAGTGGAAAAGCTCTATATCATAGGGGGTTTTACGAAGTTTTACGTAGTAGAAAGCCGCTTCAAACAAAGTTCTGAATTCATCGATCCATATATTTGTAAACGGCCAAACCCACCATCTTGAGTGGATGTCTTTGCTTTAAAAAGCACGTCGCAATACTAGGATTTTGCACTGTTATAGAGAACAAAGTGAACGCCTCGCTCTTAAGATGATATGAAGGTCAAACAGGGTTTTTATGTTATTTTGTTATTTGACATAACAAAGAGAGGCTTGTGTAGAATGATTCAGTTCAAGACCTTGACTATGTCGCAGGTAACGAACTATCCAACGCTCTTATTTTATCCTGCGGGAGACAAATCAAAGCCGGTATGTAAACCCCTGTATCCGATGTACTTCATCTAATGCGTACGTATTTTGTCTTGGCTATCGAAAATCTATTTAATTATGCACAGATCAAAGTGTCGAAGAAATCAAGCTTGAAAGATATGGTAGGCTTCGTCAAAGAACATGTAAGATCGAAAGGCGCTGAAGTTGCCTCCAATGTCGAGCAAGAGAAGAAGGATGAACTATAATAGATCGCGACTAAATCATTTCTACTTCCATTTATGGGTAGTAGATTAAGAAGATTTTGACAGACCTTTCATTTGTTTGAGAAAAATATTCACAGTATAGAATCTGAATGTAACAGTAGAACGATTTGTGATTACAGATATCTCCTGAGAGAGTAAATGTTTACAATAATATTTACAGTATGGAATCTGTTGGAGAACTGTTCTTGTTTGATAAAATTGAAAAAAGAGACTAGTGGTGCTGAATTTATTCTCTCTCCCTCTGTTGCGCGCGAGGATAGAAGATATCAGAACACAGTTGAGCAGCAGCAATATTTCTTCAACAAGAAACAGTTGAGCAGCAGCAGGATGATACAAAGCATAAATCTGTCGAAATTCGCACTTCTGATGCTAGTAAAGCCCTAAACAAAGATATGGTCCTCCAATTAAGTGACTTAAACACAGTTCTTTTGTAGTCTTCTGGTGGGGGGCTATGAAGGTCTACAATCTAGAAATAACAACATGGGCATATGATTAAGCAAATGTTTGGATCAGAATACAATAAATGATGTTAAGACTAAGAAGAACCAGTACTAGTGCCATGTATCAAAGAAGCAATTTAGGGAAACACAGATATAAAATGACTGCTCTACCTCCCATCTTTTTTCACCCTTGTCAGGAAAGAGGTGGAAAGCTCAGGCATGGTCAAATGATTTTATCAGGTAATTGATAATTGATATATTATTTTTATGCTCATAAGAGTATCAAGTATAACTTGTACTCTCTGATGTGTTCTATGTCAGGCATGTGGGTAAATGTAGATCAAGTTCACTCCCAGCTAACCCCCACTTTCAATAATGCTCCATTACATATAATCAAACTAGTATTATAGTAATCTATAAGGATAGATCTAGCTATCAAACATGTGAAATCAAATAAAAATAAAATGAGAAAACCAATATGATCTGCCATTGTTGAAGGAATAAAATGATATGTATAAGACACAGGTGAATGAATATATGAAGAAAAGAAACAACTTTGAAGGTATTTTTATTATTAAGGCTAAACTGTAAAAAACTTGGCTATAAAGGGTGAAAAAGGCTAATTTCTCAAAGCCCCTTGTAAACTACAAGAGAGCGAAAAGCTCGCGGAGTAACAAGTAAATTTAGATAAATTATCTACTGCTGCCTCCATCTTCTTGATGCTATGGTTGGTACTTGCACAGGTTCTCGAACCCCATGTACTCGTGGTGGCTGATCTTCTGTATCATGTTCGAAATGCCGACTCCACCTACAGCATTCGCCAAATATTTTACGAGAACATGTGAGGGGCATGCACAGATGTTTTAGATCGAAGAGATTGTTATTCTTGATATTATTACCTAACGAAATTGCACTGACGAAAATGGTGAAAGCGAGGATGAAAATGATGAGAGAAGCCCTCCCCAGTATGTTAATCAGCTTTCGCACTGCATGTTGGCCTATAAAAGCAGCAACTGTTGCCACGGCGACAAAGAATAGAGCTGCCACCCAAAATGCGAGATAACGTTCGCGAGAATTAGAAAAAGGAGAAAGAAATGGACTTTTAAGTGCATTACGGAACCAGTTAAGTAGTGTTAGTAAGGGAACTGGATGAGTTCCTTTATGATGAAATTGAACTAAATCTCGATAAGTTTAGCATAAAACAGAAAACATATCGGAAAATTCTATTACCGTAAGGGACAGGGAAGCGCTTTAATAGGTAGTACTCTACTACGGACATCGACGCAGAAAAGGTCATTGCAAAGGTGGCGGTCGCACTCGAGACCTGTACAATGATTATACCCAGCAATTAAATACAATCCAAAGATGAACTAATTCATTTAATCGACTCCTTAATCAACTTTTTTCTTACCTAATTTGATTGTTGTGATCTACTAGATGCAAGCAAGTGTTCAGAATATAATTGAAGAATGCAATGAACTTACCTGTGGAGGAATGCCCAGTTCCAAGAAAAGAGGCCCTAGAATGAAACCTCCACCGAGACCAAGTAGTCCGCCCACTACTCCAGCAAGAACACCGCAAGAACAGTATAGAAATAGCTGAAGAACTCTCCAATCAGTCCCTCGATCTCCCTTCGACGCAATCACTCGCTTTCCAGTGTATAAGCTAAAAGCCTCGTACCCGGTCACTCCGACAGCAACAGGAATCTGCGAAATATTTTGTATTGGTAATTTTGTAACATTCTCCATTTAAGTAAAGATGAAGCACGTACGGCACATTACCTGAAGCAAGTTTAATGTCCAGTACGATATCGAACAGTTCGATGTATCATTCTGCATAAGCCATTAAAAGTAAAGTTAAATTTATCAGCATCTTTGTGTTAAGAATGATTATGAAGTGATCCCGAATACTCGGAAATAAGCTCACCTTAATAATTTGCAACACGAGGAACGCCACCCAGACGAGCATAAGAAGACCGAGCTCTTTCCAGCAAACATTCTCAAAAATTGATACCTGAATTTGTTATGTGTTAATATCTCAAATTAAGTAAGCGGCGAGGAGTTAGTTACGCATATATACCTCAGAATCTGGAGTCTTTGGCCCCTTCTGAGCATTTCCTGGACCAGTAGGGAGTGCTTTGTACTCGATCTTTTCATTTTCTGGGCCAAATTCAAATAGGAATTGGTATATCATTTTAACAAGAAACTGTAAAGGAACTTTTATTTGCTTACCATTTGACTCCGATCGTCTTGCGGCCTCCTTCAATTACGGAAAAGTACAGCAAAGAATCAGCATTCAAGTTGAATTACCATATCAATCACACCGCACCCGAAAGACGACAAGGCGTACCTTTTTCGCAAGCGTTTCTTTCTTCCACGTATCGACGCCCTTCATAAATGCCTTCGACGATGTTCCTGTAAACAGCAGCAGGCAATAGGATTCGTGAAAATTTTATGCTTACTACAGACAGATGACAACAAAGATTTTTCGAATTACCTAAGAACAGGATGATCAGAAGAACTGTCACCATCCAATCGGCAAATAGGACGTTAAAAGCGACTCCGATGCTGATACCGAGCATGAGCATCGGCTGGAAGAGCAAAGCCAAGTCGTAGTCGATTATGGGCATTTCTAGAGTCGGATGTCGAAGCTTAAGGTTGTAATAGACTGTTGATCCTGCTGCACCCATGATCATGCCTGCCCAAATAGGCCACAATATCAATCTCTCAAAAGCACACAAATCTGAAGAGCATTTTCAGTTGCCAAACTGAACAAAGAACATAATTCTAACTGTAGCAACAATGTCTTAGAAGTTTCTAATAACTAAGCAATTTAATCAAAATGCAGCATGCATTTTAAGAGTACGCGAGAGTAAAATTTTTTTAAAAAAACACTTTACACCGATAATTTCACAACACGATATCAGAGTCAGTCCTAAGCCCCCTCTCAGCTCTACGTGATCGTGACTCTAATCGCTTAAATTTTCATCTAACATCTCTCCTATCAGTACACGTGGCATGATTCATCTGATCTCCACCGTATATGTCGAATAAGTACACGTATTAAGATAAGATGTTTTATTATCTTTGGTAGCTAAAAAAGTACACTTTTTCTGCACCTTCCGAGAAACTTCCACTAGTAACACATGGAAAGTGTACTTCCATTCTCCTCTAATGCTTAACAATGTTCATGTACACTTTAAATCATCAAGTTGAGATTACACCAATGAATTAAACTAACAAGAACATATACAAAATACAAAGTAAAATAAAAATAAAATCGTACATTTTGATATCGCGGTGGATGATTTGGGATCGAAGCCGATGATGAGAGTGAGCATCGGGACGAAGATTCCGCCGCCGCCGACGCCTCCGACGCTTCCGAACGCCGCCCCGAAGAATCCGATTATCGAACCCACCACAATTTTCCACCCAAATTTCATCTCCTTAAAATCCCCCCACCCAAAAAAAAGATTCAAACAATGCACATTACCTAAAACATCGATTAAATTTAGAAAAAAAAAAAAAAAAAAAAGAAACGAAAATGAGAAAATTTTACTCACTGGCCACGAATGTTGGTACGAGGACTCATCGGGTTGCCATAAAAAGTTTACTACTTTTAGTAAATAATCCGAAGCGCCGACATTTCCTTTTTCGGAAACCTCTTCTCCCCCGACATCCGCCGCCGCCGACAGCATGAGACAACAGCTCAGCACGACCGGCGCCGCCGACAGCTGCCACGTCAGCACCCGCTTTCCCGCCATTATTATTATTATTATTATTTTTGGTGGGGGGGGGGGGGGGGGGGGGGGTGGATTTGGGTCTCGGAAATGGGAGCGCCGAATCCACTTCTTGTTCGCAGTGGAAGTCGAGTTTCGGAGTAAAGTCGGCGCCGGAGAGGGATGAAGCCGCCGACTTCTTCTTACGCGGGATTCGAGTGGGAGAAATTAACGGCTAGCGCGGTGGGTCGGAGTAGTTATAATATTTTTAGTACGAAAATGCCCCTCGGAGTTGGTTTATTTACAACGCCAAGGAATGCCCTCGCGTACCAGCGCATGAAGATAATCGATTTTTTTTTTTTTAAAAAATAATTTTAATTTATATTAAGTCATTATTTGAATTTGAATTTGAATTTTTACTGGTTTTTAGTGTAATAATTTAAAAACTATATAGAGAGATTGAATAACTTTAAATTCTTTTAGGATTTAAAAAAAAAAGATCAAATGACACAAACTCTTTGCTTACAAAAGAGCTAAAATTCTTAAGAAAATTAATTTTATTTATGAATTTTAATAAATAAGTAAATAAATATTATTGGCCATAATTATTTTAATTTAGCCATAAAATTTAGATATAAATTTTGAATTGTGTCGACTAAAATCAAATAATTTTTTTTAAACATATCACAGTAGAATTTGACAAATCCAAAATCTTTGTTTGCTCTTTAATGTATATTAGTATAGATGAAATATTAAATCTAAATAATTAATTTAAATAAATAAATAGATTTTATATCTTTTTTTAAAAAAATTAGTGAAAATTTTAGAGGGTGTAACAATGTATAATAAATCCACAAATGCCTTGGATTCTTAAATATAATAATAAGGGAGGGATATAGGATTCAATGGAGTATCCAGAGCCGTACGTGATGGATCGGACGTACACGATTGGTGGATGCGTGGGTGGTCTACGGTGCACGGTGTACGGAGTACCAACACCATTCAGAGCATCTCTGTGCTCTAATTCATTTGCTTCATTAATTAACTTTGATTAATTCAAATTATATTTAACTTTGATTAATCAAAATTATCTTCTTAATCAATTTGGCCTATAAATGTAGTGTTTGGTTCCTCGAAAATTTCATATATATTTTTTAAAAAATTTTAATCTAGAAATAAAAAGTAATGAATTTTTTATTAACTAAAGTTTATTTTTTCATAAATTTTTTTTAAAAAAGTTTTAAATTTTTTAATTCGGAAAATGAAAACAACACTTTCGATTTTCGACGAAATCTGAAAGAAAATTCACTTTTTGAAAAAAATAAATAAACAAAAATTTTTTTCCAGCCGTAAAATTATTAACTGAAATATTTTTTCGGATAACTAAATAGGAATTAATCTATCTTTTTTTTAGGTAAATATGTTGGGCGACCCCCTGAACTATTGGTATTTCGGAGATAGTCACGCTAAACTATTTTTACTTTGTTTGACACTTTTTTGATATGTTGTTTTTTAAAATTAAGTAATTTTAATTAAAAAATAAAAAAATATTAAATATTTTAAAAATTTAAATAACTTTCTAAAATGTAAAACCGTATTAATTAACTGATAATATCTAATTGAATCATTAAATATTAGAAAAAAATTAACTTAAATAACCAGAATAAATCAAATTAAAAAACTAGAAATTAAAAGGGTGTTAATCAAAGCAATTAAAGTTTAGGGGCTAATTTCAGAATCCCAATAGTTGAAGGGTCTCCACACAATTTTTTTACTTACGGGGCATGAACGTAAATAAATGGAAATCCCGGGACAGTGGGAGTCGGAGTGTGGTGGGACCCGCGGGGCTGGAGGGTATTTCGGTCTTTTCGCCTCGTGATCACGCGAAACGCACAGGGGGAGGGGATCTTTAGCGGGTAACGTGTAAAGTAACGGGTCGGGTGCCGGAACATGGAAAAGGGCATCGTTTATAGCATGAACGGTAACGAGAAATTATTAAATGCACCCGGTGCACACCTACACTTCATACACCGTACTACTAAAATTGTCAAAATCAAAATTTAACTCATTGTAAATACTTTGATATTTGAAAAAATTATATATATAAAAAAAGGGTAATTACTTATATACCCCAAAAATTTTTCAAGTTTTTTATTTACCTTTTAATATTAAAAATACCATTTTGTCCTTTCAAGTTATTTTATTTTTAGGGACAAAAAAAATATTTTAATATTTTATCTTTCTAAATATATTTTTTTTATCGTCATTAACTTTTTTGTATTTGCCTTTAAGTTAAGCACAAAATAAATATTTTAATTTCTTTTAACTCTAATAAAATTTTAATTCCAATTTAACTGAAAATAACTTAACAGTTACTACCGGTGGTGATATTTTTGAATAACGAAAAAATATATAAACATCATATTTAAAATAAAAAAATAAAAATAAAAAAAATATTTTTGAAGTATTAAAGAGTACATAAGATATTATCCCATCTCATATAAAAATTACTATTAGAAGTGCGCGTGCAATGCACGCTCTGTATTAAAAAAAAAAAAAAATTTTAAAAAAGATTACTTGTGAATTTTGATGAAATAATTAATTTTTATATTATTATAATCATCTAATTTGGTAGAAAAATAGTAAGAATTATAGTTAATTTATTTAAAATTTGTTATAGTTTAAATTTAAATTTTATTGAAAATTTTATAATGTATATATTTTAAGAATAAAGAAATATTTTTAGAATAAATTCATAAATTCAAAACATTTATTTGCTCCTTTTCAGATACTATAAATAAATTTTGAACACTGATCGATATCTCAGAATGCTTTTTCTCACATTAATTTTAAAATTTTGAACTACGCAATGCCTAGGGTAAAGATTTTCAAAACAAACAACTTTTTCTATATAGTATTTTTTTTTTTAAATTAAATATCATGTTAATTTGATTTGATTTAATTTAATTTTGAAATATTAATAATCAAATATAATGTGCAGTGTAATATAAGAAGTGTTTGTATATATATACATTTTTTGTTTGTTTGTGTTCCAACATTCAAAAGTTTTTTTTTTTTTTTTTTCTTGAACCAGATGTTTTAATACATCTTATACATCGAACTCAATATTTGATAAATAATATTAAAAATTTTAAATTAGATTTTAATATGTACGATTTATAATATCTGAATAGACTATGTGTTGACAATTATAAATTTTAAAAAACTATTGCCCAAACATCTTGTGACTAGTTGGTTTGAGAATTAACACTTAAGGAAAAATAAAAACATTATTCAAAATTATAATAAAATAAATATTCCAAATTTATTTATTCTTAATTAGTATATGATTTTATTTAATTTTATATAATATGTTTAATAAACTGAGTTTGTCTATAATTTTTTTTTCTTTTATTTTGTGAAAAAACAGATAAAGAATGTGAATATATATATATATATATATATATATATATATATATATATATATATATATATATATATATATATATATATATTGACGACCGACTTTGTTAGATATGATCTACGTTATTAATTAAAACTATTTAAAAATTAAATTTTATAATTTTTCTGCATCATTTATCAAAAATGAATTTTAAAAATTATTATTTTAATAACCGATATAACACGTTTGTAAGTTTAACGGTGTAAAATAATCTAAATTAGATGAAATTTTAATAGTAAGTTCTACTTAATATCAAGAGTAAGATCAATAATTCCGATTTAAAATTTAAATTTATTATTATTATTTTTTATGAAATTTTTACTTCCAGCTGTTCATTTTGGAATTACTCTTTTACTAGGCAAATGAAGTTAAAAAATTATAAAATTTGATTTCTAGATAATTTTAACATTGTAGATAAAGTTTAAAGGAACTGATCAACAAATCGGATGTCCTATTATTTAAAACAACTTACAAATATTGAGACTTCCATACTTTCGAAAGTATAGAATTCTCTCTCTCTCTCTCTCTCTCTCTCTCTCTCTCTCTCTCTCTCTCTCTCTATATATATATATATATATAATTAAGTTATTATGGTTGTAAAAATATTAAATAATTGATATTTATAAGTTTTCTATCGTTAAATTTATCTCTTTGATTAATTTTATTTTTTAAATTATATTATTTTACAAATGAGGAATTGAATCAAATATAATAGAGCAATACTATTTATATACCTAATTATAATTATAGGTATAAGATATATATATATATATATATATATATATATATATATGCATCCTAAATTTTTAAATTTTTTATGTTTAGAATTCACCAACTAGTTATATTATTATAATTTGTTTACTAAATATCTATTTATTTATTTTAAAATTTTTTTGATGCAAAAGTGTAAGATATGTATCCCTTTATGAGATGTACAACTAGTTTTTTTTTTTTTTTAATAAGTATTTAATCGAATCTCAATGCTTATATGTGATAAGACCAATTTGTGGCAAACCAATTCTATTATTTTAGATGTCATCTAGAAAACAATAGGCTTTTGGCAAAAATAAAATTTAGTAGATTTGTGTTTTTATAAAAATAATTTTTTTTTATTTTACATATTTAGGTTAAATTTTTTAAAAATTAACTAAAATACTTTTGTACCTTAAACACTCTATCTCTTTTTTCTTCGCTTTCTCATTGTGAACCATGTCTTCATTGTCGCCGACAGTCTTGAGCACTCATTCTATCTCCGCTTCCACACCAACTTTTCTGTCATGTCCGCATCATAATTAAATACCTTACGAACAAGATAAACACGATAAATTTGATCTGTTCATCGTTGTTGCTGCTCGGCTCTTTGCCAAAGACAGAAACAAAAGTAGCAGAGAAGGAGGGCGACGATCGCTGATCGATAATACTTTCGAAATATGTTCTCGGCTAGTATGGCCCACGATGACAAGGTGATGGTGGTATAGTAAGAGAAAAATAAAATGACAAACAATGTAATGTTGATTAAAAAGTTGCACTACTCGAATATATGTTACACTATTTTATTAGCGCAATATCAAATTATTGGCTAAATTTTTCTCACTCGCTACCACGACAACTTCTCTACTATAGCCACACTCACGAATCCGCTTGGGAATCTACTTTAGAAGCATCCTTGAACGACGATCATCGCTCACCTTCCCCACTACCTTCGTTTCCATCTTCGACGATGCTCCGAGTAGCACCACCTTCGTCGTAACTGCGGCAACCTCGTTGGAGAATGTCGAGAATGGCAATGGCCACGGCCCAGTACTGAGTCAATTTTAATTATCGTCCTTTTATTCGTGTGCAAGGTAGGGAAGGAGCGCAGCAGTGGAGCGGGAGCCGTAGAGAAGTGAGAGAAAGCGAAAAAAGAAAGAAAACAAGAAGAGAAAGAATAAAAATATTTTGATCATTTTAAAAAATTCAGATTAAATCTACATAAACAAAAGAAATAACATACTCTAGTAGATATTTTATGTAAGAAGGTCAAAACAAGAGTCCGGCTACTATAATATTAATAGTACCAAGTTATTGGTGCTATCAAATTTTCTACCCTTAGATCAATTTCTTAGATCAATTTCACCCGTTAGATTTTTACTATTTTTCCAACCATCTATTAAACCCAAGGAGCCCATTATCATCTCAACTATACATCTATTAATTCAATAATTAAAAACTAGCTAAATTACAGAAAACCCCCCTATCATATCCCGCTTTTCCACTTTACCCCCCTGTCATTAAAAAGTCGACAATCTGCCCCCTCGTAATTACCGAATTGTCTTTAGGGGGCAACGACGTTAACGGGAATGGTAAATTGACGAAAATACCCTCCATTTTTTTTTCTTTTCTATTCCGAAGTTTTTTTTTTTTTTTTTTTTTTTTTTTTTAAGGATATTTTTCAAGGGTATTTTGGATATATGAAATTATATTTTCAAAAAAACTGACGGTCAACTGACGGCGGGGGGTTATTGCATAATTCGCTAATTACGAGGGGGCAGATTGTCGACTTTTTAATGACATGGGGGTAAAGTGGAAAAGCGGAATATGACAGGGGGGTTTTCTGTCGACTTTTTAATGACAGGGGGTAAAGTGGAAAAGCGGAATATGACAGGGGGGTTTTCTGTAATTTAGCCTTAAAAACTTAATAGCACCAATGACTTGGTACTATTAATAGTACTCCAGCCTTGCTCTCAAAACAATATAAAAATTTTTACTAAAAAATTTATAATGATAAATAATAATATCCATATATCCCAAATAAAATATATGATATACTTTTCATTTATCTAAGCATAAAAACTCTTTCACTAATCACATTGAAATAACTAGTAAAATTCAGTTCATTCTAAAATAGATAGGGTGTAAAATATATATCTTATTTGGAGTGTACAAAAAAATATTTTCTTAAATTAATATATTCTAATTAAAATAATATTTTTTAATTGGATTAATATTTTTTTGTAATAATGAAATATTTGTTGCACGAGGCTGAAAATCAGGGCACAATAGTTAACTAAATTAAAGCCAATGTAGGATGTATATATAACATTTATTCTAAATTAGTAATTTATGACTAATCCAAAAAAAATTTTAGGATAGAAGATATTATTTTTATTTTTAATTTTTCCTAACTTTTTTATTTTCTTTATTTTATAAGTGTGATTTATTGAGAATGGTAATCTCGTATTTGATATAAATTAGAATCTTAATCTTTATATAACACGAGGGGTTTCTCTATCTACAGCATTTAATTTTTGGATTAAGCTTGAACCCTTTAACACCGTATTGGAGCTTGGTTCACTTTTTTTTTTTTTTTTTTTTTTTTTTTTTTTTTTTTTTTTTTTTTTTTTTTTTTACATCCAAATTTATTTCGGTCTGGTCATATTTTTTTTTGAACTTAGCCAGAAATATAAAACAGTTAAATTTTAAATTTAAATATTTATAACCAAATTTTTAATTAACGGTACTACATACGTCGGTACTTCAACTCAGTATAAATTTTTTTTAATATAAGCACGTTTTTTAGATAATGCTTAGGAAAAGAGGCTCTATAATATAGCAAATATTGACCCTTCAAAAAATATTATCATATGAATATCAAACTAATTTATTAAAAGATATATTTTACTATTATTTTTAATTTTTTGATATTTTAAACCATCAGAATTTAAAAAAATTCTAATGTGACACCTTCAGAATGTGGATTAGTCCTATATATAAAATATAAATAGAGCTAAATTTTTTAACTAGGCTATAGCATTTTGAATGGTAGTAAAATTCAAGAGGCTAAGAAAGTCAATCGTGCTAGAGTTAGAGTAGTTTTAGAATACGTGACCCGACTCCCGAAAAGTTGGGGCATCACACCTAACACTTAATTAGTATAAGCGTCAATATATATATATATGTGGTGATTTTTTATTTGCATATGCTTTAAATGATATTTTCATTTCCATATGTTTTTTAATATATTTTCACAAATACGATCCGAGGACTAACACTGGTGCTATATAGTGTCATAATATATATATATATATATATATATATATATATATATATATGGTGATTTTTTATTTGCATATGCTTTAAATGATATTTCCATTTTCATATATTTTAAATAATATTTTCAAATATGATACTAAACTATATTAGGACGCTTTTAAATATCGTTAAATATAAAAAAATAATATTCTTAAATATTAATTTTATTTTGTAATGGCTCAAAACTCTACTTATATTTACATAGCGAACAATCTTCATCCCAACACGTACACCGTGTGGGAATGTTTAAATATCGTTAAATATAAAAAAAATATCCTTATATATATATATATATATATATTTGTAATGGCTAAAAACTTATATTTACATTTAAGTAGCCAACAATCTCTCTCTCAACACCTGCACGTGTGGGAGCAATCTCCCTCCCAACATCTATACCGTCACACGGTGCAATCTCCCTCCCAATATCTGCACCGTGTGGAAATTGAAAATCGTTGGTGCTAACTATTAATCCTAAAAACTGGAGCTATTAAAAATACGCAACCAATTCACTTAAAACGTATAAATACAGTGTCTACGGATCTCATCGAATTCAACCCATATTGGTGTTAGGTCTATTGTTGAGCCTCTTAGCATTAGTTCTATTGTGAACCGCAACCCTGCTCAACTTATTGAGCTCACCAACTCAACTTATTAGTATCTCATGGACCTATTGTTAGGAGAAAAAAAATTAAACCTATTTTTAATTCATAAATAAATAACCAACGATAATTCATAAATTTTAAATTATTATTATTATTATTATTATTATTATACACACTTAAACTTAATAGTGAGTGACTATAGTATTACAAAACTGGATAACACCTTTTCTCTTTCTCTCTCCCCACTCAAAGAATCTCCTCTCCAACCCAAAAGTCACACGTTTAGAATCGTTTGCACAATTGAACCCCATTCCAAATATTTTCTTCTTTGGATTTAGTTAGCTTAGAAATTAACCATCATATTTATTTAGAAAATATGTACATTTACCTCCTAAATTTTAAAAAATTGATAAATAAGCTTCTAACATCTAAATCTTTCAAATTTTATTAAATAGTTCAACAGACATTTATATATCTCAAGTGAACATACTGATTAAACATATATTCTCGACAAATATTTTGCATTTTATAGAGCATCAAAATATATTACAATCTATATTTTCTATTCTAATGCTTGAAAAATAAATAGTAAACATTAAAAATTGATATATATATATATTTTAATTCTTATACTTTATTTTTACACGTGAAAAGAGAAGAAGTAGATTTTTCTTTTTCTTCTTATTTTTGTATTTTGAAGCTTAATAAGATTATTTTGTAAGAAATACTATCAAAACAGCTATTTAATTAGTAATTTTATTTGAAGAAAACACAAAAACATTAAGATATATATTTTTTACCTCTATTTTAAGGGCTAGTTAAAAAAAAAAATAGTAACAATAAAAAGATATATTTGAAAGAACATAACAGTGATTTCACACAATTCACTAACTAAATATATTTTAAAAAATATCAATAGTAAGATATATTGGACTTTTTTTTTCAAATAACCCTCCCAATTTTTAAAATTTGCGAAATAATTCTTTCAAAAAAAATTTTTGTAAAAATTACCCTGCTTTTGCCACGCGGGCGCCACGTCGGGTGGTCACCTTGAAGGCGCCGAGCGACTCAGCGCCTTCACAAAATTTCTGTGAAGGCGCTGAGTCGCTCGGCGCCTTCAGTGCGGCTTGGGACTTACCAAATTTTTTGAAAATTGGCCGAGTCATCAGGGCACGTATGGGCACATGAGGGCATGCACTAAAGGAGCCGAGCAACTCAGCGCCTTCACAAAATTTCTGTGAAGGCGCTGAGTTGCTCGACGCCTTCAGTGCGGCTGGGGACTTGACCGAATTTTCTGAAAATTGGCCGAGTCCTCAGGGCAGATATGCGCGTGAAATGTTGCACTAAAGGTGCTGAGTTGCTCAGCGCCTTCAGTGTAAAACATTAAAGGCGCTGACCGACTCAGCGCCTTTAGTGCTATACACTAAAGGCGCCGAGCAACTCAGCGCCTTTAGTGTTTTACACAAAATGCGCTGTGTTGCTCGGCGCCTTTAGTGTACAGCACTAAAGGCGCTGAGTCGCTCGGCGCCTTTATTGTATAGCACTAAAGGCGCTGAGTCGCTCAGCGCCTTTAATGTTTTACACTAAAGACGCTGAGTTGCTCAGCGCCTTTAGTGTAAAACACTAAAGACGCTGAGTCGCTCAGCGCCTTCGTCTTGACTACAACCCCCGCATGGGCTACAGTGCCCTCACTTTCCCCTCTTCCAATTCGACTTCCCCTCTCCACCTATCTCCCTCTCCCGCAGCATAGTGCCGAAGCACATCACCCCTCTCCCTCTCCCGCAGCACAGTGCCGAAGCACATTTTCGCCGTCGCCGTCGCCGAAGCTCATTGTCGCCGTCGCCGTCGCTGTCGACGAAGCCACTGTCGCCGTCGCCGAAGCCCGCGGTTGCCGTCGCCGTCGCCGTCTCTCTCGCTCTCTAGATCTCACTGTGAGCCTCCCCCCCCCCTCTTCCTCCCTCCCATTCTCTCTCCCTCTGTCTCTCTCACTGTGAGGCGGAGCTCTCACAGCGAGTCTCACTGTGAGAGTTCTCTCCCTCTCTCTCTCTCTCTCTCACTCTCGCTCTCTCTTCCTCTCACTGTGAGAGTCTCACAGTGAGGTTCTCACTGTGAGTCTTTCACAGTGAGGGATCTCTCACAGTGAGGTATCTCTCACTGTAAGAGTTCTCTCACAGTGAGAGCTACTGTGAGAGAACGCTCACAGTGAGAGATCCCTCACTCTCTCACTGTGAGATAGATCTCACCGTGAGGTTTCACTGTCGCCTTTAGCACTGTCCGCGCGTGATTTCACAGTGAGAGGTTTCACTGTCGGTCTCCGACTGTGAAGTTAAAATTAGTATTTTGAAGTGGTTAATTTTGTTTTGTAGTTGAAATGGCTAATTGTCGCATGTCCCTAAGTGTTCATTGGGATCGATGTACAGTTAGTTATTGATGAGAATGGTCCAAAATATATCGGCGATCGAAAAAAGTTAATCGCGATACGTTCTGATTCTATATATACTAGTTTCGAGACGAGAATGTATCGTTTAGTAAATTATACAAGAGAAGAATTTCGTTTAAAATTCACTATTCGTTGCCCCACGATTGGTCGTGAATATTTAGTTCACGAAGTAGTAGATGATGAATCATTAGAGGGAATGATTGGATTATGTGAACATTATGGTTTTGTGACGGTATACACTGAGAAAGAGCTACATCCGTCAGATAATTTTGAACCGCAAGGTTATTACACGAGAATGCTCCACAATTATATTGATGTGGGTCCTTCTGCCAATGTAATGGGTGATCAAAATATTCCAAACAAAGGTGATGTCAGAATGACAAGGTTAGAAAATTAACATAATAAATTGGTAATTTGTAATTTTCTTTAAATGGACTTAATCATTGTATATACTGCAGAGAAAATGAGTATGATCCTATTAAGAGTGTTGTACCTTACTCGGTTAGTAGTGTGCCACCAACGACCACATGTGTGCCACCTAAGACCACACACACGCAAGCCACGACCTCGCGCGGACACTGCACGATATCACGCGTACAATATTGCACGACCTCCCATCTAGAACCAAGGATGTCTCATTTACAACTACAACCTTATGATTGGGGGTAAGTATAAATCAAATTAAATTTTAAATTTTAAATTTTAAATTAATGGTAATGTTGAAATTTTATTTTTACCAAATTTGCAGGTTATCTACTTCCTATGAACATTGGAATACAACTGCTATTAATGATTTTGATACTAATGTTGACGAAGGAGGTGATAATATCGACGAAGGAGATTGTAATGTTGACGGAGGTGGTGATAATGATATTAATCATGAAGATTCACCAATCAATGATGATGAGAATAGAAGTGAGGATGACGAACTAGATGTTTCATTTCCAGATATAGATGATCATCATGATGGAGGGTTAAATGATCTTGCAAATGCAATTTACAGTGAAATAGACAACCCACAAATAAGCAATGATTACGTAGACAATCTTGACGAGAAAAATGAATTTATTGATCATCCGGAACATTTTCTTTCAGATAATAATTGTATATATCAGTATGTTGTAGATCCTACAGATCTTGATATTCGACAAATCAATAGTGGTCTCCCTAGCATCGACGGGAGTTGGGCTGGACGTGTCTTTCATGAGAAGGCATCTTTATTGGATGCTTTAGACCGGTGGCATATTGAGCATAATGTACAAATGAAAATATTAAAATCTACTAGAACGACTTACACTGTCAAATGCTTGGTAGAGGGATGTGCATGGAGATTACATGCTTCAGTACCTAAAGATACGACATACTTTATGGTAAAAACATATGCTGGTCCACACACATGTGTAATTTCAATGCTGAACGCGGCGCACCATAATTGTAATTCGACCCTTATATATCAATTGATTCTCCCAACATTAAAGGTTAGACTTAATATGACGCCAAAAAAAATTCAAGATACGGTGCGATCAACTTACCATGCTGACATAACATATTGGAAAGCTTGGCAATCAAAGAGTAAAGCATTACAATTTATTTACGAGAGCTGGGAGAAATCGTACACAGACTTGTCTCGTTACCTTACTATGGTGAAGGAATCTAATCTTGGTACTTTATGGCGTCTGGATCATAGGTGGTCCGCTGATGGGATTTGTCGCTTTGGTCGTATTTTTTGGTCATTTCGACCTTCGATTCATGGATTCGCACATTGTCGGCCGGTAGTGAGTATTGATGCCACACATATGTACGGCAAATACGAAGGTCATGCTTTGATAGCGACAGCTGCAGATGCAAATGATGGACTATATCCTTTGGCATTTGCAATTTGTGAGGGGGAGAATACCGGGAGTTGCCGATGGTTTTTGCAAAACATGTGTCGGTATGTTACTCGTAATAGAGCCATTTATTTTATATCTGATCGATTTCTTGATTGAGGGAAATAGTGGCTACTATCTATCCTCCAGCACAGGATCACTCGCATCGTTGGTGTCTTCGACATATAAAAGCAAATATGAATAAGCGCTTCAAGAACGATTATTTGTTAGATAAATTCTGGCAGATCGGAATTGCTGCAACACCGATGGCATATTATCAGCTGAAGGAAGAATTAGATGTGTTGGATCATGATGCTTGGCAGTGAGTCCATGATCATGATCTTGAGAGATATAAAGAGTACTGGGCAAGGGCATTTGATGGAGGCCGCCGGTTTGGATTGATGACTACGAATCTTTCTGAATCGTTAAATGGGGTACTTAAGGGCAGTCGTGGTTTGCATATCACGGCTTTTGTTGCAGCTTATAAAATACTTATTAAGCTTATCTGACGGATGTAGCTCTTTCTCAATGTATACCGTCACAAAACCATAATGTTCACATAATCCAATCATTCCCTCCAATGATTCATCATCTACTACTTCGTGAGCTAAATATTCACTACCGATCGTGGGGCAACGAATAGTAAATTTTAAACGAAATTTTTCTCTTGTACAATTTACTAAACGATACATTCTCGTCTCGAAACTAATATATGAAGAATCAGAACGTATCGCGATTAACTATTTTCGACTGCCGATAAATTTTGGACCATTCTCATCGATAACTAACTGTCCATCCCAATGAACACTTAGGGACATGCGACGATTAGCCATTTTAACTACAAAACAAAATTAACCACTTCAAAATACTAATTTTAACTTCACAGTCGGAGACCGACAGTGAAACCTCTCACTGTGAAATCACGCGCGGGCAGTGCTAAAGGCGACAGTGAAACCTCACTGTGAGATCTATCTCACAGTGAGAGAGTGAGGGATCTCTCACTGTGAGAGTTCTCTCACAGTGAGAGCTACTGTGAGAGAACTCTCACAGTGAGAGATCCCTCACCGTGAGAGACTCATAGTGAGAGTGAGAGAGAGAGAGGGAGAGAGGGAGAGAGGGAGAGAACTCTCACAGTGAGACTCACTGTGAGAGCTCCGCCTCACAGTGAGAGAGACAGAGGGAGAGAGAAAGGAAGGGAGGGAGAGGGGGAGGGGGAGAGGCTCACAGTGAGATCTAGAGAGCGAGAGAGACGACGACGGCGACGGCAACCGCGGGCTTCGGCGACGGCAACAGTGGCTTCGTCGACGGCGACGGCGACAATGGGCGACGGCGACGGCGACAATGGGCGATGACGACGGCGACAATGGGCTTCGGCGACGGCGACGACGACGACCAAAATGTGCTTCGGCAATGTGCTGCGGGAGAGGGAGAGAGGTGATGTGCTTCGGTACTGTGCAAGATAGGTGGAGAGGGGAAGTCGGATTGGAAGAGGGGAAAGTGAGGGCACTGTAGCCCGTTCGGGGGTTGTAGTCAAGACGAAGGCACTGAGCGACTCAGCGCCTTTAGTGTTTTACACTAAAGGCGCTGAGCAACTCAGCGCCTTTAGTGCAACATTTCACGCGCATATCTGCCCTGAGGACTCGGCCAATTTTCAGAAAATTCTGTGAAGGAGCTGAGTTGCTCGGCGCCTTCAATGTTTTACATTAAAGACACTGAGCGACTCAGCGCCTTTAGTGCATGCCATACGTGCCCTGAGGACTCGGCTAATTTTCAGAAAATTTGGTAAGTCCCAAGCCGCACTGAAGGCGCCGATTGACTCAGCGCCTTCACAATATTAAGCGCCTTCACAGAAATTTTGTGAAGGCGCTGAGTCAATCGGCGCCTTCAAGGTGGCCACCCGACGTGGCGCCGGCGTGGCGAAAGCAGGATTATTTTTACAAATTTTTTTTGAAAGAGTTATTTCGTAAATTTTAAAAATTAGAAGGGTTATTTAAAAAAAAAAAAGTACAAGTTATTCCTCCCCTTCAATATATACTAGTGACTAACCCGCGCTACGCCGCGGCATTAGTGAGTTAGTAAAATTTAGGAGAAATGAATAGAATATCCAAAGTATAATAAAAATTATTAACAGAATTTTCAAATTATAAAAAAGTGTACGGAACAAACTACGGTAAATAATAAATTGGTATTGCCAAATTACAACAAACTACAACATAACAAAGCGAAGTTAAACAGTTGAAATATAGTTGTTGGTTGAAAGTACAAATTTCTTATAATTCTTTATTTGCATAATGTAATTCTAAATAAGTTATGTTGTTTAGAAAGAAACTTTCCACATTTTCATCAAGAATGGCATAACGAAGAATCCGACTTCCAACATAATCACTAAGTATCAGAAGACTGTATCAAAGAGGGAAATCATCATAGCAAGTAACTATCATAAGAAAGTACATAAAAACAATGTAAGTAGAAGTTTGGGAAACCCAAATTTAAGCACTATCCAAAATATGTAACAATACACATAGTCCAAAGCAGAAACAGAAGGCGAGAGATGGACACGCAAAAGTGTCGAGAGATAAAAAAATTTTATGAGTCTCTAACACTTTTACATCTCGATAAGAATAAGAGACATGAATCGAGAGTTTTATGTGCTTACGTGTCGATCTCCCTCTTCTACTTCTACACAACGTGCTACAGTACGACAGCGCATGGCCACGTGGCAGAGGATTAGGCGAGGAATACTTAGTAGTCGTTTTGACTTGGTGTTTAGCAATATATATATATATATATCTAAGAGAAGGTAATTAAAAGAAGAACAACTTTCATATATCTTCATGCTCTCTATTAAGGCATGCACATTTTAAAAAAAGACCACCCAGAGATTGAATCAAACATGGAAGCATCAATTAATTTGTAAGAAAATCAACTGAATATGTGAAGCATCAATTAATTTGTAAATGAGCACCTCTATTCCACTTCACATTTAGGAAAAGACCCCTCGGGCACATATAAAAAAAATACCAAGATCCAAGAGAAGGTAATTAAAAGAAGAACAACTTTCATGTATCTTCATACTCTCTGTTAGGGTATGCACATTTTAAAAAAGACCACCCAGAGTTTGAATCAAACATGGAAGCATCAATTAATTTGTAAGAAAATCAACTGAATATATGAGGCATCAATTAATTTGTAAATGAGCACCTCTATTCCACTTCACATTTAGGAAAAGACCCCTCGGGCACATATTTCAAAAAATACCAAGATCCAAGAGAAGGTAATTAAAAGAAGAACAACTTTTATGTATCTTCATGCTCTCTGTTAAGGTATGCACATTTTAAAAAAAGACCACCTAGAGATTGAAACAAATATGGAAGCATCAATTAATTTGTAAGGGAATCAACTGAATATATAAAGCATCAATTAATTTGTAAATGAGCACCTCTATTCCACTTCACATTTAGGAAAAGACCTCTCGGGCACATATAAAAAAAATACCAAGATCCAAGAGAAGGTAATTAAAAAAAGAACAACTTTCATGTATCTTCATGGTCTCTGTTAAGGTATGCACATTTTAAAAAAGACCACCCAGAGATTGAATCAAACATGGAAGCATCAATTAATTTATAAGAAAATCAACTGAATATATGAAGCATCAATTAATTTGTAAATGAGCACCTCTATTCCACTTCACATTTAGGAAAAGACCCCTCGGGCACATATTTCAAAAAATACTAAGATCCAAGAGAAGGTAATTAAAAGAAGAACAACTTTCGTGTATCTTCATGGTCTCTGTTAAGGTATGCACATTTAAAAAAAGACCACCCAGAGATTGAATCAAACATAGAAGCATCAATTAATTTGTAAGAAAATCAACTGAATATATGAAGCATCAATTAATTTGTAAATGAGCACCTCTATTCCACTTCACATTTAGGAAAAGACCCCTCGGGCACATATTTCAAAAAAATACCAAGATCCAAGAGAAGGTAATTAAAAGAAGAACAACTTTCATGTATCTTCATACTCTCTGTTAGGGTATGCACATTTTAAAAAAGACCACCCAGAGTTTGAATCAAACATGGAAGCATCAATTAATTTGTAAGGAAATCAATTTGAATATATGAGGCATCAATTAATTTGTAAATGAGCACCTCTATTCCACTTCACATTTAGGAAAAGACGGCGACCAATCCCATCATCACCGGCCACCAGCACTTCCTGATGGTAAGCAACATAAATTTCAGAGTTACAGAGGCATTCTGTCGAACACTTGGTGAGCAACACGTTGGTACCGTACAGATCGGTACAGTCAACCGAAGGAGATGACGCAACAGTAAGAGGAGAACAGGTGAAGAGGGAGGACGGTCAGAGACGGAGCCGAGCCGAGGAGGAGAAAGAGGGAGGGGGGCGAACGGGTCAGAGGCGACCAATCCCATCATCACCGGCCACCAGCACCTGTATAGAAGTGAGCAGCAAGTGACGACGGTGGCAGCGCGCAGTTCTTCCGTACGATCGGCCGAAGGAGGTGACGCAACAGTAAGAGAAGAGGAGGCGAAGAAGGAAGGCGGTCAGAGGAGAAGGTGGGAGTGCAACGGGAAGAGGAGAAGGGTCAGAGGAGAAGGTGGGAGTGCAACGGAAAGGGAGCCCCTGCAAATTTGGTAAGTAGTACTGTAGCAACACGTTGTGTAGCAGCAGAAGAGGGAGATGATAGGTTGTGTAGCAGTAGGAGAGCACGTTGTGTAGCAGCACGGAGAGGGAGAGGATAGGTTGTGTAGCAGTAGGACACGTAAGCACAGAAAACTCGGAGAGCACGGAGAGGTTGACATGTAAGCACAGAAATTTCTCGATTCATGTCTTCTTATTGATATATATATATATATATATATATATATATATATATATATATATATATATAGTTAAAAAGGGGCAATGGATTGGGTCCCCACCAAAATCCAAAACCCCGCCACCAAGTAATAAAATCTAAAACCCCGCCACCCAGTAATAAGAGAGAGAGAGAGAGAGAGAGAGAGAGAAAAAAAAAAGAGAGAGAGAGAGGGGGGGTTCAAAAAAAAAAAAAAAAAAAAAAAAGAAAGGAGGTGAGCAAAAATGGGGTATCTCCTCCTCCTCTCCATCGCCCCCGCGACGAGGCTCGCTCTCCCCGGCGCCGCCCCCCTCCTCCGAGCGGCCGCCGCGGCGGGCACGTGGCGCCCTCCGTTGCCTCCGGCGATCGCCGCCGCTCGCCGGAGAATCCCCGCCGCTCGCCGGAATATTCCCTTCCTCGTCCTCCGCCGCGGCCGCTCTCGTTGCGGCGTGGGAGGATCAGGTCCTTCTCCCTTTTACCGATTCTGCTAGTTTGTTTTTTCTTAAATGGGTTTGGATTCGTATTTTGGATTATTTTGAAGAAATTTCGTGGAACTTATCTCAATTACGACACGTTTTGGAAAAAAAATGAAAGGCTTTTATGAAATTGGGAGTAATTTTAGCGGAAGTTTATTAGATTGGTTCATAATTACATCAAATTTAATAGTTTAAACTATTTTATAGGGAATAAAACTGGATCAATTTACTGTTAATAGTTAATTGAGTCATAAAATTTAACAATATTTGTAACTTAATTTACTATAGAAACTGGGAAAAAAAAAACATATAATGTTCAGGGTTCTATTTCATAATGGCCTATAGTTGAGTCCCCATACATTTTTATTTATATTTACATACAATCTTGGGCATTGGTATGGGTTAGGTTTTATTATTGCAATTTTTAATGGAATATGACAAATCATCTTGTAAGTGGAATGTGTTGTCCTAAAACTTGATTATGATGATCCATAACTTTAAACTGAATAAAATCAATCTTCTAGGTTACGACTAGAAAGAAAATCTCTATCAGATATCTTATTCCGACGTCCAAATAAGTCCAAACTGATGTTTTGGCACTGTGGACGTAAATTCATGCTATTCAAATAGATTATACAAGAGGTCTGTGAAATTATATGAAACAACCGTTATACTCTAAAAGTTTAAGCTGTTAGAGAATGGTGTTTTATATATTTTATATTTAACAGGTTTTGTTACCGGCAAGGATTTAAGTATCCAACGACATGGTCCGTATTTATAGTATTGTATCATGATAATAAGATTCCGGCACCCGTGCCGATAGTATAGTTGAAAACCCTATTTTCTTCAAATTATTAAGTAATTTTTTTAATAAAGTTTAAAAGATTTGATAAAGATACATAATAAGTAATTAAAAAATTTTGTTGCTAAAGAAAATAAATATTTTATGCCATTATATGTCGGCACAGATGTATTTTTTGTGATCGGCACTGCTCGGCACGCACCGTGCTGGCAAGTTTTCGATGACACGATCCCGTGCTGCGACACTTTAATCCTTGGTTACTGGCCTTCTAATGGTTTACTGGACTAGACTTTCTTGTAAAGAATAGATATTGTAGAGCATGCTTGTTTTTGAAATGCCAATAAAAGTTAGCTACATAATCACTATTTCCTATTGGTTATCTATAAAAATAATTCTTAGCTGCTCTGCTTTTCTTATATTTTAGTTAGGAGAGAGTATGAGTTGTTTCATATGCTTTTGAGAAAGCTTTTATCTGTCTTTATTGATGTTATCTACCTCAAAGAAAGCAAGTACTTTTTAAAAAAAAAAAAATTATGAAGGGATTTAGTGTGTATTTATTTTTATTTAAGCGTACTTAATTTTGAGAGGAATTTTTGTATCTTGTTAGATTTAACATCGGATTTGGAGCTTGCAAAGCCTGAAGATAGGAGGGCACAAACCAAGCGTGCCAATGGCATATTTTGGATACTTCTCCTTAATCTTGGTATTTATGTTGCTGATCACTTGTTTCAGGTACTTAATTTCTAATTCAGGGAAGAATGAGAATGTCGTAGTTTACCATAACATGCTATGGGAAGAGCAAACTAACTTGCAAGATATTGCAATTTTTAGATCAAACACTGTAACTGAATCTTAGTCTTACTGAATGCAGTAGCTGCTCAAATTTTAGTGTAATTTCGTATATGCATTTCTTTGCTGACTTATTCGCTCATACTCTTAAATATGCACTAAGCTTTGCCTTATCTTCCACTTATGTGCTTTTTTATATTGCTTTAGTTTCTTCCTAGGAGAAACTTAAATGTGTTTTGGGTTATTTTTACAGCTTCCGCATGTTAAAATGCTATATCTATACCATTATTGGCCTGCTTGGTACCAGTTTGTCACTGCAACATTCTGCCATGCTAATTGGTTAAGTCTCTTTTCTTCTTTCCTTGCACCAAAATTTTCTGTACCTCTTATTTAGAACGGAAATGCTCGATATAATATTCTAGTCTACCGTGATGGCCTTTACTTCTCTGTCCAAATTTACACAATGCACACACGCATGCATGCTCCTCTAGCCTGTGCGCACGTGTCTGTCTAGATATGTTCACCTGTAAAATGTAAAATTCATATATACCTCCCTAAAGTACAATTTCTTACAAAAATAGCCTAAGTCGGAGAGTCATCCAACTCATGGGGAAAGTTGGTTTTGCTTTGGAAATAATTTCCTAAAGTAGGGGTAAATTTGAAGTACATTAGTGTTTTTCTTTTTCTTTTGATGGGAAGCACATCAGTTTATATGTAAAAAAAAGTTAGGTTTTTGATGGTATACATGGAAAATCAGATTTTGGAGGGATATACATGTAAACTAGATAATTTTGCAGGGTTATATGTAATATCCCCCTTTTCTTTTTGCCTTGTCTTTACTATGTTGTTGACATATTTTCAGGAACCATCTTTCCAGCAATCTATTCTTTTTATACATCTTTGGTGAGAGCTTCTATCTCGTGACAAACAAGATATCTATCTTGTTCGCAACGTAAGTAGTGAACGTGCTAATCTCATTTGGAAACAGGAAAGCTTGTTGAGGAGGATGAGGGTAATCTTGCATTGTGGATCTCTTACATCCTGACTGGTGCTGGTGCGAACTTGGTTTCATGGTTAATTCTCCCAAGATCTGCCGTTTCAGTTGGAGCATCTGGTGCTGTCTTTGGTCTTTTTGCAATAAGCGTTCTTGTGAAGGTAACTATTTTTCTACTCGTAGATGTGAACGTTGCATGGTAGAACTACTTGATTGAACATTTGCCTTAACTATGTGGCAGATGTCCTGGGACTGGAGGAAGATTATTGAGGTTCTCATTCTTGGTCAGTTTGTTATTGATAAGGTAACTTGTCAAACCTCTGGTTAATTTGAATGAATCTTTTCTCTCCGTAGTGAGATCAATCTTTAGTCGTCATAAATTAGTGGATTAATTTGAATGAATCTTTTCTCTCCGTGGCAGATCAATCTTTAGTCGTCATAAATCAGGTACTTGAGCTATGAAGTAGGAAGCTTGTTCTTTTTTGAATTTATTTGTTTTTAAATATTGTGTTTCTCGACTTTGGATGTGTTGTTCTTTAATTTGTCCTGCATTTGAGACTTAGAATGGAACATGTATAAATTTCGGTGCACTTCAGATAGTTGTAGGAATCAAAATTCACCTGTTACTACAGCTATTTTGTTGCTTGGGATTATGCTTTGAACTTTTGGTTTAAATCATTGTAATATTGGAGGCTTTGTGTGACCGTTGTCTATATTCCCTCATGATTACCTACACATTACCCTTTTTCAGCTAATTATAAACTTAATTTCATGTTCATCCTGTTAATTGTGGGCATCTAAGTATATATATATATAAGCCTGATTACAACATCTACACTGTGTATAATGAATGGCTCGAGTTGTGTTGACACTGTGATGAGTTGCTATCTTGTTTACCGCAGGTGATGGAGGCGGCACAAGCTTCAGCAGGTTTAGCTGCTCCGTTGGCGACGAGCTATTCGTTCCAAACCGTCAATCACATCGCGCACCTCTCAGGTGCTGTGATCGGCGCCGCTTTAGTGCTGCTAATCAACCGAATCCCTTCTCACCTGCCGGGCTCAGATTCCAGGGCCCTGAAAGCGAAGGATAAAAGAACTTGATTCGGTGTTCCGTAACTACTCTCCCCGACCTTGAGACCATCATGCGACACAAACACGCGTGCGCTGCGTAAGCAAATGGGGCCCAGAATCAGGATTCAACACTTCTAGTTCCTTCTACACTTCTTGCACTTCTTGCTCTCGCCCTCTTAGGTGTTCCGGCACTCCGATATGTCGAGGTGATGTAATTGAGGGAGAAAAAAGGATAGATTAGAAAGTAAGAATGAAAGGCAGGAAAAAGATGTATCTTATTTTCTGTACATACTATAAACTAAATCTGAGTCAAATTGATGCAGGCGACTGCTATTAAAATTTAGGATTTTCTTCTTCTGCCCTTTTTTTTTGGTTTTAAAGTCCGGAAGTCTGTAAATGAATACTCATGTTTTTCAATTCTGATCTTATTGTATGGAAATGCTGGCATAATCAGCATATATATATATATATATATATATATATATATATATATCAGATCCTCCACTGTTCACATGACAGCAAACTAATGGTCACATTAATATTTTTAGTGTTGATGTTTTGCTAAAGATTGTAAAAAAAAAAAAAAATGCAAAATTCAGTATGGTTTTTCTCAGTTTTTATGTACAAAATATTAGAATTTTTTTCATTAATATTTCTTTAGATTCTCATCAAAATTGAGTTATCTCAAAGTTTCTTCTTTTATCTTGAATCACAATTCGATATTAATTGACTAAATTAAAAGCACTGAACAAATATAAAAAAAAATCTGCAATTTTTTAAAATGACAAAAACAATAACAAACCACTCGTTTATGTTTCGCCAATGCCGCGCCCCACTCCGATATTTCTTGTTTTCAATTAAACACGCGAACTTTCCCGCATGACTAAGAATGGCCTTTATTTAAAATCCTATGCCTGCAATGAAGTTGCCAAGTCAGCTCTGATGCCTGCACTTTCCCTAAAAATGTGATTATTTCACTCAGCAGTCAGCATATGCAATGAAGTTGCCTCGGCGGGAAACGTGAAGTAATTAAATTTTAAATTTAAAATTTTAAATATTAATTATTAATTTTTTTTTTATTTGTGTTTGAAACCGTACATGTAATTAAATATTATTGCTGTCTATTTTTACTAAATCTCAATTTATTCAAGATGTATGTGTGAATATGATAAATTTGTATTCCAGCACTTTTGTTCACATATGCTGATTTTGCATAATTTTATCATATTTACGTATGTATATTTTAACTTAAAATTCTACTGAAAATGTGAAGCAATTAGACTTCAAACTCGGGACCTCAGATATCAATTATTAAATTTTTTACCACTTGCGTTAGAAACGATCGGTACTGTCTATTTTTACTAAATCTCAATTTATTCAAAATACATATGTGAATATGATAAATTTGTATTCCAACACTTTTATGTTGACGCATGCTAATTTTGCACAACTTGTCATGTTTATGTATACATATTTTAATTTAATATTCTAAAATATTATATGGATGATCCCGCCCTGTTGTTCTTTCTCTCTAAATTATTTTCTAAATTCAATAAAGTTAATTAGATACATAGATAGATACCATTTTGCCACACGCATTCATCCACATTATTCCTAAACTATTAGTTTGGGATAAAAATTTTGCCCGCGAGAGGTGGAAAGATAATAATAACTGATTTTAAAATAATAATTATGTTATGAGAAATAAGGATGATAGGTAATAATTGTATCTATTAAGAGGGGGCAGTGAGTGGATGGATAATAATTGAACTTAAAGAGAGGTCGATATCATGTGTACAAAAAATATATTTTTAAAAAAATAGTCAATAATTAAACTAAAAGAGAGGCCGAAATCATGTATATAAAAAATATATTTCTAAAAAAATAGTCAATAATTGAACTAAAAAAACAAAAAAGGTCGAAATCATGTGTACGAAAAATATTCTTTTAAAAAGTAGTCAATAATTGAACTTAAAGAGAGTACAAAAAAATAATTTTTTAAAAAGTAGTCAATAATTATGTTTGAAAAGGTTGTAGGAGAAAGAAAAAGAAAAGGGCAGAGATGTAGAAAAGTGATAACTATGTGTGAGTGGATGCGAAACAATGAAAAGAGGTTGACGGCGACAAGTATTTATATATGAGTAATACTATTTATATATTTTATTTGAAGTATACGATATATGTATATATATTTTGTTCATTCTAAGATAGAAACTTTATTGCTCGTCATTTTAAAATGACGAGTAAAATTTATCTTACCCTAAGATGGGTGGAACATATGATATACATTTCGTTTAGAGTGTACAACAAGCATTTTATATATTTGGAAAATACTTATTGTACATCTTAAACCGGGTGTATATTTTACACCACATTCATTCTAGGATGGATTGAATTCTATTCGTCATTTTAAAGTGACGAGTGGAAGAGTCGCTACCCTATGATGGATAGGATGTATATCGTACATCCCGATCTAAAGTCTAATAACATGTAATCTCATTTTTAAATTTTCTAAGGACATATTAGTAAATGAGCTATGCTACTGGTACATCCCATCAGGGATGTAGAACTTACACTCCACGTCCATTTAAGGGTGGGAGCTTAATTCGTCTATCACTTCGAAGTGATGGACGAAATTCACCCATCCTAAAATAGATGGAGTGTAGATCATACACATCATCCGGGGTGTACAACAAGCATTTTCCCTAATAATTACACCCACCAACTAGGAACCTTACGTATTTAACACAACACT
>CM054941.1:4541066-4552433 GCA_029168755.2 Tillandsia fasciculata | reverse complement strand
AAAGGTTCGAAGTTTGCGGGAGGGCGAGCGCAACCACCAACTAGTCTCCCAGACTCCTCCCACAGCTTTGAAAGGCTTCCGACTCGATTGATCGCTAGCAAGGAATCAGTATTTGTCTGTTGAAAGATTGTTTCTTTCCTAATATACCAAATCACCCACCAAAAAGCCACCAAGCCAATTAAATTCTTATTTACTGTGTTGGGCCAACCCCTAATCATCAACTTCTTCTAGACACGTTTAATATCATCGCTCGTGTCCTCGCAGCTAAGACCCTCTAACATCTTCCATGACACAAATTGCGTGAACATATATTTCAAAAAAAAAATGATTTGCAGTTTTGTTCTCTGAACCACAAAGCACGCACAGTTGCTTCGAGTGCAATCCCTTAGCTAAAAATAGTTAGGATTAATAAATTTGATGCAATGATCGGTGAATTTGATAGAATCTTACACTCCTTTGATGCAAAAATTCACAAACCTTCAAAAAATATATTTTATGCTCATTTTAGTTCGGAAATAAAGCGGATGTGCCAAACGAGATATTTTTTGACTGAAATATTTTATTTTGGTCAAATTTTGAAGCGGAAGGGCTTGTTAAGATCCCCGGTAGTTTCGTTGGACTTTTCATGTGTAGTCTCCATCTTTTGAATCTCCTTAAAATTGTTGGTGTAAATACAGAAAATAGATGTTAGACTACAAAAATATATAAAAAGTATCAACGAGTCGATCAAGCCGAGACACGGATATCTCGCTCTCTTTAAGGAGATTCAAGCCCTCTGCGGTAGGCAAAGCCTTCGAACCGATGCAGAAGAACACTGACTTGTCCCCTCCAGGATACAACGGCTCAACCCTCGTCGTGTGGCTTCACTTACTCTGCACAATTAGATGAGCCCAAAGCTCCACAAAAAAGAACACCTTTCTTTGATGTCTCTCTCTCAAGTAGTATATAATTTATTTAGTCTTTTTTTTTTTTTATCTTTAGTTGGTATATACAAGAGAGTAGAATATGTCTCTTTATATAGGCACCATAGGTCTTAAGGTTACTACTTAATTAAGTTAAGGAGTTAGCTTTATTAAGTAGTATACGTTAGTTCTCTTTGTAGTTCAAACTTAATTGAAAAAAGTTACCATGCAAGAGTAAAGGAGTTGTAACTCCACTAGTTACAAATACATAAGTTTATTAAATTAAAAACTCATTTAATAAAATGTTACAACATTATCTAAGAACATAATTATGTGGGTGTGATTGTGTGAATCAGTATATCAAACCTGAGTGTCTCCATGCATTTTTGCCAAATGAATATTAACTATTATCATGAGATTGATCTTAGCGCTAACAAGCAGCAGAATTCATCCAGCCAGATTGGTTGGTGTCTGCATTTCAACACCATCCAATTTGATTCGTATGTTTTACAAGTATGATCACCACTCTTTTGGGCTTTCCATTGAAGGAACAAGTCGATCTTACGATAGCAGTATAATATAACTCTAATAAGATGTTATTTACGTGGACAGGACATGTTTGCTGGAGGAACTGATACTACTTACACGGCGGTCGAATGGACGATGGCAGAGCTCATCGACCATCCAGAAAAGATGAAGAAACTACAGGAGGAAGTAAGAAGTGTCGTAGGAGCCGGTAGAATGGTGCTAGAGGAGGACTTAAACAACATGGCCTACTTGAAAGCCGTGATCAAGGAGAGTTTGAGATTGCACCCTCCTATTCCGCTGCTCGTTCCGCACGAATCGATCGAAGATACCGATGTAATGGGCTATCATATCCCCGCGAAGACGAGGGTTATAATCAATGCTTGGGCTATAGGAAGGGATCCCGAATCTTGGGAGAGGCCCGAGGAGTTCTGGCCCGAGAGGTTTCTGGACAGTTTGATTGATTACATGGGACAAGATTTTCAGCTGATACCTTTCGGTGCCGGCCGGAGGGGATGCCCCGGGATCAGTTTCGCGATGTCGACGACTGAACTCGCTCTCGCCAATTTGGTTCATCACTTTGACTGGGAGTTGCCTGGGAGGATTGAAAGGAAGAGGTTGGATATGAGTGAGGTAAATGGGATCGGAGTGCACTTGAAATCTAGCCTTGTTCTTGTGGCTAAACTTTGGTGTCCATAAACTGCTGCCTTTCGATTTTATAATATAAATTTTGCCCTTGTGAGGTGATTTGTATATATGTTTTAAATATGAATTTGCATGTTTTAAATATAATCTTTGAGTGGAATTTGGTGTACTTAGCACTGTTAATTGTTGTTGCTATTATATCCATAAACAAATTAAATCAACTTTCAAAATAGTATAAATTTGCACGACAATTAAAGCATCGTCCCCTACCCCTCTCTCCCTATAAATAGGTCCCATTTCAACCCTTCCCAAAACCCATCCCGCTTCTCTCTCTCTCTCTTTCTCTCTCTCTCACTCTCACTCTCCCGTCGATCGCTCGCTCTACGATCTCTCCAATCGATCTCTTCAGAGGTGTTGATGAGATTCTCCGAAGGTATTAGATCTTACCCTAATCCTTAGATCGCTGCCTCGTTCTAAATTCGTCTAATTCTCCAAATTTATGTAATGGGTCTGACTCCTAGCAATCTAAGTGATACCCTAGTAAGGCTAGAGGTTTGTGGGATCGGTCTCTTACCTCTAAGCAACTAGTGTGCCATATGTAGATAAGGCTCGAGGGATGATGATCCGTGGACTCCTGATCCTGCGTGCTTGAATTCGGCGAGGCAATCCAGTGAGGAAGAAGCAACGGGAGATGATGGCCTTCGTATTCAAGGCTGCAATGACAACTACTAAGAGGAGAATTAGAGAGGGTTAGAGATCAGAGGAAGAGAGGATAGGAGAGGAGACGAGGAGGAGGAAGAGAAGAATTGGGAGAATTGGGATTTTATTTCTTTCTGTCATAGCTATCACAGGTATGAGTTTGTTACTTTATACTATCCAAAGTCAGGACCAAAATGCAAAAGTTACAGAGATTAAGGGTGAAATGGCAAGAAGGTAATTAAATGGGCTCTCTTGGGCCACTTCCTGCTGGAAGTTGGGCCCCCGGTGATCTCCAGATTGGGGTCTCACTAGCGCTCAGTGATCCAGTCCGCTCCCCTCTCCGACAACCCGGTCCGATAGTCTGGATACTTCCGCCACTTCCACTCCTAGTGTCACGCCCCGGGTGTAAACCAGAACCCGGGCCCGTCTACAGATCCGCCGTGCATGCGGTATTTCCCGCATACACGAAGCGTCGGTAACCTGCTCAGATATAAGAGATAATAATAATCAGAGCTAAACTAAAACTACTGTTTCTCAGACAGAAGCTGGAAGTAAAAAGTACAACTGTAAAATAAATACAACATCTCTCCCAGCTCACCACAAATATACAAAAAGCTGGCAAAAGCCAGACCCAAAAGAAAAAGTAAAAAGCTGTCTGAGAAAACCGGGTACACCAAAAACTCCAGCTACATCCCTCAGGTGGCTCGCTATCTAGTCCGCAATCCTCTTACCTCGATCAGCTGCTAACGGCCCAGCAACTCCCGCGGAGGACTCTGCAAAACAGGGGGAAAGGAGACAAGGAAAAGACAATGGGGGGTAAGTACTACTATAAACAGTAGCCTCCTCTAGTGGGTAAAGCCTCAGCTCAGACATGCCCACCAGGTAATCAGAGGCAAAAGGGGAAGAAAAGAAAGGGGGTGAAGCCAAGTGTGACAACTGATAAAATGCTACCTCTAATATGCCTCAATATGCAGAGTCAGGATATCAACTATATGCATGCATCTGTACATATGTCTGACCGAATGACCCAATCTAACCACCAGTAAAATTGGTACTGCCTGCTCAGCGGAATCTACACACAAGGCTCGAAACCGCGGGATCGGCCCGCACGGCTCGCATCCCAAAACAAGTATCAGACCGGCACACAAGGCTGGGTCCGAAAAGCCTACCTCCGGAGTGGCACTCGAGGGGAGCGACCCACACGAGTAAAGTATCTCTGTCATCAGTATCACAAGTATCTCCGTCAAGTATCTCAATATAGCAGGACTGGATCAAGACTATGATCAAAGTGGGAAACTCCGTCCACTAAAAAAACCCCAATCCCCAATCAGATGCAATAGTATAACCTGGTCAACCACCCATGATCCGTGGTCGCCGCAACACCCTGTCAAAAGCCCAACCTGTCCCAAATCTCCGACACCTGACTACACTATCCAACCACCGCTCGAACCCGAGCAACTATGTCTCAAGTCTAAAATAATAGGAGAAAGAAAGAGAATAAAAGCATGGTTTCTCCTAAGTCAAGTCCCAAATGATAGTGTAGCAGTAAAAAGATGACTTAGATAAGTGCCCAGTTTAAACATGCATTTGTCCCAGTATTTTAGTCTAATTTACAATAGTAATCAATTTAGAGCAACAAGAGCTAAGGTGGCAATCTCATATGAATGATCATCAATTTACAGTCCTCAATTACTATCCTGCCCCTAAACATGCAGTCCAGAATAAATAAGCGACTAAATAAGTAATCATGCTATCAGCATTATCATCATGGATCAATTAACCGTTAATTAGCTTCCTAGAGCATACAAGGCTACCAACAATAAGTTTAGCATCATTAATATGGGGACACTCTGATGTTCTTAGTGGGCATACCAAAGGAGAGGAGTACAACAACTACCCACCTGAAGTGCTAACTGTCCAAATCCCAACTGCTGAAAATACCAGATAAATCAAATCCCTTGCTCCAATAAGTTCAGCACACCCGTAACACTCCTGGCACAATACAAAGTCCACTATTACACATACATTCCAAAATCTGCTCTTATGCACACATACCACAACAGTCCCAAAGATGCTTAATTTTCACCTGCTAAAAATTCCCAGAAAAATATCACGGCGATCCTCGCGTCGATACCTTCAAAACGGCTGCTTGCACGTCCAAATCTGAGTTCGGTAAGTCAAGATATAAATTCGGCAAGGTGGTACACTCAAACAAATCTGTGTTAAAATACTGCAGCACTGTACACAGAGAAACAGGAATTTTCACCTTGAAATAAATTTCTGAAAAATCCAAGAAAAATACGAGCGCGTTCCTTACGATCTGTAGATGAAAAAGTTGTACAAGCACGTTTCCGTCTGACGCTCGTGCGCGAAGATATGGCCGAAACACTCTACTGCTGTCTCAGAAATCCACACAGAAAATAGGTCACTGTTTTGCCTCGGGATCCGTGCCAAAAACTCGAAACTGGAAAGCACGATCAATATAAAAGATGAAGCCCTACCTCTTAGGAGTCTGCTGGCGCAAGAATCACAGAAAAAGAAGGTCGGGGTAGCCCAGGAGGAATTTTACACCGAACAGCAACGAAGAGGAACTCCAGAAATGCAACATCACGCCGCGCCGTAAAATCCAGAACTCGGGATGCGTGCACCCAAAAATCTCAAAACACTGCAGGATGATCAAGAACTTAGAGAGGAACAAATCATCTAAAGGAAGCTCGGGGAGATCATGCGTGGGCTGAGAGAAAAAGAGCAGAAAAGAGGGCTCGGGCTGCCTATTTATAGGCTGAAGAAAACAAATTGGAAAATTCCGGATTTGTCCGATTTTTTGGGCGCCCGAAAATTTTCGGGCGCGCACAGTGCGGCCCGGCCCACGACTTCCGGGCGCGCACAGTGCGGCCCAGCCCAAAACGCGCGGTCGGACGGGATCTAGGCTTCGTCCGACCCGCCCCGGCGCCCGCCACGTGTCGCCCGAACAGGCGGCAGCCGTGCAAGCCCCGCCAGCGCCCGCCACGCGTCCTGCCCGCAGTCAACGCGGTAGGTGGCGCCCGCGAATCAGCGGGCGCCACGTGGCGCTGCCCACGTCGCCCGCACCTGCCCGCGTACGACCAACTGCCTCGTTCCTGCTCCCGCGCGCTGCGTGAACCGCGCGCCCGTGGACTCGCAAATGAGGAGCTGCCACGTGGCGCGCCCCCGGTCCACGCCTCCCCGCGCGCTCCCGCGGACCGAGCGCACCAGGGCCGCCCAATCCGGAGCTGCCATGTGGACACCCGCCGGTCTACGCCTCGCGCGGTGCACCCCGGTCACAACCCAAACCTTCCGTGGACCCAGCCGCGTGCGCCGGCCAATCCGGTGGCGCCACGTGGCACTCCCGCCGGTCCACGGCTCCCTCATGCACCAGAAACACAGTAAAACTTCCGGGAGTCCGTTTTTGGACATCCAGACTCAGAATTTAGCAAACAAAAAGCCGTTTCCAAGCGTTTTTCCGTGCTGAATCCAAATCCACCCTCCGTTTGGCCTAAATCCTTTTCTAAAATTCGGCAAAAGCAGCCGAAGGGCAACACAGCTAACCAAAGCTCACAGGGTCCATCTGTGGCATCCCTTTGATGCACTATGGGCCAAATACACCATCAACAGGTGTTTGCACAGTGGATTCACGGGAAAAAGCTGCATGGGGTTCCGGGGTCCTACACCTAGATCCTCCGCTCTTTTATCTCCTTTCCTCCACCTGGAATCTTCTTCTTCTTCTTCTTACCCTAACGCCATTACAATCCCTCCCCCTTACAAAATCCTTGCCCTCAAGGATCAAACTGTGGGAACTGCGATTTGAGGAACCGATAGTCCTCCCAAGTCACCGATTCCTCTGATAGGTTTCTCCATTTAACCAAAATCTGGGTGGCCGCTCGGTTTCCTTGTCGAACCATTCTCCGATCCGGGATCTTCTCAGGTTCTGCGAGCAACTGGCCCCCCTCCCTGACTAGCGGTGCAGCGGGAGTTACATGGTTCCCCTCCGCTGGACTCTTCTGTTGCAACCCGGACGATCCGCAACCAGCCGAGGATGAGACTTCTCTGAGGCTAGGATGGCGGTGAGGATGATGGGTGCAATTCTATGAGTGTTTGAGCTCCATTAATGGTGGTTTTGATAAGAAAGAGGGAATTGGGGAGAGGGATTTGGAGAAGAAGAGAGGATCTAGAGAGAGAAAGAGGAAGAAGAGATTTGGGAATTTGAAGTGAGAAGATGATTATGCTTCATTTCATATCTCTTACGTCTACATTGTTGCTATTTATACTAATCAAATGTGTACTGTATAATATGTAAAGCATCAAAGTCAATTGCAATAATGGAGTCAGTTGGGCCAAGTGGGCCATATGTCATGACAGTTGTGATGGTGGGGCTCCAGCTGGCCTTCTTGTAACTACTTGTAACTGCCTAAGATCGTGGGCTTCAGATGGGCTCCTTGTAACGGAGCCCTTCAGATTGGGCATCGTGGGCTTGTTGGGTCTCCTTCACAGCTACTCCTCTCAGCTTGGTTGGGCCTCCTTCACAACTACTCCTCTCAGCCTCTTCCAAGGTAACCCTACCCTTGGGTTTCGCGCCCACCTACCCTCTGACTCTTCCGAAGGCTTCCTTTACTCCCTCTCTTGTCACCTACCAGCTACCTCCAGATCCTTCATCTCCATCTCTACTTTCCTCTTCCTCCCTCCTCCTATTCTCTGCTACTGTGTAATCTTCTCCTCTCTACTTCCTCTCTACTCCCCCCAACTATGTAATCAATAACGAAGTTGTAACATCTTCTTCAGTAAGGATACATGGAAAATACGGTGAATCTTCGATCCTTTCGGCAATCGCAAACGGTAAGCTACGGCCCCGAACCCCGCAGGTTTAGCTGCTCCGTTGGCGACGAGCTATTCGTTCCAAACCGTCAATCACATCGCGCACCTCTCAAGTGCTGTGATCGGCGCCGCTTTAGTGCTGCTAATCAACCGAATCCCTTCTCACCTGCCGGGCTTGGATTCCAGGGCCCTGAAAGCGAAGGATAAAAGAACTTGATTTGGTGTTCCGTAACTACTCTCCCCGATCTTGAGACCATCATGCGACACAAACACGCGTGCGCTGCGCAAGCAAATGTGGCCCAGAATCAGGATTCAACACTTTTAGTTCCTTCTACACTTCTTGCTCTCGCCCACTTCGGTGTTCCGGCACTCCGATTGCGTCGAGGAGATGTAATTGAGGGAGAAAAAAAGGATAGAATAGAAAGTAAGAATGGAAGGCAGGAAAAAGATGTATCTTATTTTCTGTACATACTATAAACTAAATCTGAGTCAAATTGATGCAGGCAACTGCTATTAAAATTAAGGATTTTCTTCTTCTGCCCTTTTTTTTTGGTTTTTAGAGTCCGGAAGTCTGTAAATGAATAATCATGTTTTTCAATTCTGATCTCATTGTATGGAAATGCTCGCCAATGCCGGGTCCCACTCCGATATTTCCTTGTTTTCAATTAAACACGTGAATTTTCTTGCATGACTAAGAATGGCCTTTATTGAAAATCCTGTACCTGCAATGAAGTTGCCAAGTCAGATCTGGTGCCTGCACTTTCCCTAAGAATGTGATTATTCCACTCGGCTGAAAATAGGAAGTAATTACATTTTCAATTTAAAATTTTGAATATTAATTATTAATTTTTTTATTATCTGTGTCAGAGACCGTCGGTATGTGTAATTAAATACTAATGCTCAATTTATTCAAGATGTATATGTGAATATGATAAATTTGTATTCCAGCACTTGTTTGTTCATATATGCTGATTTTGCACAGCTTTGTCATGTTTGGGTATGCATATTTTAACTTAAAATTCTACTAAAAATGTGAAGCAGTTAATCTTCGAACTCAAAATCTTGGATATCAACCATTAAGTCTTTTATCACTTGTGTTAGAGAAAGTCGGTACATATAATTAAATGCTAATTTTTACTAAATCTCAATTTATCCAAGATACATATGTGAATATAATAAATTTGTATTCCAACACTTTTATGTTCATATATGCTAATTTTGCACAACTTTATCATGTTTACGTATGCAAATTTTAACTTAAATTTCTAAAATATTATGTGGATGGGCACCACATGGCAGAAACGGCGTCCATCCATGCCCCGCACCACTGTTCTTTCTTTCTAAATTTTTTTCTAAATTTAATAAAATTAAATAGATATATGGATGAATACAATTTCGTCACGCTTTCTCTCTAAATTTCTCTCTAAATATAATAAAATTAAATAAATATTTAGATGGATGCAGTCTCGCCACGGGCGTCCAAACCGCATCATTCCTAAACTATTAGTTTGAGACAATTTTCGCCGGCGAGAGGCGGAAAGATAATAATAACTAATTTTACACTAATAGTTATGTTCGAAAAAATAAGAATGATAGATAATAATTATATTCACTAAGAAAGGGTAGAGAGTGGATGTGTAATAATTGTATTCATAAGAAATGGCATTTTTTGAAAATGGCTTAATAAAAGTTTATATTTTTTGAAAATAGTGCCGTAAAATTTATATTTACAAAATTTATTCTATGGGTCATAACTGTGCGCCAGCATGTGTTCGTCACGTAAGCAGGAGAGTGTAATAAATTAAACACGGGGAATCATTCTCCGTGTTTAATCACGGAAATTGTTTCGTTTTCCTGTGTAATTGAAATCAAAATTTATATTTTTAAAATCGATTTTAGATTCCAAATTTAAATTTAAAATTTGATTTTAAATTCAAATTTAACTTTGAATTCAAATTCATATTTTGCACTAATTTTAAATTCAAATTGAGATCTTGAATTTAATTTGAATTCCAACTTTAGTTTTAAACAATAAATTCAAAATATTGAAATTGAATCTAAATTTTAAATATTAATTTAGGTTCAAAATTAAATTTCAAATTTATATTTAAAATTTGAATTTAAATTTAAAAATCAAATCAGATTTTAAATTTGGCTGCAAATTCAAATTTTAATTTTAAATTCAAATTTTGAGTTCAAATATCAATCCAAGGGCTTTTTTTATTTTTGAAATTAGATTGATGTTTGAACTCAAAATTTGAATTTAAAATTTTGATATTTGAAATTGGATTGATATTTGAATTTAAATTTTCAAATATCAAAATTTTAAATTCAAATTTTGAGTTCATATATCAATCTAATTTCAAATATCAAAAAAGCCCTTGAATTGATATTCGCAGCCAAATTTAAAATCTAATTTGATATTTAAATTTAAATTCAAATTTTAAATATAAATTTGAAATTTAATTTTGAACCTAAATTTGAATTTAAAATTTAGATTCAATTTCAATATTTTGAATTTAAAATTTAAAACTAAAGTTGAAATTCAAATTAAATTGAAGATCTTAAGTTGAATTTAAAACTAGTCAAAATATGAATTTGAATTCAAAATTAAATTTGAACTTAAAATTTGAATCCAAAATCAAATTTTAAATTCAAATTTGGAATTTAAAATCAGTTTTAATTTTAAATTCTAATTTTGAAAAATTAAAATTAAAATTAAAATTTAAAATTCAAATACGAGATAAAAATATAAATTTAAAATTTGAAATTCAAATCCAAGATATAAATTAAATTTAAAATTTGAATTTAAATTTAAATTAAAATAGTAAAATTTTGAATTCAAATCTTCATTTGATTTTTGAATTGAAATTTTAATTTAAAATATAGAATACGGGGAATCCATTCCCGTGCTTAAATACGAAAAATGGTTCCCTAAATACAAATTGTGTAGGATCATTTTTAAAAATATAATTTTTTAGATGTTCATTTAAAAAAAAAAAATCCTAAAAACAGAGATGGAGTCTACACAAAAAAAAAAAAAAAAAAACAAAAACAAACAAAACTTTATGTACAATTTTAATGAGATGTAGTCTTACATCCTATTTATTGCAGAATAAAATAAATTTTATTCGTAATTTTAAAATAATAAATAAAATAATTTTTATTCTAAAATAAATATGATGTAGTTCATATATCCCAAATAGAAAATACCAATAGCATTACTCAAATAGGAGTTAGTTGAAGGGCACACGCAAAGAGGAGTTAGCTGAAGGCGACACATATAAAGAGGAGTTAGCTAAAGGCGACACATATTTGTATATTTGTATAGACGTATATATTATCTTTACATATTTACTCTTCTACAATCTGAAGTCTAATAACTCGTAACCTAATTTCTAGATTTCCTAGGGACATACTAGTAAATACACCCACCCAACTTGGACCGCAACTAGGAACCTTACTTACGTATTTAACACAACACTCCCTCTCCGGAATCCAAAAAACCATTCAACCAAAAATGACTCCTCCATTTGCTCTTCTCCTCCAATGGCTCCACCAACACTACTACAATTTTCATATCAATCCGTATAATTTCATTATATTAGCTCTCACCTTTTTTTTCATTTTTATGGTGCTTTACAAACGCGGCGGAGGCGGTGGCGGAGCTGATTCGGCAAAACTCCCCTCGCCGCCGTGGCGGCTGCCGGTGCTCGGCCACCTCCACCGGCTCGGCCGGCTGCCGCACAGGTCGTTGTGGGCCCTG